>PVHY01000611.1:61361-112202 GCA_004024945.1 Uropsilus gracilis | reverse complement strand
AAAGTTTGGAATATAGGTACATGAAAAATACTCAAACTTTCCAGTAATTTGAGAAATGCAAGTAAAAATAAGATATTGTTTCATAGACATCAGACTAGCAAAAATATAACACTGACAATACCAAATTTTGAGAAAAAGAGGAAAATAAGAATATGCATATTCTACTCTTGATATCAAAATATAAAATATGAGCAATTAAAATGCCCATAGACTGCAGAATAGTGCTTGCCTCTGCTGAGAGAGGATCAGAAATTAGATGATGGCACCATTTGAGGATGTGTTTTGATTCCTGTGCCAGAGACTCTGGATTTACCCTTCAGATCTTCAATAGTAAAACCAACTTCACAACCATCAACCTTTCAATTGTAATGCAATCACTACTGACCCTGACAGCTTGGAGATTGCACACTGGAAGCTATAATTGTTCAGTTTTTCTCATAAAGTTTGAATTTTACTTGCAACAAAATGCCCACTAGTGTGGGGACTCCACCAGAGCTGCTGTGTTCAGTTGAGCTGGTTGTATACTGTATAAGTGTGTCCAGTTCAGGAGACAGGAGGAAGCTGAATTTTAGTGCAAATGCTCCTTTTGTATGCCCTGCATATATGGGGCTGCTTCTGCACAGAGGAGTCTTTGCTGCTTTATCCAGAAGGGGACTACTAGCAGTGCTAGGATATAACCTTGCTGACTACAACTTTTCTCCAACTTAATATAACCCATAGAGCCATGCATTTTACTTCAGATATACCACTTGGAACGCTAAGACTCATGTGCTTTCCCTAACAAGAAAATTACTTAGATGTATTTATGAACCTTTGAAATGTTAAGACCAGTAAGAACTTTAGAGTACATTATATTTAATCATTTTATTTTCTGTGTGCTGTAAATGACTTTGATTTTTAGAACTTAAGGGAAAGTTGGAAACATCATATTTATCTACTTCACTTTGATGAAGTGATCAGTGTCCAGTAGGTGGTCACAGGGTTCTTCACTCATTCCAGCATCCTCTTGATTTTACTTCATTTATCACCATGTGGTTAGTTAGTGGCAGAGTAAGTCCAGAGAGCAGACCCTTGGGTAAGTCAAGTGACAGCCAAATCATTTTCTAATTAAACATAAGAGACCTAATTTCTAACACCAAGAGCTGATTTCTAGGTCTCAACATGAACCTGCTCATACTGGACAATTAGGGAACATTCTGTGTATGTTCTCTGTGTATCACCTTGAAGAGCTGCTTAGTCACTCTACTATTGCTTAGATTTCTTTGTGTCTTGTCCTACTTCTGAGTTAGGTGAGGGAACTGTGGTTGGCGTGATTGCACTTTCACATGTAATCCTGTAGCAGATATCAAGAAAAATCACTTTCTCTGCTGATATGATCTTTACTCCTTGATACAGGGCAAGGGCAGGAGGGAAACCAAATGTCTCAGTCTAACACATCTGTCATGTATGATCTTTCCTCATGGCAAACCACTGGTCCCAGGCAGCTCACTTGGGTGAAGCTCACTGCTGGAGTGAGTTGTTCTGGAAGGAATCACTTAAAGTTTTGATGTTCTCATTTATTCAGAATTTTACAGAGACCTGGGGTCTGGGGGTGGGATGGGACACATGAGACGTGGCTAACTACTCCTCTCAGAACTCCTCTGTTTGACAATGGATGATTCACTGCTGGGTCAACTTGACAGGAGATATTTTTTGAGTGGACTGTATGAGATGAAGGTTCTGATGGACCATGTTGAGTTAAATGTTGAGTCCTGACTTTGCCACAAAAAGAGATAACTGAGGCGAACCTTTTAATCCTGTTTTGCACCTCCAGTTCTTCATGAATAAAATGGACATCATCATATCTGCTCTCTTTCCCTTTACAAGGTTGTCAGGAGGATCACACAAAATAAGGGAGAAAAAGTGCTCATATTGCCAGGAAACTGAATGTGATGGGGAAACAGAGGGCAGTGTGGGGGGAATGGTCAGTTGAATGAGTCCAAGACCTTCTTAGGGATCCCTGGTATAAGCAATGGGATTGCAGGGAACCTCATGGTGGAACAGTAGATGCAGTGTCCCAGAAGTGTTATCGGTAAGTGAATGCAATGTCCAAATCTCTGATTCTCAGGTTCAAAATTCCCCTCCCCATTTCCATGCTCCAGGAATTCCTATTATTAAAAAAATCAAAGCAGCAAGAGGTGGAGTGTCTTTCACATCAGACAAAACTAGAGCAAAACTTTGTATGTATCTGGCTATGATTGGTTTTCTCTCTGTGGGGTTCAAGAGACAGGGAGGGAGGGGCCTGTGTGCATTTGTCTAAACTGGCCCTCTATCTGTGAATTTCAGCTCACAACATGAAGTATTTGCTTGGTGTTAGTCTGAACTGCTGTCTCAGTGGGGTGGGTCTGTGAGACTCAGGGTGGAAGATGAAAGTGTTTTTCTGAGTATATCTTTGTTTTCCAGAGTCCCAAACAAATGCCCTGCAGAGGGCTTACTCTTCTGCCCAGACTTAGTGCTAGATCTGGAACATATGTTGGTGTTAGCTAACTCACATGCAATTTTATGCTACACTGCCACACTTTAACATAGGAAAGTGTGAATGATGTGGATGGGCCTACTCATAAACAATCCTAAGAAGACAACTGTAATCTAAACTATTCTTTGTTCTGTTCAAAATACATCACGATTAAAAGGTCACTTGCAGGAAGGTAAATAGTCTTGACAAACATAGAATTGAAACAGGCTATCAAAAAATAAAATTGAGGCATCAGCAATAGTATGCATTTAATAGAAAGGAAAATGAGTTTTGCAATGAGGAGGAGGGTAAGCAACTACAGTTAGAGTGAAAATAGGGCTCAAGAGGTGGAGAGAAATGCAGGAGTTGCTATTTAGCAGAATTTTCACTATTCTTGGTTTGGAGCAAGGGCAGAAGAAACAGAAAGGTGAGATGGCAGGGTGTCGTATTGACAAGATAAGATGTCTATGGTGAGAAAACCACCACTTTGAAGGTGACATTCTTTTGAAGGAAGTGGTTAAGGTAACCCCAAGAGCAAGTCCCAATGCAGAAGTGAAAGTGAATTCCCTCCAAAGGGAATAGTTTCCTTCCAGCAGGAGGAGTGAGGTCACAGACTCACGCTAAACATTTGACTGTGTATTCAGAATGAAATAAGATACTAATCAGTAGCAACTTAAATAAGGGGGAGCACTTAATTTATCCCTGGATAAGCATTTCCTTTTCATTTTGGTATAAATAATGGGTTTTTTTCTTATTAGAAAAGATCACTGATATTTAATGAAATGTATTTTCATTGTAAAAGCAAAGTTATTATGAGCTCCAGAAAAAGCCAGAAAGAGTTTAAACACAGATCCAATTTCTTACATGGTTCAGTTTTTGGTGGAAGTGATGAGACTGAAGGAATGAGTCAGGAGTTCATGACCAATGCTTGGGAACTTAAATTTGTAAGTTCACATTATTAGAAGGGGAACAAATATATATAGTGAAACAATTAGATTATACTGCTTTTTAAACTTTCCAGTGGATCATTCCCATCAGCGTATTCACTCAATGTTATTTCTCCTATCTAATAATCAAAACAATGGTTGTACTTTCTCCTTAGGCTACTGTCCTCTTCAAACCTCTAGTGCTACTTCTGAAACAACTGCACTCTGCAGCTATCTTCCTTAAAGAATTATATACATTATATATGTATGAAAGCAGCCTATCTATATATTATCTATATTATCTATATTCATATATATAATATATTATGTTATGTATATGAAAGCATCCCTTAGATATATTCAATATAAATTGATATATACACAATACATACAATATATATATAAAATATTGTGTTCTGTTTGTTCTATATATTGTATATATACACAATATATATTATATACAATATACATATGTGCTAATGTATATGGACTGCTTTCATATAAATAATATATATAATTCTTTAAGCAGCATAATTTCAGAGTGCAGTTGTCTCACAAGTAGCACTTTTGAGAATATATACATATATTCATATATAGACATATATATTATGTGTGCTATATATGTGTATATATAGGCATATATATACATATATATAATGTGTGTGTATATATATACATATAGTCTATATATACACATATACATATACATATACATATACATATACATATACATATACATATACATATACATATACATATACATATACATATACATATACATATACATATACATATACATATACATATACATATACATATACATATAGTCTGCTCCAGTTCTTCTCCCAGGCTTTCTTAAGTCTCTCCAGTGAGGTTTTGCTACTGCAAGTCCACTGATGCTTAATACACACAGTGTTAAGCCCAGCTGTTGCTCCTCAGCCTCATTATCTGACTTACCACAGCATTTGATAAGGTTGTTCATGCCTTTCCTACAAACTCTCTTATATTGTTTTCCAGGACATCGCATGAGTTTGGTCTTCTTTCTTTAAAATAATTTTTAAAAATTGAATGAGCATTAATTTGTCACATCTTACAGGCTTCAGGAATACAATGTTATATACCAGCCTCTATATCTCCTTTCCATTATGAGCACTACTAAAGTCTTTCCATTCACCACCATGCAGTTAACCCTCTCTCCTCAATGACTCCCTTCTTCATCTTCTTTGGTAACCAGCATTTTTGTTATCACAATCTGTTTTATTTTATTTCTTTATCTTACACATATTAATCATTTTTTTTGTCTTTCTTGTCTGACTCATTTCATTTGGCATATTACCCTTTAGGCCCACCCATGTTATTTTATAAAGGAAATTCGAGTCCAAAACACCTGAGAATGATAGCCTTTATGACTCAATATATTTTGCTGGGTCCTCTTCATCTTCCCACCTATAGACTTTGAAATGTTTTAATTATTAGTCCTTGGACTGTTTCTCTTTTCTACCAGTTCTCACTAACTTTGTGTTCATTCCCATTATCATGACTTTAAATGACAGGTATTCACTGATATTGCTCAAATTATCTCCATCCCAACATTTCCCCTGAATCCCTGACTCATCTACCTGTCTATTCAACATCACCATTTGGATGCTTACTTAGCATCTCAAACTTACACTTCCAAAATTGAGCTCCTACTATTCTTTCCCAAGTCAGCAACTCTGGTGTTTTCCCAACTCAATTCACAGGTCATTCTTCCAGGTGTACATAGCAAAAGCAAAAGCCTTGCTGTCACCATTCTTCTCCTTATTTTCTACCATTCATCACCCATTTTGTTGGCAAATCATGTCGGAACTCCCTCCAGAACAGAACCAGTATTCCCACCTCTCCAGTTCAATCCACCCCATCTCCCACCTGGATTACCACCACAACCTCCTAACTATCTTCTTATGTCCCTTTTAGCCCCTCCAGCCTATTGTCAGCACTGCAGCCAGACTGAGCTGGTGAAGTCTATGTTACATTATATCTCACCATTTTGCACATTCATCCAATGCCCTCTTTTCTCAATGTAAAAGCCAAAGTCTTAATGAAAAACTATGAGGCCCAGAGTGATCTATGACTTTATTTCCCATTACTCCTCCATTTCAATGTTTCAGACCAGCTACTTTAGACTTGTTGGTATTTCTTGACTATGTGAGGAACATTCCTGCCTCAGAGCCTTTGTACTTGTTGTTAACTTTCTGCCAGGAATGCTCTTTCCCCACTTTGCTGTGGGGCTAACCCTTCTGTTTCCTGAGTTCCAAAATCATCTCAGCAAGGCTTTGCCACTTACCCTAGCTAAGCTCTCGTCTCCTTTCTCAATATTTTGTTCTCCTCTTCTGTGTTTTATTTGTTCTTCTTAGCATTTTTTTGGTGATATATATATATATATACATACTACATGCATACATATATATATGTTACTTATTTGATCCTTGTTTTACTTGATCCTTGATTACTTGTTTTCCCAAAAAATGTTTGCTTCACAAAATGAAAGAGTTTATTTTGTTCAACACCATCTCTGCAGTTCTTAGAACAAGTGGCAATAGGTGATAGACCTCAACAAATATTTGTTGTATAAACAAAGCTAAATAAATTGTGGATAAAATAAAAGCAAATTTCTTAGAACTCTACTACTTTTCTTTCCAACAGTCCATTAGAAGGAATATTTTTGTTTCTTTAAATTTGATAATTTTTTCTAGTCTTAACCACAGAACAAGGGTAACCTTTTGCCCCCAGAGTGTCTAAAAAAGGAAGAGAACTTTAAATAGAAACTGATTAAGTCTTCGCCAAGGGGATACTATGTGCCTTCCCCTGCTAGGAGTACAGGCAAGGCTGGATCGTTCATTTTTGCATGGAAGGCTGGCAGTTTTACCTATAGTTGATTTCATTACATTTATAGATTTCCATGACTTCCTCAAACACCTTGAGGCTAACACCCACATGGGTTAGTTTAGCAGATGAAATCCATTGTTACCTGGCCTCTTCCTACTTCTGTTGTCTTACTGCCACCAGCATGCCCATCGGGACCTGCATCCTGTCTGTATCACTGACTTGTGTTTTATCCAGAATGCGTCTTTCCTTCTTTACCTGGAATCCCTACTCATCCTTTGCCACCGATCTGAACTGATTGTTCTGACAATTTACTGTCTTCCTCATCCTTGCTCACTAGGGGCGCTGTCCCATTTTCGTGCTCTCACATACAGGCAACTGCTTCCACTCCGGCACTGTTAATCTGTTTTACAGCCATTTCCTTAATTCACTCCTTGTACCTAGTGCTTCCATCAGGCGTTGACTTGCTATATACTCAGCAAAGCATTTATTATACAAGTGAGCAAAATATGAGTGTTTATGTTAAACTTGAGGTCATGATTGGCAAAGCATTTATAACTATTTTGCACACTCCATGAAATGAAAGTAAGAACTCAGATTCAGTGAATATTCAGAGGTAATACCTCAGCTCTTATATTAGCCCCCAGGCCCCTCTTAAGCATTGGGATGAATAGGGTGCTTCTTAGGGGTTGAACACCCCAGCTAATCTAACACAGGAAGTGCTGAAAAATTTCCCTCAGAGTGCAACTAGTGCTCCCTAAGCAGTGTCAGATGAGGTTCCTGTGAGAGCAACAGGATGATGAGACCCCGAGAGTTTCTGGGGACATAGTTTGCAGTTGCTATAAGTCCCCCAATGAATACAGTAAACAAAAAACTCATTGAATTAAAATACTGTAATCCAGACTCATGGGGAAGCTTCATGAAGAGAGAATCATGATATGGCCCTTTGTGGTGGTGAGTGGAACAAAAATCAGCCTTTTCCCAGCTGCACAGGTGGTCTCACACCCAGGGAAACCTCATGTGAATAGAGGGGTCAGAGAATCTTAGCGCCCCCAAGGAAAGTGCCGTGAGTAAGAGTTAAATTGGTGAAGAGGTGAGAAACTTGGGGGCTGATGGGCAGCTCAGAGTTTTCCTCTTCTGCCTTTGCCTCTTCTCCACACAACACTTTCAAAATAGAAACTATTTCCTCTCTGTTCTGCCATTACCCCCAGCCTGGGTTTTTAGGTGGTCTACCACAAACATTTTGTACTAACAGGGGAGAAGCCACCAAACTTCCTGTCAGGCAATAACTCAGCATAGGAAAGTTCAACCCATGCTGAACTTTCTGACTGGTCAGTGCAGACGGCATGGAGAGGATGAGAAAGATCTGGAAAAATAAATTGCCTGTGTGTTAGGTAGGGGAGTGAGGTATAGATGGTCTGGACATCTTGTGCCATTGACCCTAGAATCTGGGAAACCCTGAACCTTCATACATTAGAGCTGCAATCATCAGCATAACATCTGGCACCTGGAGGTCATTCAAAAATGTTGACTGTATCATCAAAAAGAGGAAAGAGGGAAAGTGAAATTATTCCCCAGAGGATAACTGGGCACTTGTCCTGTAGGGGGATAGAGTAGAAATAGCTTGTTTTATCTTTTTTCCCTTAAGTGTCAAAAAATAAATATAAAGGAGTGTTCAGTTATCTCCTTTAAATAGTAGAAGAAAGTTTGCATCATGAGAAGTTGCCTCACTGCTTTGTAATGTCACTTGCCAATGGGCTAAAAGGCATATTTTAAGTCATGATAAAGACCTCTTTTGGGATAGGAGGCAACTTTTTAAGGGGCTACCAGTTTGGTTATGGAGTACTGGTCTCTTGATCTCTTGTTAGTGATGGTCAGGATAGCTGCACACAGAAGTGGAGTAGACCATCCTAACTGTGGTTTGACTTGAGGAAAAGGCATTAGCAGCAAAGGGAATGGCACGTAGGAACGTCCTGAGCTCTGAAAGAACAATATCTTAGAAATTATTTAATAAATGAGGAAGCTGCAATGAAACTTAGACAATAACACCAGAACTGTTGTCAAGTGAGAAATGTAATAATTGATCTTACTGTTTTTAATTTGATTGAATCATGGAATAATTTTTGAAAAGGGATGCCTAAAATTCAGAACTTGAGTTTAAGTTGAAAGTTTTTGATGCCACTTCCACCACAAGAAATTGTCATCTTTGGCTGTTTCTGGAGTAAACAAATTTCTGATTGCTTCTATCTTTTGGAGAGAAGATAGGATATGTTTGCTTTGTGGCTCTATTACTTGCTACATCTATGTTTCTCAATTTGAGTTCCAGAATGTGCCTAACCATTGATTAACCTTGTTTTGAAATTTGATGAATTAGTTTTGCTGAACACTTACAGTTTGCCTGCTTGATTCACTTCTCATTTTCTGAAGATAGATCTCTCCACCATCACATGCAAATGAGGGCGCCATGTGCTTATGATTGGATTTTCATACCTCTGGCATCAGCTGATGGATTCAAGAGCAGGTAGTCGATTCGGGGTTCTGTATTCTGGGATTTTGAGTTTAAGGGATTCCAGCTTTAGTCAGGCTGAGGCTTTAAACAAAATAGAAACCAGGGTAGTTGTGATATACCAAATGGCCTGTCTCAAGGCACAGGAGACTATACTGCTGTGGGAGAGAGAGAGTTGAAATTTGGCATGGAGAGGGATGCTTTCTGGGATGTCTAAAATACCTCAAGTTGGCCCTCGGATTATTCTCTACACCTAGGTGAATCTTTGCTATGACCTCAATGAGTCATCCTTGTATTTTATAATCATCTCCTTACTTCTACTTAAATAAATTATACCTGATTTTCTGTTATTGCAGCCCTAACAGTATTAACTCACCCTTCATTCTGGTTTGATGAGTACCTCCTTTTTAGCCTAAATCTTTTGTACTAGCAAAAGGTGTTTAGCTCAGATTTCTGTTAACATTTTCAAGTAATTTAAGTAGACTTAGATTTTATGAAAAATCTGTCATGATTGATGGGGTGGGGGAGAGTCAGGGCTCTTCTTTACATCATGATATATATATAGGTGATCAACAAAGGTATCACATTTCTCCTATTTAACATTCAACCAATGATGGTACAACTAATTTAATAGGAATTTCCAGGGGAAAAAAAAGGCCAAAAGGTTGTTGCCAAATTCAACATAAGCAATCTAAGACTGATTCCAACTTTAGAGATATTGAAAAGTATAAAAATATAGGCCTTTTGTAATTGTGACATAAGGGCAATACTTTATGGTTAAGCATAGCACTTCACGGTTTCCACTGTGCTTTTACCCTGATCACTGTTAACCAATGTGTGATTCTTAAATCACTAGCCCAAAGATGTCTCATGAAAAAAGCCAAAAATATAACAATGACTTGTCTTTTTTCCTTCTCCTCATGAATCTTTTCTTAGAGCTTTTATACCTTTTTTGATAGATATGCTCCAGGGAAACAAAGGGAGTAAATTAAGATAGAGAAATATGTGGACCTGTGCAATGGTAGGTTTGGTCATAGATGGCAAGAATGAGGGTTTCTAAAATGATACCTGAGCAGAGGAGAGGAACTGACAATGGGAGGTAGGTCTCCAGAAATGGGGTGACTAATATATGACAAAATTTGGACAGAATTTGGGAAAGAAATTAAGATTTGTGGATTGCCTATGGGACAAGAGAAAACTAAACTAGAAACTACAAAGAAAACAAAAGCTTGAATAAGGGTAGAAATATCATAACTGAATATGATCTGGCTCAACTTTTGTCAATAGTCACATATTAATAATATAGACATTATTGAGTCAATCTCTATTTCTCTGTCAGAAAGATGAAGCAATATAATCATATAAAAGATAAAAGCAAAAGAGAAATCTTAATCTGTTTTAATAGCAAGTCAATAAATAAAGTCTAAAGTTCAAAAGGAAGGAGCAATATTTGTATAGAGATAAGTGAATCCATGGAAGAAATTCTTAAAAGAGTTAAATGTAATTCCCTTGGGGAATAGGTTTGAGGCTAAGTGTCTGTCTTCAGGTGAATTTTTAAAAAAATTTCCAAGTAGTATATCAAAAACTTTTAATTTAAAGTATATGTAACTAGGCCGATGTGATATTTTTTAGTGCATCTGATACACAAATTGTGGCTTCTTTTTCTAAATACATACTTTTTTTAGTAGTCTGTTATAGAATTTAGGTCAAACTTAATATCATGTTATTTTGGACTCTACTTAATTTGGAGTCCTCCTGTTTGAAAGTGGAGTCAGCATTTACTTGTTTTCCATTTCTAGGCATCCTTTTATTTAGTAGAATTTTTGAAATATTTTCCCAATGTTTACATGTCAGTATCAAGGGTTGACATGTTTCATGCCTGTTTCCTTCTGGGTAATAGTAGAGAGACAGAGAGAGAGAGAGAGAGAGAGAGAATATGTGGGTGTGGGCCATTATTCATGTTCTGTCACAAACTCAGTTAAACCATGGTGAGACCCAAGTAGGCTGACAAAAGAGTGTCATGGAATCTGAACAGATGCACCTTTGTAAATGACAGTTATTTCATATCTCTGTGGTCTAATCATTGAAGAGGAATTAGACCTTATTCTAATCTTTTGTTCAAAGGGCAAGATTGGTGAGAGATCGGTGGGTAAGAATAGAAGGTCTCTGTCTCGTGTGGGAGAGTAGTGGCTTGTGTCCACTCTGGTCAGGATCTGGATGTAAACACAGAAAGCACAGAAACTTGCTTTAGACAGCATAAGAAAATATTAAAGAGTTGCTCACTAACTTGGCAGAAATTAAGAACAGGCAGACAAGGGATAATCAAGATGGCACCTCAGGACAATGCTGTTGTGGCACCATCACTACTAAGCTCATATCAAACTAATGTTGAAAACCACTGTTCTTCACAATGACTGATCCTGTCACAAATACCACCAATAATTTCTGGCAGTCTGGGAACCACTTTACTTCATTTAGATTCAGAATTCTAAAGAAAATGTCACTAAATTTGCCTTGTATTCAGTTTCTTAGAGAAATATTTTCCTCCTGTTTCTTCTTTTACATCCCCCTTTCAAGTCCACCATTTCACCCTAAGGGACAGGGAACCTGGAACCTCTTCTTTCACTGGGGATTAGTCTGTTCTAACTTCGAAGAGAGTGATAGGGACTTGCTTCCCATTTATCTTGACTTTTAGCGTCAGGGCAGCTGTGTAACTTGGTTCTAGGTTTAGATTTATTAGTGATTAAATGTGGCTCTGTACTACCAAGGGAAAATTAATGGCTTCAGTTGTGGTAATGTGGAAGGGCATTGTGGGGCTGACATAATTCATATTGTTCCTGAGGCTTGAACTAGATTCTCTTTTGGTATTTATGCCTTATCTTCAATCTCAACTCTCTTAAGGCTTAACTGTATGTTCTATCCTTGGTATAAAAATCATTCCTCTTATTGGAAAAACAGAGGAGAGCAGAAAATCATTTATCTGTCAGCTAGATTATATTCTAGAAACTAGGACATAACTGCCATGCTTATATGTGGGCACTAAAAAATAATACAAAAATAAAGCTATAATCACCTAGACTATAAGAAGTTACAGAAAGGCAACTGAAGATTTTGGATGGGGAACAAAATCTAATAAGACAATTGATATCCCTTGGCCACTAAAATTTAAAACTGTGCCCTATCAAATGCTAATTTGATAGTTTCAGAGCTGCAAGTAAAGTGGCTGGATTTGAAAAATAAAAACATAAGATACTCCTAAACTTTAAATTTCAGATAAACAATAAACAATTTTTAGCATTTAGTATGTGCCATTCAATATTTAGGAGATACTTTTGCTGAAGATTATTTGTCATTTATCTGAAATTCAGATATAACTGAGAATCCTATATTAATCTCGTAACCTTAGTTGGAGGAGACTCAAAAAAATTCAATTTGACTTGATATGGAAATACACTTTGCAGAGTAAAAGGTCTGCTTCCTGCCCCTCACCCTCTATTCTCCTAATCTCACTCAAAAAGTAACAAATCATGTAAGCACTGAGTATGCCTGGTCAATGTGTTGCTTTTAAAAGCAAAATCAGAGGAACAAAAACTGAAATGGAAAAATTAAATATCTAGTACAATCAGGAAAAACATCTATCCAGTTGCAAAAGCCAGTGTTCTCTTCTCCTTTTCCTGAATTAAGTATATAATTATCCTCCAGTAGCATGATTCTGAAATATTCTAAGAAATCACTCTCAAGTCCATAGCATTTGCATAATAGTAACACTACATTAATGGCACCAATAAATATAGATACTGACTGTTTAATATATGACGGGAACAATTCAAGTACTTATTAGCTGTTATCTCATTTAATTCTTGCAGTAGCCCCATGTGATAATTAGTATTATTATTCCATTTTATGTAGCTAAGCAAATAAAACCACAGACAGTTTAAGTGCTTGAAGGACCTTGCAAAGCTTACACAGCTATGAAGAGTCCAAGTCAACAGTGAACATGTGGCAGTATAGTTGACACTTAATTACCATGGTGTATTACCACCTGGAGGTAGATACTCCACAGATAACCAAAATCATATTACATTTAAAATAGTGTCAACTGCATATTCTAGGGTCTAAAAATATACATTTGGTTTTGTAGCTTTAATAGGCTTTCTGATCTTGTTGCTTGATTAAATGATTTTGCTTCCTGTCACCTTCTATAAGCTCTGTTAGCTTCTACTTAACACCTCCAGGGTGCGAAACTCCTAAAGTAGACAAGTCACTTTGCTAGATAATTCTCTGGTAGTTTCCTCCCACTCATCCTAAATTGATCCAGTGGAGCATATAAATTACAAGCATCCTTTGTAAGTAGATAAAGATCAGTCTGCCTTCTTAGCTTATTTTTGCTTTGGTTCACGTACTCCCAGCTTTGTCAGCTATTGCTTTGAGCTATTAATTTTGTCAATAAAAAGATAGATATACAAAAGGGATATATTGTATGAAAACAAAATGTTTTGTTCATGTTCACGTTCCCTGATTGTACATGGATATCATCTTGAACACAAAACTAGAAATTTTCTTATAAATCTAATGTTTCCAAATGGGAAATTAAAATCTTTTAGAGGACACCATATGTAAATTTGTTCCCATGGAAATTTGGAATCAAAATTCTGTCCTTAGAAATGTTATTCATGTGCACTGCCCTTTCTGTAACAATTTTTGGCAGTGCATAGTCAAACTTAGGGAAATACTTAATTTTGTGTTTTAGGGCTGCTAAGGATTTATGTGTAGAACTTTTATAGTGAAAACATATTGCTATCACAATATCTGCAACTGTGGCAAATGAGGATGCAGACTACAGTTCTTTCTTTTTGTCTTTTCAAATTTCCTTTGTCTTTATTTTTTGCATTTTACATACACACACACACACACACATACACATTATTACATACCACGAAGTTCTTCCACCGCCATACCCAACTCAAAATGGATAAAAGACTTGGATATTTGACCTGAAACTAAATTGCTCTTCCCAAAAGTAAATGTATACTCAACAAATCGTTAAAACCTCTACCTACATAGTAGAGTGTCAGACTTACAGAAACATGTAGAGGGAGCAGATAAATTGGGAATAGAAATCTGAATGATCTGAGGTTGGAGAAGGTAAGTAGTGACTGGAGAAAGTTTGTTGTGTATGACTAAGTTTAGCCTCTGAGGAACATCTGATGGTGGTATGAGTGTAAGGACTAATGGTTTCTGAAAGCATCTAACACCAGTGGTGACGAAATGTCACTGCAGTTTGGTTACTTTCAATAAACCACACATTGAACCACTGTGGATCAGACTCTGCACTGGGGGTAGTCCTTGTGTGCAAGGGGAAGAGAGAGGGAGATCCGGGCAGGAGGGGGAGAGGGAAAGGGGGGCTATACTCAAAACAGCCCTGGTGTGATGTGCCTCCACATACTGTCTGCAGCATCATCGCTATTCTCCTAGGTTAAAGAGCCAGTAGCGGGCCTAGTGCTCTGCTAAGGTTGCTTCTGTCATAACTTTGTGCTTCATCATTAAAAACAACATCAGATTTGTTTTTATTTATTCTCACTGAGAAGCATCCTGGGAGTATTACATTCTTCTCTGGGGATGTTGGTGATTCCAAGTAAATGATGGATACTATTTATTTAACCCAGATGTTGTGCTTCTCAGATTTAATTTACTTAAAGAAATCATTGGACAAGCACAGAAAGATATATGGGAAAGAATATTTACTGAAGTCTTAGTAACAACTCTCTCTTGATCATGAAATTATCTATAACCACTGGGTTTTTCTCTATTACTGCCATTGTTCCTCAGCTGGTTCATCCAATTAAATGCAAAGCCTTACCTTATCTTTTAGGTACTTTTGGGGAAAAAAAAACCCTTGTTATTATTTTTAAAACAACTTTTTTATGGGCATACATCCTGAATAATTATGTTTACTCTCTATTGGTTATTGGAAGGAAAATCAATATCTTCTCCACTTTGATATTTGCTTACTTGAATTTTTAGACGTGCACTTTTGGGGAGGATGGAGAGGTTTCAGAAACTACTAAATTACTAAACTGCTTATTAACTTTTCCAAACTGTTTTTGATACATTCACTTTTAATGACTGTTTACTAAAAGGGTTAGTATTTTCTCTTTAACATCTGATCATGCAAAAAACTTTACACGTATATTAAATTTCTTTCATACTATTTATGCCAATGTATTTGTCCACAAATATTTGTTTTGGCCCTCTGAGAAAAATCTGAATGATAGAGCAACATCCAAAATTTTTTTGGACTTAAACATTTTTAAAAATTTGAGATATAAAAGAGCATTATTTTTTTTTAAAGTTGAGTACTAGTTCATTATGTGTATGGATCACATCTTCCTACTTCACTCATTTGCCTTTGGGCACTTGATTCTATAACTTTTTTTGTTTATATAACTGATTTGTATAACTTTTATAACTTTTGTTTTTATACCTTTTTTCTTAGTGTAAATGAGACTACAATGAACACACAGGTGCATATATCCCTTTTAATTAGCATTTTTGCATTCTTGAGGTAGTAGAAATGCTGGGATGTGTGTATATATTTTTAAAGATTTTGAGAAACTTCCATATTGTATTCCATAAAGGCTGGAGGAATCTACTTTTCCACCAGTTCATGCATGCCACATCCTCACCAACACTAGTTTCTGGTCATTTGATATGGGCCATTCTCACAGTTGTGAGGTGATATCTCATTGTGGTTTTAATTTTTGCATCTATCAGATGATAAGGGATATAAAAAATTGTTTTCCTGTGCTTGTTGGCCACCTGTATGTCTTCTTTGGAGAAACGTATATTTAGTACTTCTGTGCATTTTTTATTGGGTTAACTATTATTTGTATGAGTTCTATGTAGATTTTGAGTATCAACTCCTTGTGAGATCTAGGATGCGAATATTTTATTTATTAGGGTTTCTTTTCGTTTTATTTATTTTTTTATTTTAAACTATACAGTTTATTTCAGGCTTAGAAAGTATAAATAAAAGAAAATTAGGATACAACAAGATATAAGTGTGCAAATTAGGATACAACAAGATATCAATATGACAAATATTAAAAGTTTTAAAACTTTAAGACAACATGAAATTTAGATACACTTTTAGAAGTAACAAATAGGGATGGGTTTTTCTCTAATATCCTAGTTATGAGATTTAAAAAAAAATTTGTGGCAAGAAAGCAAGTTACACAGACAGGTATACATATTACAATACTATAATTACGAAGTTATAACCATGCAAAATAATATATTATTTACAGATGTGTGACTTAAAAGTTTCAAATACCACTGGAATGGCAAACATCAAATTCAGTGTACTAATTATTATTTCTGGGAATGTATAATGGGGAATAGGATAGAAGAGATATCCACAGAGAATGTCAACTATCATTGTGAGGGTAGTTCTTTCTTTCTTTCTTTTTTTATTTAATTAAATTAAAAAATTTGCATTTATAGGTGTATTTGTATTTATATTACATTATTGCCTTATTGTGTACCCCGGGGCTTTCCCACTTCACTAACACCTGTTAACCATCCTGATCTTTTGTGCTCTTCACCTCCCTGTCTTCTTACTCCTCCTCCACTCTCACTCCATGGTTCAGTCCCATTGGTTGTTTTCATTCCTTCTTATTTGTTTGTTTGTTTTTCCCTATATCCATCATGTAAGTGAGACCATCCTGTATCTCTCTTTTTCTTTTTGGTTTATTTCAGCTAATATGAGTCTTTCTAGTTCCATCCAGGTTGCTGCGAATGACATGTGTTTGTCCTCCTTGATTGATGCGTAGCATTCCATTTTGTATCTGTACCACATGGATTTAGCCAATCGTCTGTTTGGGGGCATTTGGTTTGTTTCCAAATCTGGCAATTGTGGACAGAGCTACAATAAACATGCACGTACAGGTGTCCTTTTGAATTAATGTTTTCATGTCCTCTGGGTAGATTCCCAGTAGTGGCATTGCTGGGTCAAATGGTAAGTCCACTTTCAGTTGTTTGAGGGTCCTCCACACGGTCTTCCATAGTGGCTGAACCAGTTTGCACTCCCCCAGCAGTGTAAGAGAGTTCCTTTTTCTCCACATCCGCACCAACACTTGTTGTTGTGTGTTTTATTTATATGAGCCATTCTTACTGGTGTAAGATGGTATCTCAGTGTGGTTTTAATTTGCATTTCCCTGATTATTAGTGATGAGGAGCATTTTTATATGCCTATTAGCCATTTGTATCTCCTCTTTGGTGAAGTGTCTTTTTAGTTCTTCTCCCCCATTTTTTGAGTGTGTTTTTTGCTTTGTTTTTGTTGAGCTGCAGGAGCTCTTTGTGGATCTTTGTTATCAGACCCTTGTCACTTGTCTGGAGGGCAAAAATTTTCCCCAAGTCGTTTGGGTTTCTTTTGTTTTGTTTATTGTCTCTTTTGCTGAACAGAAACTTTCTAGTTTGATATAGTCCCAGCTGCTTATGTTTTCCTTCATTGTTTTGCCGGCCATAGTTGTTTCCCCAAATGGATTTCTGAGGTGAAATTCATGATGGGTTTTGCCCAGGTTTTCTTCTATGTATTTTATGGTTGCAGGTCTCACTTCCAGGTCCTTTATTCGTTTTGAGTTAATTTTTGTACAGGGTGTGAGGGTGTTGTCCTGGTTCATAGTTTTACAAGTTTTGATCCAGTTTTCCCAGCACCATTTACTGAAGAGGCTATCCTTGTTCCAGGGTATGTTTTTTGCCCCTTTGTGAAAGATGAGTTGACCATATATGTGTGGTGTTATTTCTGGGTATTCGATTCTGATCCATTGGTCTGTTTGTCTGTTTTTGTACCAGTACCATGCTGTTTTAGGTATTATGGCTTTGTAGTATAGTTTGAAGTCTGAAATAGTAATACCTTCGTTCTCTCTTCTGTTTGTCAAAAGGGTTTTGGCTATTCGGGGTCTTTTGCTGTTCCATATGAATTTCAGTAATTTTGTTCTATCTCTTTAAAATATGTCATTGGTATCTTTATTGGAATTGCATTGAACCTGTAGATTGCCTTTGGTAGTATGGCCATTTTGATAATGTTCATTTCTCTGATCCATGAACAGGGAATGTCTTTCCATTTTTAAACATCATCTTTTATTTCTTTTAAGAATGTTTTATAGCTTTCTTTGTATAGGTCTTTTATGTCTTTAGTTAGGTCAATTCCCAAGTGTTTGATTTTCTTTGGTGCAATGGGAAATGGGGTGATTTTTAAAAATTTCTTCTTCTTCTGATTGATTCTTTGCATATATGAATGCTGTTGATTTCGTATCCAGCTACCTTACTGAACTGGTTTATTATTTCAATCAGTTTTTCTGTCAATTTTTCTGGGTTCTTTACATAGAGTATCATATCATCCATGTATAACGACAACTTATATAATGCCTTATTGCCCTGGTGTTGGTCGACATACTGATAGTAATGTTTTCCAGATTGCAAGTAGATCTGTAGTTTAGTTTAGTAATTTGCAAAGAATGGATCCTTCTGGAACCCTGGAGCTGGTGTCAGTGATTTCCGGCATCTCACCTGGGTGGGGGAAAGTTCAGGCAGGTTCTCTCAGGATCCTGGCTGAAGGGGGGTCTCCAGATCTGCAGCTGCAGCAGCACAATGAAGGACCCTCCCAGAGGCCTGGTGCTGGTGCCAGTGATTTCCAATATATATAATAAGGAAGTTTATATATAATAAGGAAGTTTCTTCTTAATAGCTTTATATTTGTGACTCTCATAAATGTCTTTCGTAAAAAAGACATCAAAAGACATTGAAATAAAAAGACATTAAAATGCCATAGATAAGGAAATGTATAATGAAATTGCATCTACAAAACACATCTCTTAAAAGGAGGAATCCTGACCAATAATTTGATTTTTTCAAAAGCTCCTCAACTGATGTCATATATAGAGTGGCAGGAAATAGTTGCACTGGACTTGTATGGGTCCTCCCAGGTCACACTGCAGTTTGTAATTAATTTTACTTTAGAGTGTGTTCTGACCACATACACTGAATTATGAAGGATCAGTAGAGAGGGGATGATATCTAATGAGCAAACACATATACAAACATTGGATATTTCACTACTCTCTTTTCCTACATGAGCTCGGTTTTGGGGAGTTGGAAAATCAAACAAATAAAAACCTAAACTATTCTCCCCTGTATATGTCAGGTTCTCTGTTGTTGGGCTTCCTTCTGAATTCCTCTATGCCCTGATGAGGGATATGACAGAATAGGCTTTAGTTTCCTGGTGTTGTCCACAAGTATAATTTGTTTTTAAATTTATGGGAAAATGACAGACTGGCAAAGATGATTTAAAGGTACACTGAGTCCAATATCCATTTGACTTCTCTCATATTTTTTGTCCTATTAAGACAGCACCAGTGCAGAATAGCTAACTCGAACTTAAGTTGAACACTTTTACTTCTTACAGAAAGAAGAAAATGACAAGAAAATTGGTTTGCATTTGTTCAGTCAATAAATATTGAGTTCTTACATTATAGATGCTGTGGATTCAATAGAGAAACAGTCCAAAATCTTTATGGATACTATATTTTAGTAGAGATAGAACAATATACAGCATATATAAAAATAAGCCAACTGATGATGATAAATAGGTGATAAGATTTTAAGAATTGAGTGTGGCTTGCTATTTTATATGGAGTGACTAGGGTAACTTTCAGATAAGACATTTAATCAATTTGTTTCTAGAATCAACTTGAAGACCTGTTTATATTCAGTCTAGTATTATGTGCCCTTCCAAACAATTCTCAGAATTCTTCTAGGTTCTAACAGTTTATCAACCTGTGACACTAATATTAAATATGTTCATCGAGCCTTTATCATCAATGATTCAGTTTATCTTTCATTCTGCTGTATAAGAAAAAAATCATATTGGAAAAAAATACATAAAGATCAAAATAATCATTTTTTACTAGAAAATTTAGGTATTCTATAACATTCATGTCCTGATTATTCCACTATAAAGAGGTCTTTCCTTTATTTTGACTAACCTTTCATAGGGTGGTAAAAATGTCCTCTAGCTTGAGGTTGAAAGTATCTGGTGACATGAGTATATCTTCTTTCTGACAACTCAGAAATGGTGAGAATGGGTACTTTGGGAAACTATGGAAATGTACAGTTGTCTGACTCTAAAACAACCATTCTATTTATTTATTTATTCATTCATTCATTCATTCATTCATTCATTCATTCATTCATTCATTCATTCAGAGACGAGGTCTTGCTATTTTTGCCCGTTGAACCACAGGCTCTCGTTGCCCGGGGTACCACAGACTCAAGCAATTCCCAACCTCAGCTTCCCAGGTAGCTGGGATTACAGGCACGCACCACCACGCCCAGCTGTTTTTTCTGGAACTAGGTCTTGCTACGGGCCCCAGGCGGGACTCGAACTGTGATCCCTAGCCCCGGCCGCTTCATAGGCTGAAGCTTACAAGCACGAGCCACCGTGCCCGGCCAAAAACAACCATTCTTTTTAAATACAAAATGATAGCCTGTAATAAAAGCCTCATGTTATTCCATGTCACCAATTTCTCTGAAGGATGTGGTTCAAGTTTCAAAATCTTTGATGCAAGTTGTAGTGTCTGTTTTTGAAGCAGACCCACAGCCATCAATTGAGTTCCTTATGACCCAAATATGTTGCACGTGCTGTTACTAATTCTGAGGTCTGTAAAGTTCAAAGGGATTTGTTTTTCTTATGTAGTTATGGCTGAGCCAGGATAAAGATAAGACAGGTTGATCTGATTTTACAGCTTCTGGTTCCCTTCACAGTATGTTCCCATTATATCTTATGGTAAGGCTCCATAGGATGACTGGCTTCAGTACCTGACAATGCAAACTTCTTTACAGGAGTATTGGATATGACTAACATTCAGTCTAGGGAATCTACAAATACTTTGAGTTCTGTATCACAAATGGTTTGAAATTTACAACAGACTTTGTGTCCAAAATGGCTGCCTTCAGATAAATCAAAACCCAAACCTAAAAGCAAAAACAAAAAGACCTGATATTTATGCTTACTATTTTAATTTCCTGACAAGGCGATTAGCTTTGCATCTTAGAAACTAGGTACCTTTCTCCTTCTTAGCCAGAATACCTCTGGAGATAGTTATTTTGACTAGATCAACTGTTCATATTCCCCACTGATCTGTGAACAAAGACTATGTAACCATGACTATTTTTAGGCGTCCTCTGTGTAATGGTCAAATGCAGCACTTCCTCCGTCACCTTGAGCAGGTAGATTCCTGGCCCTGTACTGCAGAGTAGTGGTTTTTAACCTCTTGCTAACCACAAACCTTTTTAGAATTTCTTTGAGTTCCTTTTTTGTTAACTTGTGTACCTTTTATTAAAGAATGAATGTGACGACAAACCCTTATGAGAAAGTGCCTGTGTTTTAGCATCACATACTTTCACTAACAAAAAGCGAATCAATAAAATAGCTAATAAGCAATACAGTTTCAAATTGGAGTCAGTGAATGCTAGTCAATTATACTAGACAGATGTTATGTATAGCTTTTGGCAGGCTCCAGTTTGGACACTGCTGTGTTTAGTACCTACCCTCATCACATAATTTTCAACATCACCCTCCCTAGAAATCCTAAGTTCTAGATTGGTACTCCTGAAGCACATCTCTAGTTGGTTTTAGTCTTTAATGTAAGAGGGTTCAGTCAGTAAAAAATGTTTAGAAAATATTGAATTGGCCAAATTTTATTGCATGATTTCTCAGAGGCTTTAATAGGCACTGATATAATAATACACATTTCTCAGTCTCATTAGAAAGGGATGTCCTACTTGCCCACAACATGGTGGAACAGGAAGACAGATGGCAATCACTCTCCTGAGAATATAGCTTAAAAAAGGACTGATACAACATCTCAGGGAGTCTCAGACTCTTGCAATGGATCAGTAGACTACCTCCATGAAGACCAAGAACCAGAGAGCGAAGTCATGGGACCTTCAGACAACTCGGAGTGCAGCAGCTCTTCTGAGGCCAGCAGCCATATTGGCCTTTGGTGCACAGCTTAGGAGGCACCCACAGCCAGCTAGAACTGCAGTCATTGTCAGCAGCAGCAACATTGCCTCTAACCCCAATGCCAGCTGATTCCACCTGGAAACTCCTTGGCTCTTGGGGAAACTCAGAAGATTGAGGCAACAAATGTAGCACCACCGTGGCTACTTGTAGTTCCTCTGAAGCCAGTTGCCATATTGCTCTGGCACATAGCAGAGTTGCTACCTGCAGCCAGCTGCAACCACTGATTTTATCAGCAACAGTGGCAGTAGCAGCAGCAGTGATGGCTTCCTCCAACCCCAGTACCAACTGACCCCAGCTGGTAATGCCTTGGTTGCTGGGAGTACACGGAAGGCCTTGCAGCACCACTGCAGCTGCTGACAGCTCCTGGGGGGAACCACCACATCCATTGACTGATTTCTAGGGAGAGCACACCTGACCTTCTGAGACCACACTAACTACAACTGGGGACACTTTGGTTGCTGGAGAGATTCGGGGGATCAAGGCTATGCTACTGCTGAGGGTACAGAGGTGAGAAGCCCTTCCCTGGGCTTGCCTGTGCACAGGTCCTCTCCCCACACACCCAACCTCTGAGGGTGCTCCTGAAAGCTCAGTGGGGGAAGAGTAAAAGCTTACCCTTTTAAGGACAATTCACCCAGCTGGGGCGAGCCCCTCCCCCCAAAGGGACACTGGTAAGTGAGCAAGCTCAGAGGAGTAGTACTGATAACAGATAACTCAGCAGGGAAGAGGCCCTCCACCCAACAGGGAGAGAGAAAAAAAAGCCCATTTCTCCACACACTTTGTTTCAGTTGGTTTGATTTGGTCCTGTTTGTCTTGGGGGTACTCCCCTTTACTTCCTCCCCCCCGCCATCCTGTTGGATTCTTTCTGCCCTATTTTGTTTTCCACTCTCCCTATCTTTATTGTTGTACCTTATTTATTTTTTTGTTTCTTATCCTTTTGCTTGATTTAAAATTTTTTCTCTCATAATTTTCTGTCTCCTCTTCCCCTTCTTTTTCCTTTAAATACTGCCTAGTTTTGCATTTTTCATTCTCTTTCTTTTTACTTCTTTTCCCCTTCTTTATTTTTTTCCCCTATGTTTTTCTTTCCTTCTTTCTCTCTTCTTTATCCCATTTCTCATCTCTCTCAGAGCCACAACTTTGGAAGAGAAAGACCTAGGGAAGAGCAACCCTTTAAGCACAGTAGCTCCACCTTAAGAAGAACCTAACAACTGAAAAAAGTTCACTCAGGCAACCACCAGGTACCTCACAGCTTACTGATCACAACCTCGTGTTTATCAGGGCACCAACTACACCGGACCCCAGACCACCTACGACAGAGGCCTGGAACACCTTCCTCAAAGTGGGGGTTAGACAGACAGGAGGTCCAAGGGCAACTCATAGTTCATATCAGCTCTTGTCACAGCAGAAGAGTGCTCAGGCAGGAGCCTCAGGAAAGCTTCACATTCAAACTCTTCCTGCTAGAACATTAACCAGGGAACCATGCCCAATGACATCAGTCACAAGCCCATGCAGAAATGATAGGGAGTGCCTACCTCCCTAGGTGCCATTGTCTCTTGCTTTAGAATTGTTAGTGTTGCTAAGAGCTGGGTAGGATTTTAATTAACATACAGGCCTGACAGGGCTTCCTACCTCAAGAGTTCTCTTGGTGGGAAATAAGGATACATAAAGAGAGTTGGAACAAAGACAGGGGGTATGATTTGGGATTCAGATCGGCCATTTTGTGGGATGGTCAGGGACTTTGCAGGATGAAGATGTGAGCCATGTGAGCTTGGTCATGTGGCCAAGGCCTGGGGCCTGCAGCCTTTGGTTGGCCCAGGCTAGCAGCATGTGTGTTAAAGGCAGCTAAAGAATTTGGAGATTTGAACTCCAGGTTGGAGTTTATTTTGCTGAGTTTGACTTGTGTCTGAGAGAGTCCATGCAAAAGTCAGGCCTGAGAAGAAGGTGAACTTTGCTGGTTCAGGTACTATGGAACTTGTTTCTACTACCTGGAGGAGGACAAAGAGGAGACAGCATGGACGAATTGGAGCACACCAAAGGAGCACACCAAAGGAAGATGTCTTTAAACTTGAAGAGATGAATGCTGACTAACTGATGTTGGTGAGATGCTCAGGACTGAAAGACAGGATTTTTAGACAATCTTGGGAAAGGACTTTGTACAATGTTGAGAAAGGTTTTGGACAATGTTAAAGTAATCAGAGTTTTACACATATACTTTTTTTGGTAGTAATTAGGAAATCACTTTGTTTAGTAAAAAATTAGACTGCACTCTGAGAGTCTTGCTTTGGCTTGGGGTTTTGGTGAGAAGGCTGGGGATGGTGGAAAGAACCCATAGAAGTATAGAAGAGGGTAAATTGAGGCAAACTAGTTTAAAGTTTAAACACTGTGTTTCTAAGTTTTTCTTTTTTAGGCCTGAGAAAGGGGAAGAGAGCTGAAAGAAGCTGGTAGCTGATTTTGCATACCAATAGTAGGTGAACAGTGAAAATGCTAATTAACTCTTTGGAGCCTCCTTCATAGAGAGAAGCAGGCATAGGGGTTCTAGTTCAAGGCAAAAAGTCTTTTTTCTCTTTTACCCGATTTCAGAAATTGTGGGAGCATCCGTCTCTAATTCTAGTAGCCCAAAATAACTGGATAGGAGTGACCAGAAGCCCTGCACCATCAGCAAAGCACCAGTTAACAGAAACTGAGGAGGGAGAGGCAGGGACCTGCACCACTACCTATGCACACCAACCACAGGTGCCCAGCCAGCAGATAGATAACATCTATAACTCAGCAAGATCTCCAAGTATTAATGCTGACCAACACCAGTAGTATAGGACCATCATGGGCAGAACAATTCCAAAGGCAAACTATGGGATGGAAGAAAATCACAAATGATAAAATGACTGTTCCAGGGAATAATACATCACAAAAAGTCAGTCTATTGAAATCAACAGCATGGACATAGAAGACTATTTCAACCTGATGGAAAAAGAATTCAGAGTCCATAAGGATAGCACTGTAAGATATAAGAGAAAAGGAAAAGAAGGAAAAGAATGATATGCAGAACACAATCAACAAACTAAAGAATGAAAATAAAACTTAAAAAAATCTATAGAGGAACTTAAGAAAGTCCATGAAGAAATAGAAGAAATAGAAGAATATACCAGTACTCTCCAAGACTCAGAGGTAAAAATCAGAGGTAAAAAGAATCAAAAAAAGAAAAGGAGGGAGAGATACAAAGAAAGAAGACTTAAAAATAACATTCCAAGAACTATCTGACACTATGAGCACAGGAAACATTAGAATTATGGGAATACCAGAAGGAGAAGGAGAGGAGAGAGACAAAGGAACTGAAAAACTATTCAAGGAAATAATTCAAGAGAATTTCCCAAATGTGAAATAAGAAATCAAATAGAGATACAGGAAACTAGAAGAACACCAAATTGCCACAATGAAAATAAAACTACTGCAAGACACATAATAGAAAAATTTCAAAACATCCAAGATAAAGAGAACATTATGAAGCTAGTAAGAGGCAAGAAACAGATAACCTATAAAGGAAAACCTATTAGACTCATATCTTACTTCTCAGAAGAAACACTTTGGGCAAGAAGAGAATGGAACAACATATTCAACGAACTCCAAAAAAAAAAAAAAAAAGCCAGGCAAAGACACTTTATCCTGCAAAGCTCTCATTCATCTGAGAAGGGAAAAGATGGCCATTCTGGCTGCACCTGGAGAGGAGACCCTGGGTATGTCACGCTCTCTCATCCAAAGACACAGTGGGGTGCAGGTCAGCTGCTCTGGGGTTACTGGGTCACCCTGGCTGCCTCCATGCAGTCCTGGGCTCCGCTCCTTCTGTCTCTGGTTTGGGTGAGAGGGGCTATACCCCATCCAGGTTGACATATCTGGACGGGAGGTTCAGATAGTCCCCCCAATCCTGGAGAGCCCAGGATAGGGGGCTGGGTGGGGTTTTAGCCCCATTCACCAGCAGATGGTTGTTGCATGGGGCAGCCGTCTGCAGCCCGGATCAACTGAGGCATGTTGCCCCCAGCCCTCAGCCAAAGGGGTCTTGGACAGCACAGGAATGGCCATCCAGGCCCTGCCCCCCAGGCAGGGAGGTACCATTGTGTTGGTGGGTGGGAGGGGAATGCCCCTTCCATTTCACTCTCACTCCAACCAATCTTCAGGAGGAAGAAGCACGTACATAACACAAACCTCATCATAAAATGGGTGAGGGACCAGGTAAAAATCCAGCTCACAAGCCTGAGGACATTAGAGATGGACAACTGAAAGAACTAATGCATGTGAGACAGGAGAATCAACTATGGAAACACAATGTCATGAAGCACAGCTATGCACTCACCAGGTCAGGAAGACCCAAAACCTTATTTCACAGATACCTTCTAGGAGAGTAAGGCGCCCTTTCCCACACCACATGAGAGGAAAGGAGGGCCAAGACTGGGACATCAGCCCCACAGCAAAACTGCAAACTGAGGTAGAGGAGATGACCTACAATGGCCAAATACAAATGCCTGTACCCAAGGGTGGGCATGGTGGCACATGCCTGTAAGTGGCAGCCTAGGAAGCTATGGCAGGGATGAGGGATTGTGGTTCGAGTTCCTCTTGGGGCAATGTAGTGAGACCTAGTTCCAAAAAATTAGCTGGGCATGGTAGTGTGTGCCTGTAATCCCAGCTACCTAAGAAGCTGAGGCTTGGGATTACTTAAGTCCGTGGTACCCCAGGCCATGTGAGCCTGCCGTTTCATGGGCAACAATAGCGAGACCTAGTTTCAAAAAAAAAAAAAAAATTAAAAACACTCCCAAAAAACAAATGCCTGTATTCACAGAAAATCTTCTTCACTGACACTGGGGCGGGGCACGGGGGGCTAAATCTGACACCAGAACTACATGGTAAAGCAACAAAGCAACAGAGATGGGATTGAAGAAGACAGCCTCCAATGTGAAAGCATGGACAGACCACAAAGAATTATATTCTGGCTGCTGAACACAAACTTAAGACTGAAAACCTACCAGCAAGGCTCACCTGGTTCCAAGAACACAGTCCCTCACCCAATGAAAGAACACTACCACATGAAAGAGACTAATGAACTTAACACTGACTAGCAAACAACAAAGAGTGGGGTGTGAGAGAATGGAGAAAGCACCAGAGGGGGGGGGCATATCCCAAAAACCATTTACTGAGGATGCGATTTAAAGAATAAAAATAAATAAAAGCTAAAAAAGAAAAAGAAAAAAGGTGGATCTTCTCAGAAAAATAGAATCTTTAGAAATTCACTTCTACTACCCCGTTTTCAAAATATGTTACTAAGAAGCTTTAAAATTTAAACCAACAGAAAATGAACAAGAAGAATATAACAAGGTAATGAATAGAGAACAGAAGGATAAATGAAATGACAAGTATGGACCACTACATATCAACAATCACCCTAATGTTAATGGACTAAATGTACCAATAAAAAGACAGAGAGTAACAGAATGGATTGAAAAACAGAACCCATCCTTTTCTTGTCTCCAGGAAGCACACCAAAGTGCTAAAGATAAACCTAGATTGAAAGTAAAGATTTGGAAACAATCTTGCAAGCAAATGGACCCCAAAAGAAGGTAGGTGCAGCTATATTTATATCTGATAAAATAAACTTCAAGCTGAAGAAGGTTGACAAGAGACACAGATAGCCACTACATAGTAATCAGGAGATTAGTACACTGGGAAGCTATAACACTCATTAATATATACACACTGAATGAAGGAGCACCAAAATATGTAAGACATTTGCTAATATCTTTGAAAAAAAAAACACCAGAGAAAACACATATGTGATAGGAGACTTCAGATCCCCACTTTCACCAAGAGATAAATCCATGAAACAAAAAATAAACAAGGATACAGTAACTCTAAATGAATACCTAAGCCAAATGGATCTAATAGACATCTGTAAGACACTGCACCCCCCCAAAACTGAGTACACATATTTCTCAAGTGCACATGAATCATTCTCTAAATTAACCATGTACTGGGCCATAAGACCAACACCAACAAATTTGTGAAGTTTGAAATCATACTATTTACTTTCTCTGACCATAAAGGTATCAAACTAGAAATCAACCATGAAAAGAAGGACTACAAACCTCCTATTTCATGGAGATTGAAGCCATCACTATTGGAAAATGAGTGATAAAGAGGAAATCAAAGAAGAAATATAGAAATATTTTGAGATGAATGACAATGAGCATACAACCTTCCAGAATATATGGGAAGCTGCAAAGGCTGTAATAAGAGAGAAATATATAGCAATACAGTCCCACATGAAAAAACAAGAAAATATCCAAAGAAACAACCTAATCTCATATCTGAGAGAATTAGAGAAAGAACAACAGAAAAATCAAAAATCAAGTAGAAGGAAGGAGATAATCAAAATTCAAACTGAGCAAAAAAAAAAAAAAAACAATAGAAAAGATGAACGAAACAAAAAACTGGTTCTTTGAAAGGATAAAACAAATAGATAAAACTTCTAGTCAGACTAATAGAGAAGAGAAGGAAGAAAATATAAATAAATAAAATCATAAATGAAAGAGGAGAAATTGCAACAGACAAAGCAGAAATCCAGAGGATAATTATAGATTACTATGAACATCTATATGCAAACAAGTTTAACCTTGATGAAATGGACAAATTTGAGGTTCCTGAGGGAACCCACCTGACCCTTTCCCCACCCAGGAGAGATGCCAGAAGTCACCAGCGCCAGCTCCAGGCCTCTGGGAGGGACCCATGCCCACACTGCCTCCACCGCCATTCCTGGAAGCCAGCCCCCACAGCCAGGTTGCTGAGCGAACCCACCCAACACTTCGCCCACTCAGGTGAGATGCCAGAAGTCACTGGAGCAAGTGGTCCGGTTGCAAATTACTAAACTAAACTACAGATATACTTTCAACTTGGAAAACATCCCCATCAGCATGCTGACCAGCACAAGATCTGTGGTTTCTCATATGTAGAACAAGTTAGAAAGCAAAATACAGTAAGGAAAAAACTTTAGACATGCAAGCAAACCTTACAGGAAATAATCCATCACCAATAAAGAACAGACAATCTACAGAAAACACCAAGGAAAACATTGAAGAAATGATGTGTATCTCAGAAAAAGATCCCAACTTCAACATGTTAAATGCACTCCAACAATTAAGAGAAGAATGAGAAAAAAAGGACAACAGTATGATAGAAGCATTTAATGCACTAAGGGAAGAAGTAGAAACATATAAAAAAGAAAGCATCAATATGTATAACCTAATCAACAAACTGAAGAATGAAAATAAATCTATAAAATTGAAATTGAAAGAGACCCAGGATTTAAGGGTTGCAATAGATGAGCTCAAAGATGGAGGAGAAAGCCATGGAAGCAGATAAGATGAAATAGAAGAACGAATCAGCACACTTGAGGATACAGAAATAGAGGACAAAGAAAGCAAGAAAGAGAGAAAAACAAAGAGGACTGAAAAAAAGCTCAGCAATGTCAGATTCCTTAAAGAAAAGAAACATAAGAGTAATAGGACTCCAAGAAGGAGAAGAGAGAGTCTTGGGAACTGAAAGGTTTTTCAATATAATAATAGAGGAGAACTTCCCAAATCTGAAGAAAGAAACGAAAATAGACATACAGGAAGCCGAAAGGACACCAAAGTACTTTAATGAAAGAAAAGTCACAGTGAGACACATCATTGTAAAACTTCCAAGAACCCAAGATAAGGAAAAAATAATGAGAATGGCTAGAGAAAAGAAACAGGTAACCTACAAAGGAAAAGCCATTAGACTGACCTCAGATTTTTCTGGAGAGACACTCCAGGCAAGGAAAGAATGGAGTCACATGTACAAAAAAAAAACTCCAAGAAAAATGTGCCAGCCAAGAATACTCTACCCTGCAAAGCTATCCTTCCTCTATGAAGGAAAAAATAGAACCTTCTCCGACAAGCAAAGTCTCCAGAAATTTGCTACCATTAAATCCCCACTCCAAGAAATTTTGCAGGAGGCCTCAAGATCAAAACCATAAGAAGAACAAATACAAAAAACAAAAACAAAAGCAAAAAAAAAAAACCAAAATAAACCCGAAAATAACTACCAGGAAACCATTAGAATCGCAAACATCAATAATCACCCTAAATGTCAATGGTCTAAACTCAGCAATCAAAGGATGAAGAGTTGCAGACTGGATCAGAAAACAGAACCCAACATTCTGCTGCCTCCAAGAAACACACCTGATCTCTAAGGATAAGCATAGACTGTAGGTGCAGGGCTGGAAAACTATACTACAAGCAAATGGCCCCCACAAGAAAGCAGGAGTTGCCATTCTTGTATCAGACAGAGCAGACTTCAAATTAACAAAAGTGACAAAAGATAAAGACGGCCTCTATCTAATGGTTAAAGGGTCAATCCACCAAAAAGACATAACAATAATCAACATATACACACCTAATGAGGGAGCACCAAAATTCATAAAACAACTACTAGTAGAACTGAAATCAAATATTGATGAGAATACATGTGTGGTAGGAGATTTTAACATTCCACTCTCAATAAAAGGCAGATCAACAAAACAGCAACTACACAAAGACACAAAATCTTTAAAGGAAGAGCTAGACCAAATGGACCTAATAAATATATACAGGACACTACACCTCCAAGGAAAAGAAAACACTTTCTTTTCAAATGCACATGATTCGTTCTCTAAAGTTGATCATATATTAGGCCACAAGACAAACCTGAACAAATATACAAAGATTAAAATAATACCAAACTTTTTCTCCGATCATAAAGGTATCAAATTAGAAATCAACAATGAAAAGAAAACAAGGAGAGTAAACACTATATGGAGACTGAACATCAGGCTTCTGGAAGATCACTGGGTAAAAGAGGAAATCAAAGAAGAAATTAAAACCTACATGGAGGCAAACGACAATGACGACAAAACGTTCCAAAATGTGTGGGATGCAGCAAAAGCAGTATTAAGTGGAAAGTTCATAGCAATACAGGCCCAAATAAAAAGAATTGAAACAGCCCAAAGAAATAATCTAATCTCCCAACTTGAGGACTTAGAAAAAGATCAACAAAAGAAATCCAAAACCCAGCAGAAGACAAGAAATAACAAAAACAAAAGCAGAGATTAATGAAATAGAAACCGAAAAGACCATCGAGAAGATAAACAAAACCAAAAGCTGGTTCTTTGAAAAAATAAATAAAATTGACAAGCCCCTTGCAAGGCTTACAAAGAAAAGAAGAGAGAAAACTCAAATATACAGGATCATAAATGAAAAGTGGTATATTACAGCAGACCCAGCAGAAATCCAAAAGATAATTAGAGACTACTATGAACATCTATATGTAAACAAATACAGCAACCTGGAAGAGATGGACAAATTCCTAGAACAATATGGTCATTCAAAATTGAACAAAGAAGAAATAGAAAACTTAAACAGGTCAACCACAACCAGTGAAATTGAGGCAGTCATCAGAACTCTCCCTAAAAACAAGAGCCCAGGTCCAGATGGTTTCACAAATGAATTCTACCAAACTTTCAAAGAGGAACTAACACCAGTATGGTTTAAACTCTTTCAAAAAATTGAGAAGGAAGGAAAGCTACCAAATACCTTCTATGATGCAAACATTACACTAATTCCAAAACCAAATAAAGATAGTACAAAGAAAGAGAACTACAGACCAATCTCCCTAATGAACATAGATGCAAAAATTCTAAACAAAATCTTGGCAAACCTAATCCAACATTGCATAAAAAGGATCATCCATCATGACCAAGTGGGATTCATATGAGGGTCACAGGGATGGTTCAACATCTGAAAATCAATCAACATAATCCACCACATCAACAAAGAGAAAAACAAAAACCATATGATCATATCAATAGATGTGGAAAAAGCATTTGATAAAGTTCAGCATCCTTTCATGATGAAAGCCCTGGAAAAAGTTGATATAAAAGGAACATACCTGAACATAATAAAAGCTATATATGACAGACCCACAGCAAATATCATCCTCAATGGGGAAAAATAGAAACCATTCCAATTAAGGTCTGGAACCAGGCAAGGATGCCAACTCTCTCCACTCCTTTTCAACATAGTTCTGGAAGTCCTAGCTAGGGCAAAAAGGCATTATGTAAGTTGTCATTATACACGGATGATATGATACTCAATGTAAAGAACCCAGAAAAATTGACAGAAAAACTGATTGAAATAATAAACCAGTTCAGTAAGGTAGCTGGATATGAAATCAACAGCATTCATATATGCAAAGAATCAATCAGAAGAAGAAGAAATTTTTAAAAATCACCCCATTTACCATTGCACCAAAGAAAATCAAACACTTGGGAACTGACCTAACTAAAGACATAAAAGACCTATACAAAGAAAGCTATAAAACATTCTTAAAAGAAATAAAAGATGATGTTTAAAAATGGAAAGACATTCCCTGTTCATGGATCGGAGAAATGAACATTATCAAAATGGCCATACTACCAAAGGCAATCGACAGGTTCAATGTAATTCCAATAAAGATACCAATGACATATTTTAAAGAGATAGAGCAAAAATTACTGAAATTCATATGGAACAGCAAAAGACCCCGAATAGCCAAAACCCTTTTGACAAACAGAAGAGAGAACGAAGGTATTACTATTTCAGACTTCAAACTATACTACAAAGCCATAATACCTAAAACAGCATGGTACTGGTACAAAAACAGACAAACAGACCAATGGATCAGAATCGAATACCCAGAAATAACACCACACATATATGGTCAACTCATCTTTCACAAAGGGGCAAAAAACATACCCTGGAACAAGGATAGCCTCTTCAGTAAATGGTGCTGGGAAAACTGGATCAAAACTTGTAAAACTATGAACCAGGACAACACCCTCACACCCTGTACAAAAATTAACTCAAAATGGTTGAAGGACCTGGAAGTGAGACCTGCAACCATAAAATACATAGAAGAAAACCTGGGCAAAACCCTTCATGAATTTCACCTCAGAAATCCATTTGGGGAAACAACTATGGCCGGCAAAACAATGAAGGAAAACATAAGCAGCTGGGACTATATCAAACTAGAAAGTTTCTGTTCAGCAAAAGAGACAATAAACAAAACAAAAAGAAGCCCAAACGACTTGGAGAAAATTTTTGCCCTCCAGACAAGTGACAAGGGTCTGATAAAAAGATCCACAAAGAGCTCCTGCAGCTCAACAAAAACAAAGCAAAAAACACACTCAAAAAATGGGGGAGAAGAACTAAAAAGACACTTCACCAAAGAGGAGATACAAATGGCTAATAGGCATATAAAAATGCTCCTCATCACTAATAATCAGGGAAATGCAAATTAAAACCACACTGAGATACCATCTTACACCAGTAAGAATGGCTCATATAAATAAAACACACAACAACAAGTGTTGGTGCGGATGTGGAGAAAAAGGAACTCTCTTACACTGCTGAGGGAGTGCAAACTGGTTCAGCCACTATGGAAGACCGTGTGGAGGACCCTCAAACAACTGAAAGTGGACTTACCATTTGACCCAGCAATGCCACTACTGGGAATCTACCCAGAGTACATGAAAACATTAATTCAAAAGGACACCTGTACGTGCATGTTTATTGTAGCTCTGTCCACAATTGCCAGATTTGGAAACAAACCAAAGCCTCAAAACAGACGATTGGCTAAATCCATTTGGTACATCTACAAAATGGAATACTACGCATCAATCAAGGAGGACAAACACATGTCATTCGCAGCAACCTGGATGGAACTAGAAAGACTCATATTAGCTGAAATAAGCCAAAAAGAAAAAGAGAGATACAGGATGGTCTCACTTATGATGGATATAGGGGAAAAAAACAAACAAATAAGAAAGAATGAAAACTGAATAATGGAGTGAGAATGGAGGAGGGGGAAGAAGACAGGGAGATAAAGAGCACAAAAGATCAGGATGGTTAACAGGTGTTAGTGAAGTGGGAAAGCCCCGGGGTACACAATGTGGACTAATGCAATATAAATATACATATATATGCAAAAAATAGACTTCAATCATTGTTGGTTAGTGGTGAAAAAAAAAAAAAGAAAAGAAATAAGGAAATGTGAAAATGTGGGAACAGTCAGGTTATGTGGTTCAAATGTACACTGATTTTTCTTCCTGTTATTTTGTTCATTTCTTGGTGTTCAAAAAAATAAACAGCTTTCTTATATATAAAGACTTTGAAGCTGTGCATGCTGCTTTTTGAAGAAGGCATGAAAACAAGAAGAGTTTAAAATTCCAGGGAATGTCTTACTCTACGGTGAAAGACAAAAGAAGGAATTAAGCATAGTCAAGAAGAGTCTAACAGTTTAACGTATTGATGTAGCCCCAAAAAACAGAAAAGGAAAAAGAGAAATGTTTGAGTTCTACAGTAAAAATTTAGTGATTACTCAGCAAAAAACAAAAAAGAGATGGACAAATTTTGAGAAGCATACACCCATCCAAAACTGGATAAATAAGACAAAGAGAGTCTACATAAACCAATCTCAAGCAGCAAAATTGAAACAGTAATAAAATCACTTCCCCAAAACAAAAGTCCTGGACCAGATGGATTTACAAATGAGTTCTACCAAATGTTCAGAAATGAACTGGTGTCTATTACAAAAACTCTTTAAAAAATAGAGAAATTGGGAACACTACTGAATACATTCTACAAAGCCCACATCACACTAATACCAAAACCAAACAACGATAACACAAAGTAAGAAAACTAAAGCCAATCTCCCTAATGAACAAAGATGCAAAAATTCTCAACAATATTCTAGCGGATAGAATCCAACAATGCATTGAAAATATAATATACCATCACCAAGTGGGATTTTTTTCCCCAGGGAAATAAGGATGGTTCAACACCTGAAAGTCAATCAATGTAATCCAGCACATCAACAAATAGAAAAATAAAAATCACATGATCATGTCAATAGATGCTGAGAAAGCATTCAACAAAGTTCAACATGCATTTGTGATGAAGGTTCTCAAAATTCTGGGGACAGGAGGAATGTATCTTAACATAATAAAAGCAATATATGAGAAACCCACAGCAAATGTCAACCTAAATGTTGAAAAATTGAAAGTCTTCCCTGTGAGACTGGAACAAGGCAAGGCTGTCCACTCTCACCACTGCTTTTTCAATTATAATACTGTAAGTCCTCACCAGAGCAGTAAGGCAAGAAAAGAACATACAAGGAATCCAAATAGGAAAAGAAGTAAAGCTATCACTGTAGATGATATGGTAATTTGTACGGAGAACCCTAAAAATTCTACAGAAAAACTAATGAAAATAATAAACCAGTTCCATAAGCTAGCTGGTTATAAAAGTCACACAAAAATTTGTCACCTTCTTATATGCATAAAATCATTATGAAGAAGAAATTAAGAAAACCACTGCATTTACAATTTTAACAACAAAAATTAAATACATGGGAATAAGCTTAACAAAAGATATGAAAGACCTGTACAAAGAGAAATAGAAAACATTGCTAAAAGGAATACAAGAAAACACAAAGAAATGGAAAGACATTCCCTGCTCATGGATTGGAAGAATCAACGTTATCAAAATGGCCATTCTACCAAAAGCAATATACAATTTCAATAAAAATATCAATGATACTCTTTAAAGATATAGAACAAATACTATTGAAATTTATATGGAATAATAAAAAAACCACAAATAGCCAAAGCTCTCCTGACCAAAAGGAGAGAGAATGGAGGGATTACACTCCCAGACTTTAAATTATTCTACAAGGCCAAAATAATTAAGGCAGCATGGTACTGGAATAAAAACAGACACTCAGATCAGCAAAATAGTCCATAAATAAAATCACACATGTATGATCAACTAATCTATGACAAAGGGGCAAAAACCATACAATGGGACAAAGCTAGTCTCTTCAATAAATGGTGGAGGGAAAAATGGACTGCTACATGCAAAAGAATGAATCTTGACTACTCCCTCACACCATGTACAAAAACCAATTTGAAATGGATAAAAGACTTGGATGCAAGAACTGAAACCATAAAATACATAGAAGAAAATATAGACAAAACACTCCAAGACTTACAATTCAGAAACCCTTTTTTAAATTTGCATATCTAAGTTTAATATTGAAAGAGAATCACCATTATTTTGATGACAGTTGGCATCTATTTTTTATTGATTGCACACATTTATCTATAAGCTCTATACATGTATATGTATTGCATCATTGTCTACCCTGAGGTTCTCCTACCATCTTTTCATCCATGAACCGTCATAATCTCTTGTGCCCATGCCTCTCATTTTTCCCTCCTCCCCCTCTCTTGCTCTATGCTTCAGTTCTGTTGAAAGTCTTAAATTTTTCTTGTCCATTTGTTTATTTCCCCTATATCCCTCATATAAGTAAGTGAGACCATCTGTATTTCTCTTTTTCATTCTGACTTATTTCTGCTATCATGATTCCTTCTAGCTCCATCTATGTTGCTGTGAATGCCATAAGTTTGTCTTTTTTGATTGATGCATAACATTCCATTGTGTAAGTATACCATAGCTTTTTTCAGCCAGTTTGGGGGCATTTGGGTTGTTTTCATATCCTGGCTCTTGTAAATAGTGCTGCAATAAACATTCGAATACAGGTGTCCTTTTGAATTATATTGCTAGGTTGAATGGTACTTCCATTTTCAGTAGGTTGAGGGTCCTTCACACAGCCTTCCAAAGAGGCTGGACCAGTTTGTACTACGACAGGCAGTGTAAGAGTGTTTCTTTCTCTTCATATATCCATGCCAATACTTGTTGTTGCCCATTTATTTTATATGGGCCATTCTTATTGGTGTAAGATGGTATCTCATTGTGGTTTTGATTTGCATTTCCCTAATTATTAGTGATGTTGAGCAGTTTTTCATATACTTATTAGCCATTTGTCTTTCCTCTTTAGAGAATTGTCTTTTTAGTTCTCCCCATTTTTCAACTGGACTTTTCACTTTTTTTTGTTAAGTTGTGTGAATTCCTTGTGGATCTTTGTCATCAAACCCTTATTACTTCAGGGAGGGCAAAACTTTTTCCCATTTGGTTGGGTTTTTTATTCTATTTGTTTCAGTTATTGTCACTTTTACTGTACAGAAGCTTTTTAGTTTGATGCAGTCCCAACTGTTTATATTTTCTTTCATTTTTTAAACATCAGTAGATGTGTCCTGAAAAAGTTTTCTGAAATAGAAGAAGACATGAAAAAAATAGAAGGACTTTCCCTGCTCATGGATTAGAAGAATTAACATTGTCAAAATGGTCATACTACCTAGAGCAATCTACAGATTCGATGCAATTACATTAAACATCCCAATGACATTCTTTGAAGAGATAGAACAAAAATTACTGAAAATTCATATGGGATAACAAAAGACCCCAAATAGCCAAACCCTCCTGATCAACAGAAGAGAGAATGGAGGTATTACAATTACAGACTTCAAACTATACTGCAAAACCATAATAATGAAAACAGCTTGTTACTGGAACAAAAACAGAGAATCAGACATAAGTGAGTGCCCAGAAATAAAACCTTATCTGTATGATCAATTAATTTTTGACAAAGGGGTATGAAACATATGCTGGAAAAAGGATAGCTTCTTCAGTTAATGATGCTGGGGAAAACTGGACCATGACATGCAAAAAAATGAGCCGACAACTTTCTCACACCATGTACAAAAATTAATTCAAAATGGATAAAAGATATGGATGTAGGACCTGAAACCATAAAATATACAGAGGAAAACTTGGGCAAAACACTTCAAGAATTATACTTCAGAAAATCCCTTTCAGGACACATCTGTAACTGGCAAAAATGAAGGAAAAAAAAACAGCTGGGTTTACATCAAACTAAAAATCTTTTGTACAGTAAAAGAGATAATAACCAAAACAAAAAGAAACCCAATCTAAAAAATTTTTGCCCTCCATACAAGTGATAAGGGTCTAATAATAAAGATCCACAAAGTACTCTTACACTGCCTGTGGGAGTACAAACTGGTCCAGCCTCTTTGGAAGGCTGTGTGAAGGACCCTCAACCTACTGGAAATGGAACTACCATTCAACCTAGCAATCGTGCTACTGGGAATTTACCCAAAGGATACTAATTCAAAAGGACACCTGTATTCAAATGTTTATTGCAGCACTATTTACAAGAGCAGGATATGAAAACAACCCAAATGCCCCCAAACTAATGACTGGCTGAAAAAGCCATGGTATATTTACACAATGGAATGTTATGCATCAATCAAAAAAGACAAACTTATGGCATTCACAGCAACATGGATGGAGCTAGAAGGAATCATGATAGCAGAAATAAGCCAGAATGAAAAAGAGAAATACAGATGGTCTCACTTACTTATATGAGGGATATAGGGAAAACAAACAAATGGGAAAGAAAACTTTTTAAAAAAATTTATTTATATATAAATTTCACATCACTGTAATCCCAGGGATTTACCACCCCTCCCCACCCTCCCCACCATTCTCTCCCTTTCCCCCCTGCCCAAAGTTTTGTGCTTCAGTTTGGTGCTTAGCTTATTTTTGACTTTTCTTCAAGACTTTTGTTGATTTTTTTCCCTGTATCCCATATATTAGTGAAACCATTTGGTTTCTGTCTTTTTCTTTTTGACTTGTTTCTGCTAATATGATTTCTTCTAAGTACATCCATGTTGTCATAAAATCATCAAATTTGTCATTTTTAATTGATGAGTAACATTCCATCGTGTATATATATCACATTTTTTCATCCAGTCCTCTGTTTGGGGGCATTTAGTTTGCTTCCAAGTCTTTGAAATTATAAATAGTGCTGCAGTAAGCATCTGAGCACAGGTGTCCCTTTGTACCCACATTGAGGTCTCTTTTGGGTAGTTTCCCAAGAGAAAAATTGCTGGGTCAAATGGTAGTTCCATTTTCATTAATTTGAAGGTCCTCCGCACAGCTTTCCATAGTGGTTGGACCAGCTTACATTCCCACCAGCAGTGTAAGAGTGTTTCTTTCTCTCCACATCCTCTCCAGCACTTCAGATAATCAGATCAATGGAACAGAATTGAGTGCCCTGAACAAGCTGCTATAGCACTTGCCATGTTGCAGTGGATTATAATCTATAGCTACCAATATCATACAGATATAATATCAGTCACCAGAACATGAATCATTGCTAATTACTTTCTTTCCCATTATTTTTTAGATAGTGTCTGATAGATAGTATCTGTTTTTATTGAATGAATGAATGAATTTTATGAATGAATGATTTCAATGGAGGGATTTCAGATATTATGTCAGACTGATGGGATGATTGCTTTGGACCAGGGCAGCCTTTGGTGGCAACTCATTGCATATATTGGCAGTGCTTCATAATTTTGTTTAGAAATCTCCAAAAGAGTACATAAGATATTTGCTTGATCATATTAGATCTGATTCTCAATCTTTTCTCCCATGTCTTCTTAATTAACTTAAATTTGAAGACAAAATATATCCACCAGCTATAAACTTTGGTCTAGAAAAAGAAATAAAAGAAAGGGATGTACTATTTCCCTTTTAACAGAATGAATTGAAGAACTCATTTTATATGGTGTTGATATACAATTTTTTTGGAAATTAGCAATAGATTCAGTCTTCCTAGTCTTTCTTCAGAATAGGTACTCGGTGTACTCCTTAGAGATCTTGTCTGGTGGCATAATCCTTTTTTTTTGTATTTTTTTTGTAATTTTATTTACTTGCCTATGTTATTGTCAGAGAGATTGTCATTCAATTTATATGACTGAATAGAAAACTTGTTTAGATTTATAATTGGTATATCATCTTAGCATTTAGTGCACATAATTTTATAAGTTTTCACCACATTTCCATGATGCTGATGAATGTTAAGATAGGACACAAGGCACTAAAATGTCTATAAACGGTTGTCTGATGCCATAAAGCCAGTTTTTGGTAGAACCTCTACTGGTATATATTATAAAGCGTTTCTTTCACTCCCTTTCCAGTATTGTTTGTGATAAGTCACTTATTTAATAAGAAACCTATAGCAGAAGAATTCTAAGTGATAAGGAATGTGCTACTACTCATTAATTTGATGAGATTCTCTGAAAAATATCAGAGGTATGATACCTTTTCTCATTTTATAGAGAACCCATAATCTCGATCTTAGACAAGAAATAAAAACAAAAGTATATTTATTTTTTTAGTTGAGATTTTATGTTAGGAAAGACACTCAAGATTTACAGTTCTTGTTGGAGATTAGAACTGCTTAAACACATGCGTACTTAGCATCTCACTTTTTATGTATTACTGATATTGCAATAGTTTGACGATTTAGTGAGAAAATAGTTGCAGTCAGTATGTCAAATCACTTTCACAAAAAGGTAAAGAACAAAAATTTCAAAGCATTGATAAAGAGGCAACTCATAAAACATTAACTCTACTAGTAATCAAAACAAATAAAGTTCAGCAACAATAGGCTATAACTTGTAACCTATCACCTTTAAGTTTGTAATGGCTAAAATGATTGATGAAACCCCATGTTGTAGATTTTGGAAGAGGTACTTTCATGATTTATTGATAGGAATTGATTGCATTAATTTTACATTCTATTTTGACCTGGTTTTAAGCAATAGTTTTATGCTATATGTAAATAACCACAACTGGGGAAATTTGACTTCTACCCTAAACCATTCACAAAGATTATTGAAAACTAGATTATAGACTTACATATATAAGACCAGAAACCACAGAACTCCTAGAATGTGACATATAGAAAGAGGTTCTTAACTATCATTGGGTAATGACTTTTTTACCTGAAAGCAAAAGCTCAAGTAAAAAATTCAAAAATAAATGAGACTATATCAAATTAAAAGTCATTTGCACAGTAAAAGAACCAATCAACATATTGGGAGGAAATATTTCTAAACTATCTTTTTGACAAGGGGTTAATATCCAAATATATATAAGGAACTCTTACAACTTTAACATAGAGAAAATAAAATATATTTTTATTTTTATGTTTTATACTTATATTTTCATATTTATAATTATATTTTGCCATTTGACAACAATCGGTTTTGGGGTAATCCAAATAATTTCTTTCTGTCTTGACTCCTCTTTCTCTTACATGCCACACCCCATCTGTCAATAAACATTGTTCGTTGGTTTTTGTCTTCAGAATAAGTCCCACCATTCTGCTGAGTGACCCAACTTCAAGCCACCATCCCTTCTCACCTGGATTACTAGATTCATGCATGAGCCTCTTACTTGGTTTTATGCTTCTATATTTACCCTCCTTGGGTTCATCTACCAACCTACCATGTTGTTCATTTCAGTTCTCTATTCAAAATCCAGCCTTGGCAGAGAACAGAAATTGTATATTCCAAGAGGCTATATAAGTGGCTAATCATAAATAAAATGTGCTCAATATCATTAATTATGAAAGAAATTAAAACAATAAATATGAGATATCACCTCAAACCTATTAGAAAAGTTGTCATCAAAAGACAGGGCATAATATCGGCCAGTATATGGAAAAAAGGAACCATGGGAATGACTACTGGGAATATAAATTGGGGCAACCACTCATGGAAAACAGTACGGATCTTATCAAAAGAGTGAAAAATGCCACTTGATGCAGAAATTCCACCTGTGGATCTACATCTGAAGGAAATGAAGTCACTGTCTTATAGATGTATCTGCACTCCCAGATTCATTTCATTATTTACAATAGCTACAACAGCCAAGATATGGAAACACTATAATGAATTATTAATTAATCATAAAAAATATTCTTTTTTGCCTAGATTGATTTGAGGGCATTATGCTGAATGAAAAATCTCCTCTATGAAACAGACTATATGATATTATTTATATGTGGAGTCTCAAAAAACCTCATCACAGAAATAAACAGTAGACTGGTGGTTGCTCAGGAGCAGAGGATAGGTAACTGGGAAAATGTTGGTCAAAGGACACAATCTCTAGTTCTAAGATGACTAAGTTCTAAAAATCTAGTGAAAAGACAGTGAGAATATTAATGACTATAAATGACACTATTTTATATTTCAGAGTTACTAAGAGTAGCAACGCTTGTGTGCAAACTGCACACAAAAGCAACCAGGTAAAGTTTTAGAACTATTAGTTAAGCTTATTGTGCTAATAATTTTACAATATATGCATGGATCAAATGACAATGTTGGATTTAGACAATATTTTATGTGCACTACTTGACAATTTAGGCAATAAACCTAGATGGGGAAATTTAGATTTTACAGGTGAACATGTGGAGCCAAGTCTGGATTTTGAGTAGAGAACTGAAATGAACAACGTGGTAGGTTGGTAAATGAACCAAAGGAGGGTAAATATAGAAGTAGAAAAGCAAGTAAGAGGCTCGCTCATGCATGAATCCAGTAATCCAGGTGAAAAGGAATGGTGACTTGAAGTTGAGTCACTCTGTCAGAATGGTGGGACTTACTCTGAAGACAAAAACCAACGAATAATGTTTACTGACAGATGGGGTGTGGCATGTAAGAGAAAGAGGAGTCAAAGTTGAAAGAATTCTTTGGATTACCCTAGAACCTATTGTTGTCAAATGGCAAGGATGCCCATTTGTACCAGGCTTATGCGGTTTGTTATCTAGCTCTTCTCCAAAGAGTCGAGTCACATTTTGAAAATTTGAAAGCAAATATTTTATTCTGAACATTTAACAAATTCTATTTTAGCGTAATAAAAATTCAGTTGTTAGTCAAACACTGTTTGGTTGGGAACAGAAGAAACCCACAACCTCCATTCCTGACTTTGCCTACAGACGACTTTGCTTTATTTAATGGCAATTATCATAATTTGGGTTTTTACTCATTTATTCAATCAAAAACCACCTAACAGTTATTTCTATGTAGCACATTCTACTACATGGATTCAGAGAGGATTAAGGTGAGTTCCCTACCTGCAGGAAGTCTGCAATTTAGTAGGACATACAGATGGGAAATGAAATGCTCTGAATGAAAACTGTTATGAAAATAAAGAAATTCATTTGCACATCCCTGATAGCAAGGATGACATTTTCAATGGCACATATTATTGATAAAAATGATATTTTCATATGCCTCATATGAGGAAAGTAGGGGAAAGTGCATCATACATGTGCTGGGCTGCAAATCATCTTCGGTGTCTGGAAGATTTGAATTTAGACAGTAGCATGTGACAAACACTACATTGGTTTCAATGACACATTCACCACAGGAAAAGGGGGAATGACCACAAGGGGTAAGGTTTTTATGAGAGGGGACATATGAACTTGTTTATTTTAAAAAACAAAAGCATCAGTATTGCAATGAATTTCCCTATTCCACACCCAACTTGGAAAAAACACTTTTCACAGGAAGTGCGTTGACCATGAGAGGAATAAAAGAGGCCTTACAGGAGCTGTTCCTCGTCTTCTGTCTTCACAACTCAGGAGGACTTCAGCCATGCGAGCCCTCATCCTCGCTTTGCTCGGCATCTGCTGCCTTGCTGCACACACCGTGGAAGGTAAGTGTGAGAGGGGACTATTTATGAGTTAAGAAATAGGTGTGCAGGTCACTGGTACACATTTTGGTTTTGACACAGGTTTTGATAAAGAAAAGTATTGTTGACAGGAGAGTTTCAGATTGTGCGGAAAATGGGAACAATAATTTTGACTCTGGCTCTTGTAGATTTCAAAGACAAAGAACTTTTTAGCATCTGCATTCTCAATTTTCTTGGTTAAATGAACTTTGGTAAAAATTTTCATCTTCTTGAACCAGACTGTCTTATCTGTAAATTGAGTATACTAACTCTAGCTTGGGATGAAAATGAGATAAATCTTATGATTATTTGTCAGATTTCTTTCCACAGCAGAAATTCTTGATGAATGTTGGTTGTAAAATGGTGTTGGTCATTACAAATGCCTTTATAGTTCTTGCTCACTTAGTACTAATCATAACTTCTCAAAATGTTTAGAGTTTAGTCACAATGTCAGAATGAACTAGAGGAATATATTTTCAATCAATCAATATTATTTATTAAAAAAAAGTGACGGAAAGTGTAACTTCACATCCAGAAAAATCAATATTACCTTCCATTATATCAGGGAGTCTATTATTACTGCTGTGAATGCTTTTCCCATTTTTTGGTAAATTTGTTGAGTTTATAAGCAACTAACTTATTTGTTAAGTAATGGATCAATGAATTACAGATAGTGAAATAAATCTGCAAGACATACCCACAGGAGACTCAGTTATAGTGAATCTTAACTGAGCGGTCAACATATATTTCTTAAAGGACCTTATTCCTAAACTCTTCTCTCTACCCACACATGGCTGGAGTTTATTTCTTAATGTGACTATGACAATGAGAACATTATTTATATAATTGATGTTTACTTTAATTAATAATAATTATAACTAGTTGCTAAGCTAATGTTTTGGTTAATTCTCCTTTAAATCTCCAAATTTATAGACATTATTTGGAATAGAATGTCTTATCTGGTCATGGACTGAGAGTGTCAGTAAAAAAGATGTGACAAAGCCTAGAACTCCCTGAAATTGTAGCAAAATAAAAAATATTGATGAAATAAAAAATTGAGGATTATTAGACTTGAATTAATGTTGCAACATGGCTAGTGTTTTGCTAAGAAAACCAGGTTATCATTTGGTATCAGTTCAGGTGAAAGAGTGGATGCCTGTGGAAACATGGCTCACATTTCTAGGTGTTCTATTTGAATGAACCCCAAAAGAGTCCCTGGAACTGAGCTTCCTATGTACAACCATCGAGCAAACCAATCTCTGCTTTGACTCTATTCTGTAATGCAAGTGAAGGCCATGTCTTAACAGATGATAGATACATAAAATTTTACTAAGAATAAGGAATTTTGATTCTGTGGTTTAGAGTCCAATGGAATTCTCTGGATCTTTGGAATCATGTCTGGTACTTTGCAGAGAGATACTGTTTAAATAGTCAGAAACCAAAAATATTGTATTCCCGCTTTCTCTGGACTCAGCTGTTTGAACATTCAAAACAAATGAGCAAAGACAGAGGGCATAAATGCAGATGGATGAAGGAGGATGATGGAAAGGAGCAATAAAGTGCGTTGCTAGTAAACAATTTATTTTTTAAGTTTCATATTTAAGTTTCTGATATTAACAACATTAGAGATCATAACTGATCATCATCAGCAATTATTTTAAGTGCAGTATTTCTCTGGGAAACAAAGATCAGTGTTTTTGACTTGGGAGTAGCGTTGGTTGTATTTACCAAACCCTTCCTATTATAAACTCTCTTAAGTTATTTTCCCTTCTGCAATGTAATGTTGTTGACTTGAACATAACTTTAATTCCCAGGGATATTTTTACTAAGGATGGATGCTTTATGGATGGCTTAGTATATCATGAATATCTTGTCATGATAATATCTTAAAACAACTTGCCTCACTCTAATATTGCCTTTCCACAATTCTTTATCACATTACTCTGTATTCTTTTATACTTAGTACAGACATTATTGAAATCATATTTTAATTTTGTTTGTTTGATTTTCTTCACCAGGTGTGGGGAGTGAAGTCCTAGGAAGTCCATTCTGTATTAATCTAACTTCCAAGCCACTGCCTGTTAAAAGAATCAGCACTTACACCATCTCTGAGGGTCCCATGAATGCAGTCATGTAAGTTTGTCTCCTCCCAAACTGGGCCTGATGGAACACGGTTATAAAAATACTGTCCTCCTTAGGAAAACTAAGTCAACAGTTAAACCACATTAAGCTAACAGCTAACCTTGTTAACCACCAGTCCCGTTGTTTCCCTGTGTTGACCATTTCTTTTTTGTGGGGTCATAATGATTCTGGCAAACACTGGAAAACCAAATAAAGAGCATAATCCTTGTTTCTAATTTAGTTTAGCAAAAGAATCTGACTTCAAACCAGATGAGTAATGTAATGCGTTGAACTTTGAAAATTAGATTTAGAGATGGCTGGTTCAGGTCAGAATATGACCACAATTCTTTATCATATTACTCTGTATTCTTTTACACTTAGCACAGACATTATTGAAATCATATTTCTCTATACTCCCCTTTCCTGATTTTGCACCTTACCTTTTCATTCCTCTCCATCTCCTTCCTTCTTCTTTCATTTCTGTTGTATTGGAGTAAAGTAACATATCTCAAGGAGACATGTTAAAAATAGTCATATGATACTATTCTATCTCCAGGATTTCTATTTGAATACATCCCTTAGCACATAATTGCACATTTACCCTAAGATATTGTGCTAAAGAAATCACCTTTTAGTCCAATATTAAGATAGTGTGTTTAAATTTGAAAAGAAGGATGATGTGTAACAATTGGACTAGAGGATCTCAAACATCTAGTTTGATCACAGTTGGACTAGAGGATCTCAAACATCTAGTTTGATCACAGCATTTGATAGCACTGATAAGATAAGGGGCTTGTGACTTATGGTGAGCAGAGGAGCTTCATATTACCTCCAGATATTTCTCCTTGATGCTGAAATAGATTGTGGAAGAAAGGTTTTCTTGATTTTAAATGACTGTTTCTTCTTGCAATGTCTGCACAGGATATCTTCTATCAGGTCTGATCTTAACTCCTGATCCTAAAACTTTGAAGAGGTGACTAATTTTTCTATCTTTTCCTTGCATTACAGATTTATTACCAAACGTGGCTTTAAAATCTGTGCTGATCCCAATCACAAGTGGGTAAAAAATGCCATGAAAAATGTGGATAGAAAAACCAAAAAGTCCCAGATACAGAAACAGACCTTGACTACAAGAACCCAATAAGTCACGAGTATACCCTCTGATGCTGCTGAGACCCTGACTGGGTAGTGGTCTTCTGCCTTCTTGCCATTTCAGGAGCTAGTCAGCTCATTTCTCTTTACAAGTTCATGGATTCATTGAGTTATATTCATTTTATGAAAGTGTTTCATGAGTCGGTTATTTTCCTCTATTTTTATTTTATATATGCTTTCTATTCATTTAGATGTCCTATTTAATAAATATTTATTATTAAGAATAGCCCCAAGGTCTATTCATTACATATGGAGGAATGTTATATATGATTTATAGTCTATCTCTGTCCTAATTATGCCTTTCTTTGGTGGTATCTATGATGAGAAACTTTTAGTATCTTTCAGAGACGAAAATGACAGCCATGATTTTTATGTTCTACTTAAAATGGTTGGCTATAACTGATGACGTGACAATGACAACTTGGAGAGCTATTTCAACCCACTCTCCCAGTGGACTCCTATTTATGAAATACAGCAACAAGATAATTCAACAGTCATTGGATTCCCATACTAAGACTGGCTAAAATTAGGTTTAAACATGAGCATATTTTCTAACCTCCCTGTGTTTCTTTGATCTCTTATGGAAGGGAGTAAGGACAGCACTTGTCAGTTCCTTCTTTTGTCAAGTCAGCACAGGTTAGACTTTGGTTAGAAGCTAAAATAAACATCAAGGTCTTTGACTAGGGCAATGATTTCACTGCATTTCTGTAATTCTGTAGTTGTCGCTATCTATTCCAAAAGTCATGCTTTTCTACTAATAGCTTTTTTAACCCCAAGCACTACTAATGTTTATTGAATGTGATCACAAGTTTTTTTGCAGTAGAATGTTTTTTTGCAGTACAATTTTAATACATTCTTCTGGCCACTCAATATACCCAGCACTCATCTTCTCATATATTGGCATTAAATTGCTCATTTCACCCATGTTCAAGTTGCTGCTCTACAAACCGAGGATCATGTACATCCAGTTCTATCACACTTTACCTACTGAGAACTGACTGCACCTTGATAGTTGCAAGTGAATAGAACATACTAGGCTCAAGATTATAGGCATTTGAGAACATATTAGTGCTGAGGCATCATATGCAATAATCTGTTTTTTTCAGAGGTTAAGTTGGAATAAGTTCAGATCTAACCATCCAGCCAGAGAGCTGGTGTGGAAGTTACTAAAAAGCTGCCTACAAGCATCAAGTGGGGTCATCTACAATTTCCTAAGGCCCTTTTCTCACAATTATAACCAAAGTTGGTCTTGAAGATGCACTTACTAAGATTAAAAGACTTTGAGAACAAGGAGAGAGAATGTCACAGATGAAAGGGAATGACTTCTTGAGTTATATACTTGTGTTTCCCAAGAATCTCTTAGACTTTGAGATTTTTATAAAGTAATAATATGATGTGTGAAATAATGTGGGTGTGTACAGCTTGTTAGCCTATCACATTCTCTAAGGAGAAGCCAAGGAATTTTGGTCAAATAGTGTATGTAATTTTTAATCATTTGAGACCTTTTGAACTACTCTAGGCGGAAACAAAGTCTCCTAATTGTACCCCTGAGGTTAATTAAATGTAAATTAAATGTTTATTAAATGTAATTAATTCTGTAATTCAAAGAAATAATCTAAGCAAAATATAGCTCAAAATATTAATTAATTTTAATGCTTTTGGATCCTCATTTTTTATCCTGTGACATCTGGCCTTTAACTTAAAAGTTATCAATTTTTGTTGAATTTGCTTCTTTGTCTCTGCCCCTGCTCCCAGTCAGACTGGAAGCTACTTGCATGTATTATTCAGAGTGGATGTCCAGGGCCTAGTGGAGAGTTTCAGGGGGACCATTGATATTTGTTAAATAATGGGAGGAAGAATGTGTATTACATGATTTCCTTCATTATAAACTTCCACAGTTTTAAATTTAATATAACACAAATGAACTTTGTTTAAAGGTTGCTCATATTTTTTGTTTAAATAGGAAAATATTTAAATATGTTTTAACTAGCAGTTTTAGAGGACTTACTGTCTTTTTTTCCTTTTTCAATTACATTTATTGGGATAAAGTTAGTAAAATCACACTATTTGTTTTAGGGGTTATCACTTAAAATATCTACAAATATATGTTTTCACAACATGTCAATCAATAAAGCCTCAAAAACCCTCCACCATGATCCTCTGGTCTCTCCCTCTTTCATTCCCAACCCATTTCTCTCCTCTTGTGCTTGCCTGTTTTGCAGTTACATGTCACAGGTTTGTTATTGGTTGGGTTTTGTCTAACCTTTTACTGTTTTCTCTCTGTTCTCCATCTCAGTAAATCTACATATTAAAGAAACAAAAATAATGGGAGAAAATATTTGTAAACTATCTCCTTTGTTAGTGGGTTCATATCCAAAATCTATAAGGCACTCTTACAACTTTGACATAGAGAAAATAAAAAATCCAATTAAAAAATGGGCAGAGAACATGAAATGGTATCTTCTAAAGAGGATATACAAGTAACTAATGATAAATAGAAAGAAGCTCAATATTTTTTATGAAGGAATTTAAAATAAGGAATATGAGATATCACCTAAACCTATTACAAAGGTTATCATCAAGTTTGGCCTGTGGGGACTGCGCGTGTCCTGATTGGCATGCACCCACAGCTGCTAGCTGGCCTCTGGCTGGCATTTGCACCCATTGTGCACCCATTGAGCACCCTCTGCCATCAAGCTGGCTGGTAAGAAGGCCTTGGGGTCTGGCTCGGGAGACCTGGACAGGACCTGTGCACACGCAAGATAAGATCCACTCAGGGTCAGGGAAAACAGGAGGGGGGTCTTGCCATTTCACTCTCACTCCACTTAGTCCTCAGGAGGAATAAGAAGCACAAACATTGCAAACAGCGACATAGAACACGTGAGGGACCAGATAAGGTTCCTGCCAATACAAACGGGCAGGATACAGGACAAGGATCATCATAGAACATAATGGATGAGAGACAACAATGGTAAAGACCTATCACTGAAGTATATCTACAAACTTGGATGAACCAAGACCCCATTTCAGGATATGCCACTCAAGAAAACAAGAAGCCCCTCCACATACCATGGGAGAGGAAGTCCACAGAGTTGGGGAATTGGATCCACAACAAATCTGCAAAGGAAGAGAGTGGAGATCATCCACAAAGGCCATTGGTTGAGGCCTACCCTCACTGAGAAACCACATTATAGAAAACAACTGGGAGCAAGGCCCCCCAAGCCAGAAGGCAGAGCTATGGGGTGAAGAGGCAACGGATATACAGGGAGAATAGACTGGAATGGCAGCCAGCAATGAGAAGACATGGTTAAACCTCAAATGATCATGGACAGGCTGCCCAATGCAAAGCTAAGACTACAATCCTTCATGCACAGAATGCTGTGTGCCAGGAACACAGTCCCTCACCTGTCAAATAGACACAACCACAGAAAAGGAAGAGAGACCTATGGACTGAACATAAATAATCTCTCAAATAATGAGAGAAGACTCTAAGTGAATGGTCGGGTCATCAGGGGTTGTGGGGGGAGGGGACGCATCCCAGCAACCTTTTAACTATGTAAGAAATTAATAAAAAAAAGAATAATATATATAAAAAACTAAAAGAAAATTATCATCAAAAGAAAAGTGATAGCGTGGGCCTGTATGTAGAGAAAAGGAATACTGAGCTCTGTTGTTGGGAATATAAGTTGAGGTGACCACTTATGGAAAACAGTATGGGTTCTCATTAAAACATAGAAATATGCTGCTGGGCATGGTGGCGCATGCCTGTAAGCGGCAGCCTAGGAAGCCAGGGCCGGGGCCAGGATTGTGGTTTGAGTCCCCCCAGGGGCACATAGTGAGACCTAGTCCCAAAAAATAGCTGGGCGTGGTGGCATGTGCCTGTAATCCCAGCTACCTGGGAAGCTGAGGCTGGTGATTGCTTGTGTCTGTGGTACCCCGGGCAACATGAGCCTGTGGTTCCACAGACAAAAATAGTGAGACCTAGTCTCCAAAAAAAAAAAAAAAAAAAAAAAAAAAAAAAAAAAAAAAAAAAAAAAAAAAAAAAAAAAAAAAAAAAAAAAAAAAAAAAAAAAAAAAAAAAAAAAAAAAAAAAAAAAAAAAAAAAAAAAAAA
>PVHY01000611.1:50643-61261 GCA_004024945.1 Uropsilus gracilis | reverse complement strand
GTCTGCACTCCCAGATTAATTTTATTCTTTACCATAGTTACAACAGATAAGACATGGAAACAATATAATGAATTATCAATCAAAAAAATACTCCCTTTTGCCCAGGTTGATTTGAGGTCATTATGCTGATTGAAATGTCTTTTCTCTGAAGATTATATGATATTATTTATAGTGGAATCTCAAAAAAACTCACAGGAATAGACAGAATTGTGGTAGGGAAAATGTTGGTCAAAGGACACAATTTTAAAGAGCTGAGCACGAGGAAGGACAATGAGAGAGATTGACACAGCCAAAGAGGCTCGGACTGAATAAAAGTATGAATTATCCTGCAACTTTATTGTCCCCCACAAGTCCTTTTATAGGTTTCTGACAAGGGAAAGAAGTGGCTCAGGCAAAATCAAATTAGGTAAAGTATTAGTTCGTGTGGGATACTTGGGGCCTGAGGATTCACTTATTAACTTTCTGTAATCTCCTAAGGAAGGTCTCTTAGGGTAAATATTAGAGGAACAGAGACACAACTTCTGCCCACTGGAGGTCAATCATGCCGTTCTGTGTTCATTGTTCTGAAGACAGATAAGAGTGAATGAAGTTCTCTTCTTTCCCAGCATGAATCCTGGCGGTCAGCTCACAGCCTCTGGCACACAATTTCTAGTTCTAAGAAGACTAAGTTCTGAAAATCTAGTGAAAACACTATGAGTAAAGTAGTGACTATATATGACTATATATATGTAGATCTTGAATCTATCTATATATATATTGATCTTGAGTATATATATAGATCTTGAATGTTTTTACTAACAACACACTCACACAAAGGCAACCAGGTGAAGTGTTGGACCTATTAGCTAACTTTATTATGCTAATAATTTTACTATATATGCATGGCTCAATTGATAATGTCATACTGATTAGACTTAGACAATACTATATGTCCACTACTCGACAATTATGCTGATAAACCTAGCGGGGAGATTTAGATTTTACAGGTGAACATGCAGCCCTATGTCTGGGCTTTGAATAGAGAACTGAAAAGGATAATGTGGCAGGTTGATAAATGGATGTAGAAGTAAAAAAACCAAGTAGGAGGTTCATGCATGAATCCACTAATTCGGGTGAGAAGCGCTGGTGGTTTGAAGTTCGGTCACTTTGTCAGAATGGCGGGGCCTATTCTGAAGACAGAAAACCAATGAATAATGTTTACTTACAGATGAGACTGTGGCAATTAAGAGAAAGAGGATTCAGGTTGAAAGAAATTTTTGGGATTATCCCAGAACCGATTATTGGCAAATAGCAAATGGCAGATGACATCCATTTCTAGCAGGTTTACACTGTTATTTAGTTCTTCTCCAGAGAGTTGAGTCATGCTTTGAAAAGCTGAAAGCAAATAATTCACTCTGAGCATTCAAAAATTCTATTTTAACATACGCAACAAAAATTAAGCTGTTAGCTAAACATTATTTGGTTAGGAACAAAAGGAGACCACAGCCTCCATTCCTGGCTTTGTCAGAGGATGGCTTTCCTTCACTTAATGGACAATCACCATAATTTATTTTTTTACAAAAATCATTCATTTAGTCATTCAAATACCACTTAGAAGTCATTTCGATGTAGCACATTCTGCTATAGGGATCCAGAGAGGATTTCCCTACCCACAAGAAGCCTGGAACTTAGTAAGACATGAAGATGAGAAATTAAATGCTTTAGACGAAAACTGTTATGAATATACAGAAATTCATTTTTCACATGCCTGATAGAAAGGGTGGAATTTTTCAATGGCCTGCATGATTGATAAACGTGTTATTTTCATACCCCTCATGTGAGAAAAGTAGGGGAAAGTGCATACGTGTGCTGGCCTGCAAAATCACCTTTGGGCGCTGGAAGATTTGAACTTAGACAGTAGCAATGTGACAAACACTACATTTGGTTTGAATGACACATTCACCACAGGAAAAGGGGGAATGACCACAAGGGGCGAGGTTTTTATGAGAGGGGACAAAAGGACTGTTTTTTTTTTTTTCATAGAAGTACAAACATCAGTATTGCGAAGACTTTCCTTATTCCACACCCAACTTGAAAACACCTTTTCACAGGAAGTGCGTTGACCATGGGAGGAATAAAAGAGACCTGAGAAGAGCTGTTCCTCATCTTCTGTCTTCACAACTCAGGAGAACTTTAGCCATGAGAGCTCTCATCCTTGCCTTGCTTGGCATCTGCTGCTTTGCTGCGTACACTGTGGAAGGTAAGTGTGAGAGGGGACTATTTGTAAGCTAAGGAACAGTTATGCAGGTCACTGGTACATATTTTGGTTTTGACGCAGGTTTTGATTAAAAAAAATGCTTTCATCATGGAGAGCCTCAGATTTTTCATGTGAAATATGGGAACGACAATTTTGACTCTATGGGTCTTGTAGATTTAAAAGCAAAAAACTTTTTAGCATCTGCATTCTCAATCTTCATGGTTAAATGAACTTTGGTAAAATTTTTTAACCTTCTTGAATCCAGGCTTTATCTATAAACTGAGTATACTAACTGTAGCTTGGGATGAAAATGAGATAAATCTTATGATTATTTGTCAGATTTCTTTGCACAGCACAAATTCTCAATGCATGTTATCTCTGAAATGGTGTAGGTCACTATAAACGCCTTTGTAGTTCTTGACTAATCATAACTTCTCACATTTTTTAGAGGTTAGTCACAATGTGGGGAAGAATTAGAGGTATATGTTCTGAAACAATATTTTCTGTTGAAAAGAAATGACAGGAACAGCGTATACAGAGATTCAATATTACCTTCATTATGAAGGGAGTCTATTATTATTGCTGTCAATGTATTCCCCATTTATGATTAATTTCTTGAGTTTACAAGGAATTATCTGTTGTGCTAACTAATACATCAATGCTTTATAGTGAAATATTACTGCAAGAAATACCCAGATGAGACTCAGCTATAGTAATTCTTAGCTGAGCTTTTTACATATATTTCTTAAAGAACCATATTCTAGGACTCCATCTTGCCCCACAGATAGCTGGAGTTTATTTCCTATTGTGTCTCTGGCAATGAGAACATCCTTTATATAACTGATGTTTAACTACATTAAGAATTATAACTACACCTTATATATAAATAAATTATAAAAAAGAATTATAATTAGCTGTCAAGCTAATGTTTTGGTTAATTCTCCTTTAAGCCTTCAAATTTATAGACATTACTTAGAGTAGAATATCTGGTCTGGTCATGGGCAAGGGTGTCTGTGTATAGAGGTGACAAACTCTAGAACTCCCTTAAAGTGTGTGCAAAATTAAGAAATGTTGATGAAATAAAAAATAGAAGATTATTAGACTGAACCAACATTGCAACATGGCTGGCTTTTTGCTCAGAAAATCAGTCTAATATTTTGTGGCAACTCAGGTGATGGAGTGGAGGCCTGTGGAAAATTGGCTCACATTTCTAGGTGTTCTATTTGAATGAACCCCACAAGGGTACCTGGAACTGAGCTTCCTATGCACAACCATGGGACTAAAAAATCTCTGATTAGACTCAACTCTGTAATGTGAGTGAAGGTCATGTCTTAAGAGATGATGCAGAAATAAAACATTACTAAGGATAACAAAATTTGACTTTGTGGTTTAGAGTCCAATGGAATTCTCGGGATCTTGGAGTATGTCTGAAACTTTATAGAGAGATACTGTTTAAACAGTCAGAGATAACAAAAACTATTATATTCCCCTTATCTCTGGACTCGGAGGTTTGAACATTCAAATCAAATTATCTAAGACAGAGGGCAAGTAAATGCAGATGGGTGATGGAGGATCATGGAAAAGAGCAACAAAGACCATTGCTATTAAAAAAACTTTTTAAAAAGATTCATATTCAAAATTTCTTATGTTAGCAAACTAGGGATCACAACTGATCATTATCAGCAATTGTTTTTAGTGCAATAAAAATACCAGTATTTGTATTGTGATACAAATATCAGTGTTACAAATATCCCAGATACAAATATCTGGGATACAAATGTCAGTGTTACTGGCTTAGGAGAAAGCTTGGATGTATTTACCAAACCCTTTATATAATAAACTCTTCTAAGTTATTTTCCCTTCTCCAATGTAAGGTGATTGGCTTCAAGGAAACTTTAATTCCTAGGGACATTTTTACTAAGGAAGGCTGCTTTATGGATGGGTTTGTATATTGTGTACATCTTACCATTTAAAATGAGATATCTTAAAACATACTGCCTCCCTCTATTTAATGTTGCCTTCTCCATATACTCTTTATCACGTCACTCTGTATTTTTTAATATATAGCACAAAAACATTTGAAATCATATTTTAATTTTGTTTGATTGGTTTTCTTAACCAGGTGTGGGGAGTGAAGTCCTAGGAAGGAGTTTCTGTGTTAAACTAAGCACCAAGCCTCTGCCCGTTAAAAAAATCAGCACTTACACCATCTCTGAGGGTCCCTTGAATGCAGTCATGTAAGTTTGTCTCCTCCCAAACTGGGCCTGATGGAACATGGTTATAAAAATACTGTCCTCCTTAGGAAAACTAAGTCAACAGTTAAACCACATTAAGCTAACAGCTAACCTTGTTAACCACCAGTCCCGTTGTTTCCCTATGTTGACCATATCTTTTTTGTGGGGCCATAATGATTCTGACAAACACTGGAAAACCAAATAAAGAGCATAATCCTTGTTTCTGATTTACTTTAGCAAAAGAATTTGACTTTAAACCAGATGAATAATGTGTTGGGCTTTAAAAGTTAGGTTTAGAGATGGCTGGTTCAGGTCAGAATATGACCACATCTCACCCTCCCCTTCTCTACACTCCCTTTCCCTGATTTCACATGTTACCTTTTCATTCTTCTCCATCTCCTACCTTCTTCTCCTTTCATTTCTGATGTATTGGAGTAGAGTAACATATCTCAAGGAGACATGTCAAAAACTAGTGATATAAATTACTCTATTTCCAGGATCTATTTTTGAATACATTCCTTAGCACATAATTGTACATTTACTCCAAGGTATTGTGATAAGGAAATCACCTTTTAGTCCATTTATTAAGATAGTGTGTTTAGATTTGAAAAGAAGGATGACGTATAACCTTTGGACTAGAGGACCTCAAGTAATCCCGTTTGATCACAGCATTTGGTAGTATTGATAAAATGAGGGGTTTGTGACTTATGGTGAGCAGAGGAGCTGTGTATTACCTGCAGATATTTCCTTGATCTTCAAATAAATAGTAGAGGAAAGGTTTTCATGATTGGGAATAACTCTCCCTTCTTGCAAAGACTGCACAGGATATTTCTATCTGGTCTGGTCTTAACCAAAGTTTCGAGGAGGGGACTAATTTTTCTGTCTTTTCCTTGCATTGCAGATTTGTTACCAAACGTGGCCTTACAATCTGTGCTGATCCCAATCACAAGTGGGTAAAAGACGCCATGAAAAATGTGAAAAAAACAACCAAAAAATCCTAGTTTCAGACCTTGTCTACTAGAGCCTAACAAACCACCCGTACAGTCTCTGACGCAACTGTGACCCTGACTGAGTCGTGGCCTTCTGTCTACCTGCCGACTCAGGATCTAGACAATTCAACTCTCTCTACAAGTTCATGGACTCTTTGAATTATATTCACTTTTATGAAAGTGCTGCATGAGTCAGTTATTTTCTTGTATTTTTATTTTATATGTATTTTTTAATTCATTTAGATGTGCTATTTAATAAATATTTATTATTAAGAATAACCTCAAGATCTATTTATTACATATTGGGGAAGGTTATATGTCATTTATATTCCATTTCTGCCCTAACCATACCTTTTCTTGATGGTATCTATGTTGAGAAAATTTTGGTCAGTATCTTTCAGAGACGAAAATGATAGTCATGATTTTTACATTCTACTTAAAATGGTTGGCTATAACTGATGACATGACAATGACAATTCAAGATCTATTTCAACCCATTCTCCCAATGGACTCCTATTTATGGAATACAGGGACAAAATAATTCAGCAGTCATTGGATTCTCATAATAAGAATGACTAAACTTGAATTTGAACCTGAGCATATTTTCTAACCTCCTTGTGTTTCATTTGATCTCTTATGGAAGGGAGCAAGGACAGGGCTTGTCAGTTCCTTCTTTTGTCAAAGCAGCACAGGTTAGACTTTGGTGAGAAGTTAAATAAACATCAAGGTCTTTGAAAAGGCAATAATCTTACTGCATCTTTGTGATTTCTATAGTTGTCTTTCTCACAAAAGTCATGCTTTTTGCCAACAAGCTTTTATCACCCCAGCACTGGAATGCTTCTTGAATGTGATCATAAGTTTTTGCAGTAGAATTTTAATTATACATACATCTAGCCACTCAATAGCCTGTGCTCATCTTCTTGTATATTACCACTAACTTGCTCATTTGATCATGTTTAAGTTTCTATTATTCATAGCACTGATCATGAACATCTGGTTTTACCACACTTTTCCTACTAGAACTGACTGCACCTTGATTATTCTCAAGTGAATAGAACATACTAGAATATATTAGTGCTGAGGCAGCATATATAATACTCTGTCTTTTCAGAGGGTAACTTGTTCTAATGAATACACATCTAACCATTCATCCAGAGAGACTGCGTGGAAGCTCCTAAAAAGCTGCCTACAAGCATCAAGTGGGGTCATCTACCCTTTCTCATTGCCATTTTCTCATAATCATATGTAATATTGATTGTGAAGAAAAGAAGAATTTGATAAGTTTAAAAAACTTTGAGTACAAGGAGGGGAAAATTCACAGACAAAAGGGAGTAGATTCCTGTTATGCGTTTGTTTTTCCCAAGTATCTCCCAGACCCCGAGATTTTTATAAAGTAATAATAACATGATGTGAGGAAGAATGTGTACATGCAGCTTGCTAGCATATCACATTCTCTAAAATGGTGTCAAGGAATTTCAGTCAGAACTACCAGATATGACCTCAATCTTACTAGAAAGTTTATCATCAGAAGATAAGAGATAGCATTGGTTAGTATGTAGAGAAAAGGGATATTGAGTACTGTTGTTGGGAATATAAATTGAGATAACCACTTATGGAAAACAGTATGGGGTCTCATTAAAAAAATGAAAAATGCCACTTGATACAGAAATTTCACTTGTGGATCTATATCTGAGGGAAATGAAATCACTGTCTTATAGATGTATCTGCACTCCCAATAATTTCATTATTCACCATAGTTACAACAGACAAAACATGGAAACAATAATGAACTTTTAATTAATCATAAAAAATACTCCCTTTTGCCTATTTTGATTTGAGGGCAGTATGTGGAATGAAATGTCTCCTCTCTGAAGACAAATACTATATGATATTATTTATATGTGGAATCTCAAAAAACCTCACTTACAGAAATAGACTGTAGGCTGGTGGTTGCCAAGGTTAGAGGATAGGTAACAGGGAACATGTTGGTGAAAGGACACAAATTCTAGTTCTAAGATGACTAAGTTCTGAAAATCCAGTAAAAAGATGGTGAGAATAGTAGCAAGTATATATGACTCTATTGTATATTTGAAAGTTACTAAGAGTAGATCTTGAATGTTTTCACTAAAACACACACCTCACACAAAGACAACCTGGTTAAGTTTCAGAACTATTAGCTAACATCATTGTGTTTATAAAGTTACATTTATGCATGGATCAATGATAATTTTGTACTGCTTAGAATTAGACAATATTGTATGTCAACTGCTTGACAATTAGGTTGACAAATCTAGTGGGGATATTTAGATTTTACAGGTGAACATGCAGAGCTAAGTATGCATTTTGAGTAGAGAACTGAAATGAACAACTTGGCAGGTTGGTAAATGGACCCAAGTAGGATAAGTGTAGAAGCAGAAAAACAGGTAAGAGGCTCATACATGAATCCATGAATCCAGGTAAGAAGTGATGGTGGTTTGAAGTTGGGTCACTCTGTCAGAATGGTGGGACCTATTCTGAAGATAGAACACCAGCGAATGATGTTTATTGACAGATGGGGTGTGGCATGTAAGAGAAAGCATCAAGGCTGAAGGAAATTTTTGGGATTATCCCAGAACTGATAGTTGCCAAATGGTAAATGACAGAGGACGTCCATTTCTATCAGATTTATAGTTTGTTATTTAATTCTTCTCCAGAGAGTTGAGTCACACTTTGAAAAGCTGAAAGCAAATAATTCATTCTGAGCATTCAAAAATTCTATTTTACTATGCTCAATCAAAAATCAGCTGTCAGTCAAATTCAGTTTGTTTGGGAACAGGATAATCCCACTGCCTCCATTCCTGGCTTTGTCTGAGGATGGCTTTTCTTCACCTAATGAACAATCACCATAATTTGGGTTTTTACAAAAGTCATTCATTTAGTCATTCAAAAGTCACTTAGAAGTTATTTCTATGTTGCACATTCTACTCGTGCCAGGGATCCAGAGAGGAATATGGTGAGCTCCCTGCCCTCAAGAAGTCTGCAATTTAGTAAGACATGTTGATAGGAAATTAAATGCCGTGGATGAAACTGTCATGAAAGTACAGAAATTTATTTTCACATCCCTGATAGCAACGGTGAAACTTTTGAACAGCATGTGTGTTTGATAAGAAAATTATTTTTAAATCCTGCATATGAGGAATGTTTAATAAAGACCATACAAGTGCTGGGCTGCAAAATCACCTTTGGGCGCTGGAAGATTTGAATTTAGATGGTAGCATGTGAAGAGCACCACATTTGGTTTGAATGACACATTCACCACAGGAAAAGGGGGAATGACCACAAGGGGCAAGGTTTTATGAGAGAGGACAAAGAATTTTTTTTTTTCAAAGAAACAAACGCATTAGTAATGCAAAGACGTTGTCTTCTACACCCAAGTTAAAAACACCACTTTTCACAGGAAGTGCGTTGATCTTGGGAGGAATAAAAGAGACCTGAGAGGAGTTGTTCCTCATCTTCTGTCTTCACATCTCAGGAGGACTTCAGCCATGAGAGCCCTCATCCTCACTTTGCTGGGCATCTGCTGCCTTGCTGCGTACACCGTGGAAGGTAAGTGTGTGCGGAGACTATTTATGAGTTAAGAAACAGGTATGCAAAGTTCTGGCTCACATTTTGGTTTTGACTCAGCTTTTGATAAAGAAAAGTTTTTCGCCAAGGAGAACCTCAGATTTTCTATGTGGAAAATGGGAATGAAGTTTTTGACTCTATGGGTTTTGTACATTTCCTAGATAAAGAGGTATTTTTAGAATCTGTGTTCTCAAACTTCATTTTTAAATGAACTTCGGTAAAATTTTTAACCTTCCTGAACACAGGCTGCCTTATCTATAAACCAAATATCCTAACACATACTCTCACTTGGGATTAAAATAAATAAATCTTAGTACAACGTGTCAGTCATATTTCCTTGTTCAGTAGAAATTTTTGATGCTCATTTTTGTTAGCTAAATTTTTGTCAGCTAAATTTTTGTTAGCTGTGAAATGGTGCTGGTCATTACAAATGCCATTGTAGTTCTTGCCCACTTAATATTAATAATAACTTCTCAAAATTTTTACATTTTAGTCACAATGTGGGACTGAACTAGAGGTATATCTTCTGAATCAATCAATATTTTCTGTTGAAAAAAATGACAGGAAAAAGTACCTTCATATCCACAAAATCAATATTATCTTTGATTTTATAAGGAATCTGTTATTACTGCTGTGAATGTCTTTCCCCCTTTGATACATTTCTTTAGTTTTAAGTGTCTATCTGACATGCTAACAAATTGATCAGTGCTTTATAGTGAAATGAATATGCCAGACATACCCAGTTGAGTTTCAGCTATATTGAGTCTTAGCTGAGTGTAGTATGTATATATCTTATAGGACCATATTCCTGTAATTTATTTCTTTTTGTACCTCTGACAAAGAAAACATCCCTTATGTGATTGATGTTTAAGTACACTAATTAATAATTTTAACTATATGTTAAGCTATTGTTTTGATTGATTTTCATTTACACCTCCAAATTTACAGATATTACTTAGAACAGAATATCTGATTTGGTCATGGACAAATGGTGTCTATGTACAGAGGTGAAAAAACCTAGAACTCCCTGAAATTTTGAGCAAAATTAAAATGTATTGATGAAGTAAATTGCTGAAGACTGTTAGACTGGACCAAATGTTGCAACTTGCATGGGTGGTGTTTCACTGAGAAAATCAGCCTACCATTTGGTGGCAATGCAGGTTCAGGAGTGGAGGCCTCTGGAAACTTCACTCACATTTCCGGGTGTATTATTTGAAGTAAGCCCCTGAACTGAGATTCCAATGTATGACTTTGAGGCAATCAATCTCAACTCTGTAATGCAAGTGAAGGCCATGTCTTAACAGATGATTCAGAAATAAAACATTAGTAGTAAGAATAAGAATAAAGATTTTCTTTTTTTTCTCTTTCTCTTTCTTTCTTTCTTTCTTTCTTTCTTTCTTTCTTTCTTTCTTTCTTTCTTTCTTTCTTTCTTTCTTTCTTTCTTTCTTTCTTTCTTTCTTTCTTTCTTTCTTTCTTTCTTTCTTTCTTTCTTTCTTTCTTTCTTTCTTTCTTTCTTTCTTTCTTTCTTTCTTTCTTTCTTTCTTTCTTTCTTTCTT
>PVHY01000611.1:0-50543 GCA_004024945.1 Uropsilus gracilis | reverse complement strand
TTAGAGTCCAATGATTTTCTCTGGATCTTGGGAGTCATGCATGATACTTTACAGCTTTACAAAAAGATATTGTTTAAATAGTCAGAGATACTGAAAAAATTGTGTTCCTCCCTTCTCTAGACTCAGAGATGTTTGAACATTCAAATCAAATGGGCAAAGACAGAGGGCAAAGTAAATGAAGATGGATGATGGAGGATGATGGAAAGGAACTCTTAAGGATGTTGCTATTAGACAACTTTTTTAAGTTTCATATTCAAAAATTTCTGATATTAGTAACACTAAGGATCACAACTGATTATCATCAGCAATTGCTTTTAGTGGAATATTTCTCTGGGAAACAAGTATCAATGTTTTATACTTAGGAGAAAACATGGTTGTATTTACCAACCCTCATAGTATAAACTCTCTTAAGTTATTTTCCTTTCTCCAATGTAATGTGGTTGACTTCAAGATAATTTTAAATCTCAGGGAAATTTTTACTAAGGATGGATACTTTATGGATGGCTCTATATCTCATACATCTTACCATTTAAAAATGAGTATATCTTCAAACAAGCTTCCTCCCTCTATTTAGTTTTGCCTTCCCTACATAGCCTTTATCACGCTGTATTCTTTTATATGTAGCACAGAAATATTTGAAATTATATTTTAATTTCATTTGTTTTGTTTTCTTCATCAGGTGTGGGGAGTGAAGTTCTAGGAAAGCATTTCTGTGTTGGACTAAGCACCAAGCCGCTGCCCATTAAGAGAATCAGCACTTACACCATCTCTGAGGGTCCCCTGAAAGCGGTCATGTAAGTTTGTCTCCCCCAAGTTGGGCTTGATGGAATACAGTTAATAAAAATGCTGCCTTCTTCAGGAAATTTAAGTCAACAGTTAAACTACAATACGTTAATAGCTATCCTAGTTAACTGCCAGCTCCTTTGTTCCTACATTGACCATGTCTTTCTGTTGTGCCATATATGATTCTGACAAACAATGAAAAACCAAATGGAGAGCATAAATAAACCTTATTTCTGATTTAGTTCGGCAAAAGAATCTGACTGCAAACCAGATGAGTAATGTGTTGGGTTTTGAAAGTCAGGTTCTAGAGATGGCGGGTTCTTGTCAGAATTTGACCACATAGCTCCTTTCCCTTCTTTCCTCTCCCCTTCCCTGCTTTCACGCCTTACCCTTTCTTTTCCCTTCTCTCCTCTCCTTTCATTCTGGTGTGTGAGCATAGAGTAGTGTATCTCAAGGAAACAAGTAAAAAATTAGTCATACGATATTGTTCTATTTCCAGGATCTGAATTTTTGTAAACGATCTCTTCTAGCACATATTTGCACATTTATCCCAAGAAATTGTGATAAAGAAATTACCTTTTAGTTCAATAATAAGATTGCTGCTAAGATTTGGAAAGAGATGATGTGTAACAATTGGACTAGAGGATCTCAAACATCTAGTTTGATCACAGCATTTGATAGTACTGATAAGATAAGGGGCTTGTGACTTATGGTGAGCAGAGGAGCTGCATATTACCTGCAGATATTTCTCCTTGATGCTGGAATAGATTGTGGAAGAAAGGTTTTCATGATTCTAAATGACTGCTTCTTCTTGCAATGTCTGCACAGGGTATCTTCTATCAGGTCTGATCTTAACTCCTGATCCTAAAACTTTGAAGAGGTGACTAATTCTTCTATTTTTTCCTTGCATTGCAGATTTGTCACCAAACGTGGCCTTAAAATCTGTGCTGATCCCGATCACAAGTGGGTAAAAGATGCCATGAAAAATATGGATGGAACAACCAAAAAACCCCGGACCTTGCCTACAAAAGCACAACAAGCCACCAGTACAGCTTCTGATGCAGCTGTGACCCTGACTGGGTAGTGGCCTTTGGTCCACATGCCCTCTTTACAAGTTCATGGACTAATTGAATTATATTCACTTTTTATGAAAGTGCTGCATGAGTCTGTTATTTCTTTGTATTTTTATTTTATGTGCTTTCTATTCATTTAGAGATCCTATTTAATAAATATTTATTAGTAAGAATAACCCCAAACTCCATTCAATACATATTGGGGAAAGTATTATATCATTTATATTCTATTTCTGTCCTAACTATACCTTTTTGGTGGTATCTATGATGAGAAAGATTTTTAAAATATTTTTATGTATATATTTTACATCACTGTTTACGCCAAGATTCTTCCACCAACTTCACCCATCTTAATCTTTTGTGTCCATCCCTCCCCTGAATATACCCCCCTTCTTGCTCCTTGTTTCAATGATGAGAAAGATTTTGGTCAGTATCTTTCAAAGATGATTATGATAGCCATCCTTTTTAGCATCTACTTAAATGGTTTGCTACAATGGATAACATGACAGTGGCAACATTCAAGAACTATTTCAACCCACTCTTCCTATGAACCCCTACTTATGGAGTACAGGGAGAAAATAATCCAACAGTCAGTGGAGTCCCACACTAAGAATGGCTTCACTTCAGTTTGAACGTGAGCAAATTTTCTAACCTGCCTTTATTTCATTTGATTGCATATGAAAGGGAATCAGGACAGGATTCTCATTTCTTTATTTTCTGAAGGCAGCACAATTAGACTTTTGGTGAGAAGCTAAAATATATGAAATTCTTTGAATAGGGCAATTAACTCGTTGCGTCTCCATGATTTTTGTAGTTGTCTCTATCACAAAAGTCATGCTTTTTGCCAACAAGCTTTTATCACCCCAATCACTGGAATACTTCTTGAATGTGATCACAAGTATTTTGCAGTGGAATTTTAATTACACGTGCATCTGGCCACTCAATACCCTCCATTCATCTTTTTCTTATATTAGCATTAAATTGCTCCTTGACCATGGTTAAGTTTCTAATCTTCATACCACTCATCATATACATCAAGTTTTATCACTCTTTACCTCTTAGAACTGACTGCACCTTGATAAGACTCAAGTGAATAGAACATACTAGTCTCAAGTGACTAGAATATACTAGAACATATTAGTGCTGAGGCGGCATATATAATATCCTGCCTTTTCAGAGAGTAACTTGTTCTAATGAGTACACGTCTAACCATTCAACCAGAGAGGCTTCAGGAAAGCTACTAAAAAGCTGCCTACAAGCATCAAGTGGGGGTCATCTACCCTTTTTCATTGCCATTTTCACATAATCATATACAATGCTGGTCTTGAAGAAAAGAAGAACTTACTAATTTAAAAGATGTTGAGTGTGAGGAGAAGCAAATTCGCAGACAAAAGGGAATGGATTCCTGTTACACATTTGTTTTTCCCAAGTATCTCTCAGACCCCAAGATTTTTATAAACTAATAATAATATGATGTGAGGAAGAATGTGGGTGTGCACAGCTTGCTAGCCTATCACATTCTCTAAAATGATGCCAAGGAATTTTGGTCAAATAGTGCATGTAATTACGAATCAATGGACTGAAACTTTTGACTTTAAGTGGAAACTGAGTCTCCAAATTGTATCCCTAGATTTATTAAATTTCCCTTCAATTCAAAGAAATAATTGCAGCAGAATGTAGCCAAATTATTACTTGTTTTTAGTGCTAATGGGCCTACTTTGTGATCTTATGACATTTGACCTTTAATTTAAAAGTTATCAATTAGTGTTGAATTTGCTTGTTTGTCTTTGCCCCTGCTCCCAGTCGGGCTGGAAGCTACTTGCATGTATTATTCAGTGGGTGTCTAGGCTCTAGCAGAGAGCCCCAGGGGGCAGTTGATACTTGTTAATTGATGGGAGGGAGAATGTATATAGCATGATTTCTTTATTCTCATCTTCCATAGTTATAAAATTAATAACACAAACTTTGTTTAAAAGATGTTTACATTTTTTGTTTAAAGTAGGTATATTTAATTTTTTTTACTAGTTTTATAATTTATTTTCTTTTCTTCAATTAAATTTATTGGATAGAGCTGGTTATATCACAGTGTTTGTTTTAGAAGTTATCACTTGAAATGTCTATAGATATATTTTTCATGTCATGCCCACCAACAAAGTCCCAAGAACCCTCCACCATGCTTCACGAGACTATTCCCTCCCTCGTTCCCAACCCACCACTCTATTCTTCTGCTTGCCTCAGTTAGGCAGACACATGTCAAGAGTTTAAAATGGTTTGGTTTTCTCTGACCCTTTGTTGTTTTCTCTATGTTCTACATCTAAGTGACTCTACATAGTAAAACAAACAATAAACAGAATGGGAGAAAATATCTGTAAACAATCTCTGTTAAGGGGTTACTATTCAAAATATATATAAGAACTCCTACAACTTTAACATAGAGAAAATCAAATAACCCAATTAAAAATGGCAGATAACATGAATTGGTATTTTCCAGAGGATATGCAAATGGTTAATCATAAATAAAATGTGCAAATATCATTAATTATTATTTATTTGTATAAGAACTAGGAGATATCACTTCAAACCTATTAGAAAGGTCATCATCAAAAGACAGGAAGCCGGGCACGGTGGCTAGTGCCTGTAAGCTTCAGCCTATAAAGCGGCCCGGGCTAGGGGTCGCTGTTGGAGTCCCGCCTGGGACCCTTAGCAAGACCTAGTTCCAAAAAAATAGCTGGGCATGATGGCGCGTGCCTGTAATCCCAGCTACCTGGGAAGCTGAGGCTGGGATTGCTTGAGTCTGTGGTACCCCGGGCAACGAGAGCCTGCGATTCCACAGGCAAAAATAGCGAGACTTAGTCTCAAAAAAAAAAAATAAAAAAGACAGGAGATAAAATTTCCAGTATGTGGAGGACCTTTCCTTGGAAACTGCTGATGGGAATATAAATTGGAGCAACAACTTATGGAAAAAATCTGAGGGGTCATCCAAAAAAAAAAAAAAAAAGCCACTTGATACAGAAATCCCACTTACTGATCTATATCTGAAGGAAATGAAGTCACTATCTTATAGATGTAGCTACATTCCCATATTCATTTCATTATTCACAATAGTTAAAATAGACAAGAGACAAGATGGAAACAATATAATGAACTATCAATTAATGATAAAAAAATACCCCATTAAGCCAAGGTTGTTCGAGGGCATTATATGCGGAATGAAATGTCTTTTTGCTGGACAAGTACTATATGATATTATTTAAATGTGGATCCCAAAAACCTCACTAACAGAAATAGACTGTAGACTGGTGGTTGCCAAGGGTAGAGGATAAGTAACAGGGAAAATGTTGGTGAAAGTACACAAATTTCTAGTTCTAAGGTGACTAAGTTCTGAAAATTTAGTGAAAAGATGATGAGTATAGTAGCGAGTATATATGACTCTATTATATATTTGCAATTTATTAAGAGTAGAGCTTGAGTGCTTTCACTAACATACATACTGCACACAAAGACAACCAAGTAATGATGTGAAATATATATATAAATAAAAAAAACTGAATTAAAACAGAAAAACAAAGACAACCAGGTGACGTTTTGGAACTACTAGTTAAATGTCAACTATTTCACAATTATGCTGATAAACCTGGGGGGATTTTAGATTTTACAGGTGAACATGCAGATCTATGTATACATTTTGAGTAGTGAACTGAAATGAACAACTTCGTAGGTTGGTAAATGGATCCAAGGAGGATAAGTGTAGAAGCAGAAAACCAGGTAAGAAGCTCATTCATGAATCCACTAATTCAGGTGAGAAGCGATGGTGATTTGAAGTTAGGTCCCTCTGTCAGATGGTGGGACCTATTTTGAAAGCAGAAAACCAATGAATGATGTTTACTGACAGATGAGTTGTGGCATGTGAGAGAAAGAGGAGTCAAAGTTGATAGGAATTCTTGGGATTATCCCAGAACCGATAGTTGTCAAATGGCAAATGGTAGATGAAGCCTATTTCTACCAGACTGATACTGTTTGTTATTTAATTCTTCTCCAGAGAGTCAAGTCATGCTTGAAAAGCTGAAAGTGAATAATAGAACGTCTATATGAATATGTTCAACCAAAATTCAGCTGTCAGTCAAATTCAATTTGTTTGGGAACACTGCCTCCATTCTTGGCTTTGTCAGATGGCTTTCCTTCACCTAATCGACAATCACCATAATTTGGGTTTTACAAAAGTGTTTCATTTAGACATTCAAAAACCACTTAGAAGTTATTTCTTCTACTTGTGGCAGGGATCCAGAGAGGAATATGGTGAATTCCCTGCCCACAGGAAGCCTGCAATTTAGTAGGATATGCAGATGGGAAATTAAATGCTGTGAATGAAAACTGCTATGAATATAGAGAAATTCATTTTCACATCCCTAATAGCAATGGTGAATATCCAAAGACACATATGATTGATAAGAATGTTATTTTCATATTCCTTGTATGAGGAAGGTAGGAGAAAGTGATACAAGCGCTGGGCTGCAAAATCAACTTCCGGTCTATAAGGTTTGAATTTAGGTGATCACATGTGACAAGCACTACGTTTGGTTTCAATGACACATTCACCACAGGAAAAAGGGGTCCAACCACAGGGGTGAAGTTTGGGTGGAACAAAGGAACTTTTTTTAAAAAAGAAACAAAAGCATCAGTATTACAAAGACTTTCCGCTATTCCTCCCCTAGCTCAAGAAAGTCACTTCTCACAGGAAGTGCGTTGATCTTGGGAGGAATAAAAGAGACCTAAGAGGAGCTGTTCCTCATCTTCTGTCTTCACATCTCAGGAGGTCTTCAGCCATGAGAGCCCTCATCCTCGCTTTGCTCGGCATCTGCTGCCTTGCTGCGTACACCGTAGAAGGTAAGTGTGTGCAGGGAGTATTTATGAGTTAAGGAACAGGTCTACAAGCCACTGGCACACATTCTGGTTTTGACTCAGGTTTTGATAAAGAAAATTTTCGCCAAAGAGAACCTCGGATTTTCCATGTGGAAAATGGGAACGACAATTTTGACTCTATGTGTTTTATAGATTTCAAAGACATAGAGAACTTTTTAACATCTGGGTTCTCAATCTTCATAATAAATGAGCTTTGGTAAAAATTTTAACCTTCCTGAACCCAAGCTGTCTTATCTGTAAACTGAAATTCCTAACAAGTACGTTCATTTGGAATCAAAATGAAATAAATCGTATGATCACTGTCAGATTTCTTTGCACAGCAGAAATTCTTGATGAGCTTTAACTGTGAAAGGGTGCTGGTCATTACAAATGCCTTTGTTGTTTTTGCACAATTAGTACTAATGATAACTTCTCAAAATTCTTAGGATTTAATCACAATGTGGGGATGAACTACGGGTATATGGTTTGAATCATTCAATATTTTCCATTAAAAATATGACAGGAAGGCCGGGCATGGTGGCACATGCCTGTAAACAGCCGTCTAGGAAGCCACGGCTGGAACCGGGGATTGCGGTTTGAGTCCTGCTCGGGGTAAAGTAGCAAGAGACCTAGTTCCAAAAAAAAAAAAAAAAAAATACCTGGGAATGGTGGTGCACGCCTGTAATCCCAGCTATCTGGGAAGCTGAGGCTGGGGATCACTTGAGTCTGTGGTACCCCGTGGCAACGTGAGCCTGCGATTCCATGGGCAAAAATAGCGAGACCTAGTCTAAAAAAAAAGACAGGAAAATTGTATTTTCATATCCAGAAAATCAACATTACCTTCGTTATGTAGGGAATCTATTATTACAGCTGTAAATGTTTTTCCTATTTGATAAATTTCTTGATTTTATAAGCAACTGTCTGGTGTGCTAACAAATATATCAATGCTTCATAGATAGTGAAATATATCTGCAAGACATACCCAGATGATACTATGCTATAGTGAATCTTAGCTGAGCATTCTGCATATATTTCTTAAAGGACCATATTCCTTGGCCCCATCTTCCCCTCACAGATGGTTGGAGTTTATTTCTTATTGTGACTCTGGCAATGAGAACATCCTTTATATAACTGATGCGTAATTATATTAATTAAGAATTATAAATAGTTGTTAAGCTAATGTTTTGGTTAATTCTACTTTAAGCCTTCAAATTTATAGACATTACTTAGCACAGAATAGCTGGTCTGGGTATGAACCAAGAGTGTCAGTGAAAGAGGTGACAAAACCTAGAACTCTCTGAAATGCACACAAAATTAAAAAGTATGATGAAATAAGCCAGGTGTGGTGGCGTGCACCTGTAATCACAGTTACCTTGGGGCTGAATCTGGGGATCACTTGAGTCCCATAGTGAGACCTAGTCTCTTAAAAAAAAAGCATTGATGAAATACAAAGTTGAAGGCTATTAGACTGAACCAAGTATTTTAACATGCCTGGTGTTTCTCTGAGCAAATCAGCATACCTATTAGCAACCCAGGTGGAGGATTGAGGCCGGTGGAAACTTGGCTCACATTACCAGATTTTCTATTTGAATGAACCCCAGAAAGTCTCCTGGAAATAAGCTTCCTATGTATGACCACGGAGCAAAAGCAATCTCTGCTTGAGTCAATTCTGTAATGCAAGTGAAGGTCATGTCTTAACAGATGATGCAGAAACCAAATATTACTAAGAAGAAATATAAGGAATTTTGACTTTGTGGTTTAGATTCCAATGGGATTTTCTGGGTTTGGGGAGTCATGTCTGATACTTTACAGAGAGATACTGTTTAAATAGCCAGAGATAGTGAAAAAAATTGTATTCCCCCTTTCTCTGAACTGAGAGATGTTTAAACATTCAAATCAAATGGGCAAGGACAGAGGACAAGTAAATGCAGATGGATGATGAAGGATGATATGATATAAAGGAACGATAAAAGCATTTCTAGTAAACAACTTTTATGTTTCATATTTAAAATTTCTTGATATTAGCAACACTGAAAATCATGACTGATCATCATCAGCAACTTTTTCTAGTGGAATATTTCTCTGGGAAACAAATAATCAGTGTTCTTGGCTTAAGAGAAACCTGATTGTATTTACCAACCCCTTCATTTTATGAACTCTCCTACATCATTTTCCCTTCTCCAATGTAAGGTGGTTGGCTTTAAGAAAACTTCAAATACCAGGGACATTTTAACTGAGGTTGGATACTACTTGAATGGCTTTATATATCATGCATATCTTACCATTTAAAAATGAGTATATCTTAAATCAAGCTGCCTCCCTCTATTTAATGTTGCCTTCCCCACATATTCTTCATCATCTTATATACTTTTATATATAGCACAGAAATATTTGAAATGATATTTAATTTTGTTTGATTGGTTTTATTTGCCAGGTGTGGGGAGTGAAGTTCTAAGAAGGCAGATTTGTGTGGGACTAAGCACCAAGCAACTGCCCATTAAGAGAATCAGAACTTACACCATCTCCGAAGGTCCCCTGAAAGCAGTCATGTAAGTTTGTCTCCCACAAAGTGGGACTTGATGAAAAATAGTTTATAAAAATGCTGCTCTCCTCAAAAAAAAAACTGAATCAATTATTAAACTACAATAAATTAACTGTTAATTGGTTAGCCCCCCAGGCCCTTTGTTTCCCCACATTAATCATGTCTTTCTGTGGTGCCAAATAATGATTTTGGTCAGCATTGGACAACCAATTAAAGAGCATACTCTTCTTTTCTAATTTAGTTTAGCAAAAGAATCTGACTGCTATCAAATGAGTAGTGAGTTGGGCTTTGAAAGTTAGGTTTAGAGATGACTGGTTCAGGTCAGAATTTGGCCACCTAACTCTTTTTCCTTTTTTCCTCTCCCGTTCCTTGGTTTCCACCTTCCCTTTTCCTTCCCCTCCATTTCCTCCTGTCGTCTCTTCATTTCTGGTGTGTTGGAGTAGAGTAGCATATCTCATGGAGACATGTCAAAACTAGTCTATGATATTATTCTATTTCCATGGTCTATTTTTGAATACATCCCTTTAGCACATAATTGAACATTGACCCTAAGAAAATGTGATAAATAAATCACCTGTAGTCCATTATTAAGATGAGTGTGTTTAGATTTGAAAAGAAGGATGATGTGTAACCATTGAAGTAGAGGACTTCAAATATCTAGTTTGATCACAGTATTTGTAGTACTGATAAGGGGCCTGTGACTTATGGTAAGCAGAGGAGTTGTGTATTTTCTGCAGCTATTTTTCTTTGATGCTGAAATAGATTGTAGAAGAAAGATTTTCATGATTCTCAATGACTGTTCTTGCAACATCTACACAGAGTATCTTCTATCTGGTCTGATCTTGACTCTTGATCCCCAAGCTTTGAGAAAGTGGCTAATTTTTCTATCTTTTCCTTGCATTGCAGATTTGTTACCAAACGCGGCCTTAAAATCTGTGCTGATCCAAATCATGACTGGGTAAAAGATGCCATGAAAAATGTGGATAAAACAGCTAAAAAATCCCTGATGCGGACCTTGATGACAACAGTCCAACAAGGCACCAGTGCAGCCTCTGATGCAGCTGTAACCCTAACTGGGTAGAGACCTTTTGTCCACTAGCCCTCTCAGGAGCTAGCCAGCTCATCTCTCTTTACAAGCTCATGGACTAATTGAATTATAGTCACTTATATGAAAATGCTGCATGAGTGTTAGTTTTTTGTATTTTTATTTTATATGTGTTTTCTGTTCATTTAGATTCCTTAATTAATAAATATTTATTATTAAGAATATCCTCAAAGTCTATTCATTACATATTGTGGAAGGTTATATGTCATTTATATTCTATTTCTATCCTAAGTATACTTTTCTTTGGTGGCATCTATGATGAGAAAGATTTTGGTCAGTATCTTTCAGAGATGAAAGTGATAGTGATGATTGTTAGTTCTACTTAAAGTGGTTGACTATAACTGATGAGGTGACAATGGCAACATTCAAGATCGATTTCAATCTACTCTTCCTATGGACTCCTATTTAGGGAATGCAGGGACAAAATAATTCAAAAGACATTGGATTCCCACACTGAGAAGGGCTTCACTTCAGTTTGAGCATTAGCAAATTTTCTAACCTCCCTGTTTAATTTGATCTCCTATGGAAGGGAGCAAGGACAGGGCATGTCAGTTCTTTTCTCAGGCAGCACAAATTAGACTTTTGGTGAGAAGCTAAAATAAACATCAAGGTCTTTGAATAGGGCAATGATCTCACTGCATCTCCGTGATTTCTGTAGTTCTCTGTCACACAAGTCATGCTTTTCTGCCAATAAGCTTTTATTACCACAAGCACTGGAAGTTTCTTGAATGTGATCATAAGTTTTTTTTTGCAGTAGAATTTTAATTACACGTGCATCTGTCCACTCAATTCCCTGCACTCATCTTCTCATATATTAGCATTAAATTGCTCATATGTTCAAGTTGCTACTCTACAAGCCACTGATCATGTACTGCCAATTCTATCACACTTTACTACTGAGAATTGACAGCACCTTGATAGTTGCACGTGAATAGAACATATGAGAACATATTAGACATATTCCATACTCTGTTTTTTCAGAGGTTAACTTGTAATAAGTTTTGGTTTAGCCATTCAATGAGAGAACCAGCTACTAAAAAACTGCCTTTAAACAAGTGGAGTTATCTACCCTTTCTCATTTCTATTTTCTCACAATTATTTCTAACGTTGATCCTGAAGAAAAGAAGCACTTACTAAGATTAAAGACTTGGAGTACAAGGAGTGGTAACTTCACAGATGAAAGGGAATGGATTCCTGGATGTGTGTTTATCAAGTATCTCTCAGAACCCGATAGTTTTATATAAAGTAATAATAATATGATGTGTGAAAGAATTTGGGTGTGCACAACTTGCTAGCCTGACACATTCTCTAAGGTGGTACCAAGGAATTTTGGTCAAATAGTGTATGTAATTTTTAATCATTTGACTGAACCTTTTGAATTACTCTAGGTGGAAACTGTGTCTCCTATTTGTATCCCTGAGGTTCATTAAATTCCCCTTCAATTCAAAGAAATAATTTAAGCAAAATATACTTCAAAATATTATTTTTAATGCTATGGGCCTCCTTTGTGATCTTATGACATCTGACCTTTATCTTAAAAGTTATCAATTTTTGAATTTGCTTGTTGTCTCTACCCCTGCTTCCAGTCAGACTGGAAGCTACTTGCATGTATTATTCAGAGTGGGTTCCCAGGGCTGAGCAGAGAGATCCAAGGGGGGCAGTTGATATTTGTTAAATGATGGGAGGAGGATGTATATTGCAGATTTTCTTCATCCTAATCTTCCATATTTATAAAATTAATATAACAAAGAAATAAACTTTGTTTAAAAGAGGTTCACATTTTTTGTTTAAAGTTGGTAAAAATTTAAAGTTTTTTAAATTTTAACTAACAGTTTTATAATATTTATTGCTTCTTTTCTCTTCTTCAATTGCATTTATTGAGATAAAGCTGTTTATGTAACCCTGTTTGTTTTAGGGGTGATCACTACAAATGTCTATGATGTATGTTTCACAACATGTCCACCAACAAAGGCTGAAGAATCCTCCACCATGATTCACTGAGCCCTTCTCTCCCTCTTTCATAGCCCACCACTCTCCTTTTCTGGTAGCCTCAGCTTTGCAGTCACATGTCAAGGTTTTATTATTGTCTTGGTTTTGTCTGATCCTTGTTTTTTTCCTCTATGTTCTATGTTTAAGTGAAATCATTACATATTTTTCTGTTTCCTCCTGATTTCATTTAGTAATTCAATTCCATCCAAGTTATCATAAAAGGCAAATGTTCATTTTTTTATAGCTGAATATTCCATTGTGTGTGTGTATGTGTGTGTCTTCCACCTTTTTGTGATCCGTCGTACTTTGGTTGTTTCCTGGTACTTGGTTGTTTCCAAAAATGCTATTATAAACTGTGTGATGAATGTATAAGTATATATATCCCTTCAATTAATGCTTTTGCACTCTCTGGTTAGATACTTAGGAGTGGATTTGCTGGATCAAGTAGTAAATCTGTTTTCAGTATTTTGAGAAATCTCCATGTTTTCCATAGGGGTTAGTCCTGTCTACATTTCACTGACATTGTATTAGGGATCCTTTTTCTCTATATCCTCACCAACACTCGTTCTTTATGGTCTTTTTGATGTGGCCATTCTTACAGATGTGAGGTGGTATCTCATTGTGGTTTTAATTTACATTTTCCTTATGATAAATGATGATGAGAATTTTTTTTCATGTAAGCTGTCTGTGTGTCTTCTTTGGAAAAGTACTTATTTAGCACTTCTGCCCATTTTTTAAAATTGGGCTAATTGCTTTCTTTTTGTTACTTGCATGCATACTTTACATATTTTCGTTAGGAACCTGTCAAGTTATATGATATGCAAGCATTTTTTTCCCATTTAGTGAAACATCTTTTTGTTTTATTGAGTTTTTCTGTACAGAAGCTTTAATTTGATGCAGTTCCTTTCGTTCACCTTTTCAGCCAACATCTTGGGGATACTTTTTATAGGAAGTCACTGTATTAAGCTTAGGATATAAGCAAGACATAATTTCTGTTCCCCAGGAATTCATAATCTATTAGTTGAAACTGTGATGCAAGCAGTTGCTGCACAGAATTTGAAACAGGAAACAATAAAACATGTTCAAGAAAAGAATAACATGGGGGACAAGACATGATCCTTCCAGGGACTTTCATAGTGAGCAGGAAACCAGCAGAATGCAGCATGTTGCATGTCAGAGAAAGTTGAGAGTGCAGGACACACAGGGGCAAACCTGCCCTGGTATCAGCAAGTGAAGAGGGTCCAGACTGTCTTCCCTCCAACAGAGCCATTACCTTGACACTTGAAGGCTGATTCAGAGTTGTCCAGATGGTGCCATGCCTTCCAGGCATATGAAAAGGCCTGCATATCACAGAAATCCTAGTGCATTAAGGAAATGTAGTTTAATATATACAAATTAAATGTAGATGTATTTTAATTAGACTGGAGGACAATGGTATGGTTAGATGACACAAGGAATGAAGTCAAAGGTGAGATAAACAGAGGAGGTAGCACAGAGGGTTTTGCCCACCAGATTAGGGAGTGTGCCTTTTTAAAGGTTTGGGCATGACATCTACCACCAAGTAGAAGATGGAATGTAGACACCAAGATGGAATCTGGGAAGCCAGTTGGTCAGTGACTATAAGTCTATTGACTTTTGAACTTGACCTGACATGCTATATATTTTCCCTTTTCCTCCTGGGATTTTGCTGTTTATTAAGGGAGCATATTTTCAAGCCATAATTGATTCTGATCGTGCATCTCAGCTTGACCTGTTAAATGCCCATGGCCAACAATTCCTTTCACTATTTCCCTGTCTATGGGTAGCCAGGGCTGGGATGGGAGAAACTGCATTTGGGGGATGAGAAATTGCATTTGGGGGAATCACTTTATTATTGGTCTCGTTTATTGAATAAACTAAGAGTGGACCAGCTGGAACAGAATTGGAGCCAACCCCCTCCCCCCAAAATGGGGAGCACAAGAACAATAATCTTGATATCAACAAGCTGTTTTTGATTTATTCAATTTCCTATTTGTTGAGTGCCTGGATTATGCAAAGGAAGGCTGTTATTACAAAGTCCACTGGGGAGGAAGTGTGGTCACTAAAACCATCCCCACCTGTTACAAATAATTCAGCTGTAGGGTTTGTCACTGCTTGGAGAACTTTTTGGTTTCCTAGCCTTAGTAATAGCCCTTCTCATGTACTCAGTCAGCTCCTAGGCTGCCTCTACCACTGCTTATGCCACCCTGAAATAGCAATTTATAATTCTTTATTTTCTATTTAACATAGTAGTTAGGATGAGCTCAGACTATGAATTTGCTCTTTGTGTATCTCCTATCAGGCATAGTATCAGGACATCATAAGCTTCTTTTTTTAAAATTTTTAAATTTTATTTCTAAATTCTTATAAATTTTTACATAAGTAAGTAAGGTAAATGGTTACTGGCATGCCTTCCCTCCTCCACCCCCAACCCTTTGTGTTCACTCAGTCTCCACTCTCATTGTTCTTTTTTGGTTTGTGTTGGGTTCATAAGTTCTTTGGTCTCTTTTTCTGTGACTGTGTCCATTTGTTGGGTGAGGGACTGTGTTCCAGGGCCTTGGAACATTGCGTTTGATGGTTTGTAGTCCTTAGTTTTGTTTTGGGCAGTCAGTCCATGTTCATTTGGGGGTCTATCGGTGTCTTCTAGTTGCTGGCTCTAGTACCATCTCCTTACCATTCTGCTATCTCTGCACCTCATTTCTCTGACCTCTGACTTTGGGAATCCTTTCCCCCAGCCATTGTCAGTGAGGAGGTTTCCATAAGCTTCTAATCACGACTATGGAATATATGCTACATTATATGTATCTCTACTCTAGCTGTCATCAAAAAGAGCTACAGAAATGCAAATGAGAGAATATTGACATCTATTCTGGGGAAGTTAGAAAAAGCTCTGCAGAAGAGGTGATATAAATACTGCACTTTTACACCTAAGAAGGAGCTTTCCAGGAAGAGAATCTGGGGTGCAGGTGTGCCTGCCAGAAGAAACCACATGAACAAGAAGCCACAGATAAAGGAAAGCCAAGGTGTGTTTAGGGGAACTTCTCTCTTCTGAAGTGATGGGGTAAAACTCAGGAATACTGGATGAAAGGTAGTGGAACTGGATTATGGAGACCCTGAGTATTGTGACTAAAGGCAGGATTTTAGTCTCAAGTTGAGATATGAAATCTTGGAAAAAGGCAGGAAATTGTGGGGCGGAGGGAGGGGGACAGTGGAGTGACCACGAGTCCAGATTGGAGGAGATGGTGGTCTGAACTAGGTATTACCAGTGAGAGTAGTGAGGACTGTCTGGATTGGAGTGCCTTGGTTTTCAGCTGGTGGAGACTGAGGTGGAGACTGTGGAGACTGAGGTGATTGGAAGACTTGAGATCACTCTGTAGGTTTCAGCTTATACTGTTAAGTAACAGTACAACTCACTGATGAGGTTTCAGTCAAATTGTTCATGTGGTTACTAATAGACCCTGAAGAAAATAGCACCAAAGAGGAGATGGAAAGAAGGAAGAAGTCTGGAAAAGTAAAAATCAAAACATGAAAAGGTTATCAGTCTTAATATTCAAGTAATTTAGACCAAAGTCTATAAAGCATTTTTGTTGCCTTTTGACAGATGACAGATGATTTTTTTTACCAGGATGAGGTAAAAATAAGACTGAGTATCTGTGAAACTCTTTATACCCCTTGGGGAAAAAAGAGGTACATATAAATGGAATACAGTATCTACTGGATGAGTCACCAGCATTATTTTAAGAGGGATTTGTCACATGCTGTGGGAGGCAAAGAGAAGCAGAGAGATGACTCCATAATGAGAGATTAAGAGAAACAAGGTGAAAGAAGAGGGGTAGGAATTAGGAGTGCTTAAACCTGACTTGCAAAGTGGAGTTTGAGTTGAGACATTGAGGAAAGAGGGAGGAAGTCGAAGGGATTTTTTTCCTGGAAGGAACTGTTAAAGTTAGGGTCAGACTACTGAGGGTACAAGGAAGGGAGTGACTTGGAGTTATTTTGGAGGCACGGGAGGAAATTTAGAGGAATCTCAGCTGAGAGACTGTGTCCTTTCTTCCACCCTTCTAAAAGAAATTTCAAGTACAAGTGATGTTGGTTGATTTCCCATCACACTGTATTGTATAGAGTAATTGCTAAGACTGTGTAATCTTCCTCTTAAAATTCATAACTTCTCCCATCAAGGTGGAATTGTTGAATGAGATATTTGGAAAGAAGTTTCACATTTTAGAGTAAGGAATTTAAAGACCATGTGAGCAGAAATTTGAAATCTGAAATGATCTTAGAACCACCAGATGTTATACAACGCAAAATTGGACTTCTGTTACTCTGAAGAATGGATCAGGAGATGGTGGAATGGTGGATGGGTGAGAAGAATACTTTCAAATTAACCTGTAATAATGTGAGGATGATGTGGTCATCACGTGATTCTCTCTCTCCTCTCCCTCTCTCTCTTCCCTCACTATCTGTTCTCCTTGGTGGCTGAGTCCTACCTTTGTCTTTTGCACACTGGCTTTATCACTTACTATGTAGGTGAACACAGAAAATATTTCAATTGCTCTTTCCCCAGACTGTGGAAATGGGAATAGATATATCAAGGGTTTACAAATTTCCTGAAAGCTGACATTTACTGGTTGAGACTTCTGTCTTCATCATTTAAACAAAACTGGGGTAAGTTTTCATAATTGTTGCATTGAACTTGTCAAATCATGGCATAGTCTATGAGATACTTGTACCAGAAGAGCCTCCTATTATAAAAAAAGATAAATGCCAAATGTTTCTAGGAAAAGGTAATGTCATTGCCTTCCTCTTAGAGAACATGGTGACCCAGCATATCAGGGGTCTTGAGCTCCCATTCAACCTTCCTTATCCCAGTGTCATCTCAAGTTCTGAGAACAAAACTCCTTCCTTAATATATCCCATCCCAGAAGCACTTATTGAACATAAATTCTTGAAAATATTGAAGGCAAAAATGTGCTCAGATCCATGCTCCTGAACATATCAATACAATTGAAAATAGGATTCTGCTTCAGGTTGCTTACATCTGTGTCTCTAGCCTATGAGAGCCTGGTGTCCCATTTTGAAAATGTTTGCTATTCTGGTAAGAGAAAGAGAGGCAAGGGAAAGGGAGGGGAAAGGAGCAGAGAGGGGAGAGAAAGAGAAACTGAGAGATGGGAGAGGAGGGAGGGAGAGAGAGAGAGAGAGAGAGAAAGAGAGCACTTGCCTGTGAAGTGCTAACAGACTCCTTAGTAGCAGCACATAGTCCCCTCTGTGGTAGTTAAGCAGGCATAGCCTGGAGGACTCATGCCCTAGCAGCCCATGAGCACCTTAATGAGTGAGCTGTCATACTGTTGGTGCCCAAGTAGGACATTTGAAGGATTCTAAACTTTGCTGGTGACTTTGCTTAGGCTATTCATTATGCCTAGAGAATGAAATTCTTTTTTTGCAATCCTACATGTTCATATCAGATGCCTCCATCTCCAAGACACATTCCATACCTTTCCAGTTAAATAAGACCAGTGACTTTTGAATCTTCAAAGCTTTTCTTATTTCATTTTTTTCTGACTTGAATTAAATTCACTTAGCCCTCAAAAAACATTGAGAGTAGGTTGCAGCAGGAGTTATGTCTTATTTTGTGTGTTTTCTGTAATGTCAACTGCAGGGCTTCTTCTAACCTAGTGCTTCTTTTTCATTATATACAGAACAGATTATTCTGACTATTAGTGTAGCGTTCTTTTTGCTTTAATCATTTTTGTGATTATTTTTCTTCCCTGATTAGGAATCCTTAATTTATTATCTCATCATAGCATTCAAGTATTGTGCCAATTCTACAAAAAGTTGTTTTTGGATCTCAATGAATCAAAATTAAATATTTTGATTGACAACAGTGTAGGAATCTCAAGGTGAGATTGACTGCACCTCATAGAGACCAACAATTCTTTGCTATTTGTCAAAAAAAGTTGTGCTTTGTATATCTGGACTAAAACTTATTTTTATATGATTGAATATATGAATGTACTAAAAACTTTATCTTCCATATAATATATTTGTTGCATTTAGTAACAAGTATTTTGGAGATGAAGATTAAATTGAAAAATGTGTATCTTAAGTGCAGTTAAGGTTGATGCTTGACTTTCATGGTAATTATATTGGTAGACTTAATTCCTATAAATTCTATTGAGAATCCTAATGATATGTATATTATCTATCAATAAAAATAATAGTTGAATGAAGCCATTCCTTTACTCTTTTTTTTGTCACCTTCTACACAAATTTATTAAGAACATGGGAGAGTTAAATTTGATAACATTTAGAAGGAACACTGTTTTTTCAATGTGAAATATATTTAAGGTGACCACACATGGGAGAAAATAGCTTATTTTTGTTTTGTTCACCCTAAAAAATAATTTCATGGAGTTAATATAATATTAATCATAATCACTTGTTAGAGTCCAATAATGAATAGCATCATAGCAAAAGATGAAAGATTAAGAGTTTAAAATCTTTTCCCATCTAACCAATGAAGTGTTTCCTCCATTTATCTTGAGAAAAAGCAAGATCAACAAATAAGAAAGTCGCATCAAGATGAAAAGATCCCAGTAAACTCTGTATGTTCACTTTATATTGATATCTTGAAAATAAGAAACAACACCTAAGCCTTCTGTTTATAAATGTCTCCTTCAGGTTATTTTTTCTTGCATTAATTCACTGAAGCATCACAGTAAAAGGCAGGCGAACTGAGGTAGGAAGGCAGGGAAGATAAATATATACATTTACCAACAAAAATACACATTTTATCTTAGGCTGAATAACCAACCTAGGACTTGTCCAGAGTTCCTGGCTGTGGTCCATTCGGTCTGCTGTGTTTTTCATGTATTCTGCATTGACCATTTGTGATTTTAGAATCATATTAGATGCAAATAAAGGTAGTTCACCAAAACATACCCACAAAATTTTATCAATTGTCCATTCTCTATAAAGTAGGTTGGTGTCTAGCAATGGGAATAATTGATAACCCTTTTGAACACATTGTCATCTCTTCCTCCAGCCAGTGTCCTTAGCTTGCTCAGAAGTCCCACAGTGTAGCTTTTATCAGCTACAAGAAAAACTGCAGTAACACTTGCATTAATGTTTTCTCTGAGGCACTGGCAACATCTTTATATTTGAAACTCTGATGCTGATTGTGCCAGAGAAGTTCAAGTATAATGATGGCAAGCAAATAATTCTCAATTAGCATAGCTGAATCAAGGGCCTATGAAGAGACCAGCGATCCACTGGATCCACTGGATACAATGATTTCTGCTACCTATAAAGTGTGGTATGCTGTTTCATGTGCAAATATAAAGTATTTTTAAAAACCCTTTTGTTGCAAAAGGATGCATGGGTGACTGGCGGGTTTATGTTCTGCTCTCTGTGGACTCTTGCCAATAGGCATCACAGCAGACTCTAATGCATTGGACCAAGTATCCTAGAGATATCATGAATTTACTGCAAGGTGCTTACAATCATTTTAGTTCTGTGATCTCCTTTCTAATGCTACCCTATTGCTGGTATACAACAGAAACTTGAGATACTGTATCAACCTTTCCTCTTTGGGGGCACAATTGAGTCAGGATGCATTTTTTTCACACATCATACAAAATTTGTATTGAGCCCTGAGATGGGGCTGTGATTTGTGGACTCCCGGGTACTTACTCTCACCTTCCTCACCTGGAACTCAAGAGGGTGGACTGGAGAAGCTGTTTCTTGGGAGAAACATTAGCTTCTCTGTAGCATCATCTCTGTGTTTAGAACAGTTCAGATGCACCATGGAGAGATGGGTCACACACTCATGAGCCCAGAAGTCACCTTTCCTTTTTTTTATTCCTGGAGTTAGTCAGTATGCTGAGATTGTCTTGCTGTCACCACAGTGTCCTTGAGTACATATATTGGGAAGATTTCTAAAATATAAAAGGAGAGAAGGAAGGAAACTGTAAAAATGGCTCTTGAATTTAAAATGAGCTTAGATATAAATAAGCATTTTATTTTTTACTTGATTACATTTTATGTGTACAACTTTTGAGCAAAACTACAGTTGAAAAAGGTGTAGCTCTTCTCTGATTACACTAATAAATCACATGAAGATTTGGAATATACTCAAGAGGAAGGGAGGATTGTGATAAATGGGTGTCATCTATCCTACATATCCATGCCCTTCTAATCTTGATGGTATATTGGATTTATGTAAGTGCCTGGAATTTTTAAGCTTTGAAATGTATATTTAAACTGATAGGATGTAAGATCTGAATTCTTTAAAGTTGAGGTGACTGGAAGAAACTCAATATCTTGTAGCTACATCTCTTTTTTTTTGGTATTCTACAGATCTTGCTGACATACAAGACTCAAGAACTCTAAAATCATTAAGATCATTAACTTTGAGTTAAGAGAAACAAAATAGATGAAACTATGTTCAGTGAAAATGGCCTAACACTCTTCCCAGGGAGGTTTTTTTTTATTGATGTTGTGAGAGTGATTTCATGACACTGGAATCAGACAGTGTTGGTCACAAATTCCAACATGTACAATCAATGGCTATGAGGCATTTTATTACTCCTAAACCTCCCTGGATTTCATTGACATCCTTTGTTAATAAGATGTCCTAACTCACACGGTGTTTGTGGTACTCAAATGAAATATGGTGATGATCAAAATAGACAAGCGATACAATCCCTGTATCATGGAACTTTTTTCCTAGGTAGAGTGGTGGGTGGACTACAGAAGGAATTGAACAGAGAAACATGAAACTGGATAATAAGATAGGGATGATATGAGGGGAAAGGGAATAGGAGTGTTGTTCTATTTTAAATAGGATGTGGTCAGGGATGACTTCTTGGATAATATCCCGCAGGCCTGAATGACTTTAGAGAGTGATCATAAAGATAACTCAAGGGAAAATATACTGGGCAGGAGCAGAGTTAATGTAGTGGCCCAGGGGTAAAAGCATGACTGATGTTTTGAAGACCAACACAAAGTCCCTATGTGGGTGGGACTAAGTAGCGAGAAAGAAGAGAAGAGGAGCTTATAAAGTACTGCATGCAATACCTTACTGACACAGAAGGACTTTGGGTTTTATTGTAATTAGAACAAGGGAGCAGTAGAAATTTTTTGAGCAGAGCCATAATGAAATTTGTTTCATGTTTTGAAAATATTTCTCTGTTAATTGTATGAAACAGAATTTAAAGGGTCAAGGATAGATATAGAGATTTCAATTAGGCTATCAAAATAATCAAGCAAGAGACAGTGGCTGGGATGATCAGCAGGGGAGGTATAGAAATGGTCATATTTGAGACTTCCCTCAATATTTTAAACAACATTGATGTATAATTTGCATAATGTAAAATTTGTATATTTCAAACATATAATTTAAATTGTACATTTTAGAAAATTTAGATTTATAAAAAATTTATAGATTTTAGACTATTTTCATCATCCCCTAGATATTATCAATTGCCATCATGACCATTTGTATTTAAGCAGTAACTCAACTCCCAGTCCTAGGCAAAGACTAAGATGTACTCCAGCATATTTCATACAAATGGAATGAAACAATAGTAGTCTTTAAAGTCTTCCTTCTTTCACTTAGCATATTTTGTGAGCTCATATATATTGTAGCATGGAACAATAGCTTATTCCTTATTGCTGATTAGTATTCCAGAAACTGCATACCATGTATTTGTCACCTGTCATCTTGAGGTGCAAGTGACCTATCAAGGCTCATGATGCAATTTGGCTGTAAGAATAAGACTGTGCACTTCTAGTTACATTGGGAATGGGCCTGGTCCCACAGAGGACTATTTGGATTCTGAGTATTACAGGGAGGGTGACCTTGCTACTGCAAGGTAGATACATACAGACCCTATCCTCCTAGCCTTACGTGTGTTTGCCTGGGTGCAGAGTCAAGTTCCAAGAAGCAATCATCACAATGATTGTGGAAACTATAAGTCCTCCTCTGCAGAGAGCTGACATCACAATGGACACCTTTATTCCAACTTCTGGTATGGTCCCATGTTTCTGCAATCTCTCACTGCAGCCTCACTGTGCCTTCTCCTGCAGCAAATGAGTCCTGGCAATTTCTGCCTATGTCTCAGTGCCAGTGATGGAACTTCAGGAAGCATTTCCCTCTCTCCATGTTTCTGACTTTACCCTATTTTGGTCTCATTGCCATTGTCATGACTCATTGGATACAAGTAGATATTTATCAGAAAGATTGTTGTCATCTCTACAGCTACAGGGAAGGTATATGTGCCACACAGCCCGCTGTGCCTCAGCTCTATCGGATCAAATGATAGATAGAATGTGATCTAAGCACAAACACAGGAGCCAATTAAAAAAATATGCACAATATTAGCAGAATGATCTTGACAGAGAATAGGTAGGACCTGGAACATTCCATTTCTATCATTGTTGATTCAGTAAGTTAAGCACAAGCTATTCAGTCCAATATAAGCTGGGTTCCTTTCCGTGCTAGTTTTCATTAACATTGAGATCCAAGTGTATCATAACATACCACTACAGAAGTCTACAGTATGAGAAAATCTTTTCTTAGGGATACTTACCACCACCACCCCCCATTCAAAAACATGAAATGGTAAAATCTGAGATTGCAATAATTAATCGAAAGAACATAAATCTTTTACAATCTGACATCCATAAATATTTTAGAGATGCCATAAACTCCTCTTTGTTTTCACCTCTGCCCCATGACCTTTTAAAACTAGAACTGAGATTCTCTATAATTTTCTGCTTTACTCCAAAACTTGCAGTTTTTATAATGAGAAGTTTAAGTTTTTGTCATTGATTAGCTTGATTGAAGAAATAAGTAAGATAACTTAAGTGTTATATTACACTAAGACAAAGCATTTGTTACTACTGTTTATTTTCTTTGAAGTGACCATGGAACCCTCTTCAGGGACAAGACCCCTTTCTTCCTCATTGCTTCATCTACAGCTACAAGAAAAAGAAAACAATAAAATAAAAAAATTTCGGCTGACATTTTCAATTTCTGTCTTGCCCCAATGTTATGGAAACCCTTTGCCTTCACTTCCAGTGATAAGTGACCAGTAGGAATGATTGGTAGGTTCCATTATGGCCTCAAGATATCGGGGAAAGGGACAAATTACAAATGCCTTTCAATAATTCTAATTTTAGTGGGATTTTTTTTTATCTCTACCCAAGAGATGTCTGCAAAATGATTCAAGGCTGATTTGAACTGAGCAGGCCAACTCCTATTTCAAGAGAATTGAGAAAAGGGGATTTATGATGACATTGCCTGCTTATTTTCCAAGCCAATGTTCACAATATGCTCTTGAGAGCAGGTTGCTTCTGCTACTATTTCATCCCACTCACTGGCAGGCCCTTGCCTTTCACGAACAGGATCACTTTGTGGAGGAAATTAGTTAATCAACTGGATTTTGGCAAAAATACAGGAACATAAGTCCACTGTAGTAAAGAATACACTAATGTGAACTTTTCTTATATACAAAGACTGCAATGTATGTGTGTATATATATACTTATATGTGTGTATATATATATATATATATATATATATATATATACTTTTGAAAATGATTATATGAACAATGCCGATAGGCTGTATTAGTATAGAAAAAAATACTTGCTGATTTCTGGAATGCACATCTCATCACTATTTTTCATTTTGTCTACTCTAGCACCACCTCTTGTATATTTACATTGGGAACAGAAATGTCACATTAAGACCACTGGGAAAATTGTTCCTCTGGTTCAGGAGGAGCTGCAGCGAATGGTACGTTATGCATCTGACAGGTTGAGCTGTCTGTTCTTCTGAGATTTAAAATCCAATTTTGCTGTTTAAATTGGATTGGGTAAAGTTTTCATTAAGTTCCCATTGGCATTCAGGAAAACATGCATGTTGCTGTGAGGTCCCTTATACCATGACTCTATTTGCCAATTGTTCTCTTACAAGTCACTTGCACAATCAGACCAATGACAGTCCTTGGACAAGCGCCTTTCCTGACCCGTTCCCAAGTCAACAGCAAGCACAGTCAGTGAGCCTGTCATTTCCAAGACAGTTAGAGAGAGGCATAAATAGCAATTATACATCTCGGTCTACATCATAAGTGTGCAAGAAAACTAGCTATTTTTGTTTTCCAAATCTGTACTCATAGTTAATTTCAAATCCCATTTCTTTCTTTACTTTTTAAATTTTAATTTTGGAATTACATTTTTACTTCTCCATCTGTGCACGTGTTTCTCTCATCCTCCACCAAACCACCCTTGCCAATGCCCATCCCTGTCCTCCCCCATCTCCTCTTTCTTACTCCTGTTCCCTCTGGTAACCACTAAATTTTGCACTAAGTCTAAGATTTGTTTTCACTGCATTTTACTAGTACATATATATATATATATATGTATATATATATATTTGCAATTTATATTCCACAGATTAGTGAAACCATCTGATATCTGGTTTTCACATTCTGACTTAGTTTTCTTAGAATAATCACATTGAGATACATCCATTTTGTACCAAGAGGCACTATTTTGTCATTTTTAATAGCAATGTAGTAGGCCATGAATCTATATTACACAATTTCTTTTTCCTATTGTCTGTCGATGGGCACTTATGCTGATTTTATGAGCTGGCAATTGTGGGCAGTGCTGCTGTGGGCATAGGCTACATAAATCTTCTCACACATGTATCTTCATAGTATTTGAGTAAATACCTAGCAAAGTTATTGTTGGATTATATGGGACTTCCACTTATATGAAGAAATCTCTATATCATTTCCTATAGAGGCTGTGTCAACTTTTACTCCCACGAATAATAGATATGATCCTTTATTATTATTTTTTTTTGCCACATCCTCACCAACTTTTGTTGTTTCATTCTTTTTTATATGGCCCACTCTCAGAGGCAAAAGATGATATTTCATTATGATTTAGACTTTCATTTCCCTTAAAATTTGTTGAGTAATTTTATATGCATAGTAGCTCATCTGAATATTTCTAGAAAGATGTTTATTTAGGTCTTTTGCCCATTTTTAACTTTTGAATTATCTGGCCTTTCTTTTGGATTGTTTTAAGAACTTTGTATATTCTGTATATTAATCATTTGTCAGATGTGTGATGTGCAAATGTCTTCTCCCACTCTGTAGATTACCTTTTTGTTTTTGCTGTGGTCTCGTTTTGTTTGGGTACAAAAGCTCTTTAGTTTCATGTAATCCCACTTATTTTTGCTTGCATTTCTTTTACCATTAGCATTGCTCCCCAAATATATTATTGTGGTACATGTCATTTTTTTTAAGCATTTTATGATTTGGTTCATATATGTGTGTATGTATCTTTATTTATTTATTTAACATTTTTATTTTTAATTATTTATTTTTTTACAGGTTTAAAAAGCTTTAAGACAACATGAAATTTGGATACAATTATGGAAGTAACAAATGGGGATGTTCTCCAATAATTTAGGAGATTTTTTAAAATAATTTTTGGAATTTTTTTTTGTGGGAAGAAAGCAAGTTACATAGATAGGTGTAATACATATTACAGTACCATAATTATGAAATTATAACCATGCAAAATAATCTATTATTTACTGATGTGTGATTGAAGAGTTTCAAATACCACTGGAATGGCAAACATCAAATCCAGTGTACTAATTATTATTTCTGGGACTGTATAATGGGGAATAGGATAGAAGAGATATGCGTAGAGAATCTTAACTATCTCTGTGATTGTTGTTCTTTATTCTTTTAATTTAATTTAAATTTTTAAAAATTTGCATATATATGTGCATTTATATTTATATTACATTACTGCATTATTGTGTACCCTGGGGCTTTCCCACTTCCCTAACACCTGTTAACCATCCTGATCTTTTTTTCTCTTCCCTCCCCAACTTTCCTCCCCCTTCTCTCTCACTCCATTGTTCAGTCCCATTGGTTGTTTTTGTCTTTTCTTATTCGTTTGTTTGTTTTTCCCTATATCCATCATATAAGTGAGACCATCCTGCATTTCTCTTTTTCTTTTTGGCTTATTTCTGCTAATGAGTCTTTCTAGTTCCATCCATGTTGTTGTGAATGACATGTGTTTGTCCTACTTGATTGATGCGTAGTATTCCATCGTGTATATGTACCACATTTTTTTAAAGACAATTGTATGCTTCTTTAAATTGATTTGAATTAAATTTTTGTGGTGGAATTAAGTATAGATTTTTTTTATTTTTTAACAAATGACTATCCATGTTCTCCACATTACTTCTTAACACCATTGAATGAACATGATTCCTTTGTCATTTTTCAATGATTAACTGCCCATATTTGTGCAGATTTAACGCTGGGTTTTCTATACTATTCTATTAAAATGTCTGTTTCTGTTTTGGGTCCAATATCATACTGATTTTATTACTGTTGTTTAATAGTATAGTCTACAGTCAGGGAGTATGATACAGTTTTCCCCATTTCTCTCAGGATTGAACTAAATATTCAAGGTCTTTAGTGGTTCCATATATGTTTTAAAATTGTTTGTTAAATTTTCTTAGGAAAAGGAATTCAGATATTGATTTATGAGATCAACAACTGAGTTAAAGTTATTTATATTTAGGGTGATTCTTGATATACACTGTTTATTGTTACTCTGTTGTTATTTTTTACTGTTTTACTTTCAGTTCTTTCTTTTTCCATTTGTTTCTTTCTTCTCTTTCATTTGGAAGTTTTTTCCTAGTGATTCAGTTTCTTCACTTCTTTTTCTGTGGGATTTTATTTTAGAATTTTGACTACTGGTTATCATGGAGGTTACAGCAAACAGTATGTTTTAAAAAGTTCTTTATGAGCCTGTGTATAGTTTTAACTATACAGGTTCTGTGTCTGAACTTTAAGACTTTTTCTCCAGCGCTTTTGAACCCCAAAGTACCCTGGAATTTCTGCTAGGAGCTTAAAACTCTGTTTGCAAAGTGTGGATTGGCCCAGAAGAGCCAACTTCCCTCTCGTCCCAGTACTCAGACACTAGTTCTTGTCTCAGTTCCTCTAAGAGGCCTCTTTCTTTGGATTCTGAAGTACATTTACCCCTTTCCCTTTAAAATCCTCTAGCATTTACTGAGTACTTTTCGGGCAGGGGTTGTCTTTTTGGTGATATTTTCCTGAGTGTTTATAGGCCTTATTAGGGATGAGATCCATCACCTTTACCTTCAGATCTGTGTGAGTATATCTTTTTCAAATAAATCAGTACTCCATCTTGCAACTAAGAACTTTACATACTCATGAAGAGAGGTGAAAAAATGGAGATAGAGATAATGGTGAGAAAATGCAGATGCTTGTTGTAGGTTATTGAGATTATGCATCAACAAATCAAAAACAAGACCTGTATATATTTCATCTTCTGCTCTGCATCATAACTCAAAGGCAACAGTCCTATATTAATGATTTTTACCTCTTCTAGCTGACACCCACTGATGCACTTGATTGATGCATCTGTTGTATGCTGACCCTATTCCAAGTACAATGAAGAAATAAAAAGGAAATTAAAGTATAAATAAAAATTCTCACCAAAATAATGTCTTCTCAAATATCATACATGGAAATGATTAATAGATTTGTCCAAATAAAGAACTCTTTTTCTTCTCTTTATTTAGTGACTGATAGCAAGTTTAGTTCAGTTCTATGAGGTTTTGTTATAGTGTACAAGCAGCTGCTGTATTAAACTCTGGTGATATAGAGAGAAATAAGACATGATTATATACATGTGATATAACTTCTTGGAATTTCTTAGCAGGTAGACATGTTATAAAGTCATAGAAGTGAATACAGAAAATAAGAAACTATTATTTTCTTATAAAATACTGATTTTTCAGGGCGGTACTCTAGGAATCCATTTCTTGCAACTCAGAATTCCATATGCCCATGGAGAGAGGACAAGACTCTTTTACTTCGGTTTCTCTCTGGTCAGAGAAAGAAAACTTGTCCAAAACTCCTGTCAATGTAATTCATAGGGCACAGAGTACCCTGCAGGGATGTGACTTTATTAAAACCCAAGAATCATGGTTACTTTGACAGTATGTAAACTGTATATTTACATTCATAACTAAACTGAGACACTTTTGAAGCAAAAGGGGGCATTATTAATTATTCTGTGGCAACAGGAGGATTAAGCCTGTAGTGTGGCTTCGGGAATTTGCAGAAATGTCAAAGCAAATAAAATAATTTAAGGACAAACAATCACAAAAGAACCACAGATCTGTGAATTTTCTCAGTGGGACATCAAACTACAGAATTTGCTGATTGCCCTGAAGCAGATTCAGATTCTCTTCCATTTGCAGTAAGGGTAAAACTGTCTTACCAGAATAATTCCATAAACTTTTTAGTCACCTCCTGAGTACAATATTTGTAAATTCCCTGAACTTTGCTGTTTCCAAATCTGGAATTATCACATTTAATTATCTTCAGACTAATTGAAAAAAACTAAAAAAAGATGGTGAATATTAAATGTCAAAGACAGTATTATTTTGGTGCATTTCTCTGCCTGGGACCTTGACTGTGTGAATGATGCTGAGAATTGAATGTATAATTAAGTAATTTCCCCTGTAGGCTATTTTAATATCATTACATGTTATATTTTTAAAAAGGAGTGCATGAGTACTTGTTCTAGACAATTTTAAAAACACAAGAAAGCTATATAAAAGAAAATGGAATTTACCTATAATCCTATCACACATAGAGAAAACATTTTGCTGTATTTCTATTTGTGCAATTCAGATAGTTGAGATTATACTATAAATGTCATTTCACTTCCCTTCTTTTCCTACTATCATACCACTTTAATGTTATAAAATATTCAAAAGTGATGATACCGAATATTTATGGATACTAAGATATGTCATAAAATTTTACCCATGTGACAGTCCTTTGAGGTGGGTGATTTTACAAACCATTTTGCAGATGATTAAACTGGGTAAAGATGAGTCAGGGAATTTGCTCAAGGTTTTACCAGAATTGGGTGCAGATCCAAGTCTGTGTGACTTGTTATAACAGGCTGTGCTAGATCAGAGGAGTCTTGGTTATAAAGACTGAAGCCACTCTAAGTTTTTCAGTATGGAAGGCTTTAAAACAGGGATGCTAAAGTTTATTTATTATTATTAATTTTTAAAAATTTCTTACATCATTGTTCATTTCTGTACAATACTTAATTTCTCCCCTCAGGCACAGTCCCCACAGTTCTCCCACCATCACAGCACCTGTGACCATCACCCTAGTCCCTTGTGCCCTTACTGATTTTCTTCTCTCCCTTTCCATCCTCTTCCCCCAGTAGATGCCTCAATGATGATCCATGATTTGCCTGAAAACCTTGTCATTTTCATCCTTTTTTTCAGTTTCCCTATATTTCCCTTTTATATGAGACAGGGATGGAAAGGGTTACACAGTCTTGCCCACACTTGCTGTTGAAAGGGAGCAATAGTCAGGAAAGTTCTAGATCTCTTAGGATATAGAAACACAGATCTTATCAATAGGCCCCTGTTTCTGGACTTAGCTTTCCCCAGCACTTGAAAGGGACTGGCAAAACACCACATCAGTCATTTGTTGATACCTAGAACTTCTATCAAAGGTCTGTCCTCTTCTTCTGCCCTGCAAACTTCCACTGTCACCCAAGCACATACTTAGTGCAGAGGAAATCTGAGGAAATCAAGGGAAAGCTTAGAGGATTTTGAGATGCACAGATAAACGGTTCAAAAGGTTATGAAGCAAACAGTGCTTGACTTCATTTCTTTCTCTCATACTGTACATTTAGGTTAATTCCTTGGCCTATGGTTGCAAGTGGGATAGTGGTGACTCAGATTTCACTGACTCTGCGTACACCTTAACAGAAACCACATATCTGTTTTCCATTCTCTGTGGGAGCTTAGGAGAGCTCAGGAACGGCCCTTTCGGCGCCGGCTGCTCTGACAGGTAGTACGGCCACTGGGGGGCAGCACCTCTCCATCGCCACCACAGGAGGTGCCCACCATGACCACACCGACTTCTCCGGGTTAGCTCTCATCCTCCTCCTCAAACTTCAGACCCTCAGGTTGCCAAAGCTTGTCTCCAGTCACTCTGAGTTGAGTCCAACCGAGAGTTCCCCAAGTGCAGAAGGCTTTTGACAGCCTTCCACTTCTTTCCTAACCACTGAAACCTCCCTCTTTCTCTCTCTCTCTGTCTCTCCGTCTCTCTGTCTCTCTCTGTCTCTGTCTCTCTGTCTCTGTCTCTCTGTCTCTGTCTCCCTGTCTCTGTCTCTCTCTCTCTCAAATAGCTCATTTATGGAAACAGCTTCTTCAACCTCTGGATCAAGCTCTCTCCCAGTCGGTGCACCGCCCAGTAGGTTGGGGCTGGAAATTGACACCTCATTGCCTTCTCCGTGGTCTCCCAGTCTCTGTCCTTTGGAGCCTTAGCCGAACTTTCCTTTCGAAGCTCTTTCCTTGGGCAAAAGCAACTTAACAAAAAGATACCAGCTGACTGATGGCTAGACATTTTCTAATGTACTTCTTTAGAATTGTCTGAGCCCTTAAGAAACTCTTTCCACACCTACTGCTGTCACATAAATTTTGTACATCACTCTTTGAGCATATTATTTTCCTAGCGTATATTCCTAAAAATGGAATTACTGTCTAAAAGAGAGTAAACATTTCAAAGGTTGTGGCAGTATTAGTAAATTGCTTCCAAAGAGTTGTATCAGTTCATACCTCGACCAACTGGTAATAGTACTTGTAGTAGTACCTGGTAATAGTACCTTGAAGCCTGGATCTCCACATTTTCTACTGATATTTTATATATGTATATATGACACATACATATCTATGTAGATATTATTGCAAAGTATATACATTATATATGTGAAGTACTAGTGTATATGTATATGTTATAATGTATATTCCCCAGGTTGCTTTATTTGTCATATTAAAGTGAATGGAGTCCTAGTCCTCTCTCTTTATGTGTGTGCATATATGTATATATGCATATATGTATATATGCATACACATGTATCCTTGAGACTCCAAAACACCAAACCTCCTCAAAAATATAAGGAATGTAATACCCTCAATGTGTATTTAGTAAGTAACAATTGTGATGATTGTAACTTTTATTGAAGGCAAGGAAATCTAGAAGTTATAACAGTGTATCATTGAGGAGTGGGATAAGTCATGAGGAACCAAAATCCAAAAGCACCAGTGGTTTAAATGTAGATGGAGTTTGTTTTCCTTTGGTCAGCACAATCAGGATTTAAGCAAAGAATAGTCTGAGATCTATCAACTCTATGTTCTTTCCATTGTCCATTCCCAGCATTGAATTCACACTTCATGCAGCAGAAAAAAGGGAAGACTGTTTTCTGCTTTTCAGAAGACATTTTGTGGAAGTTGCACATATGATTTTCTCTGACAGTACATCACCCAGAAGGTAACCATACAGTCAAATTTAGCTACAAGGCTGACTGGAAAATATAACCTTTATTCCAAATGATGATTTCTCAGTTAGACATCAGGGCAGTCAAATAAAGAGCAGAAACTAGGGTCAAGTAGAATTCTCTGTCCTGGAAGTATGTAAGTATAAGATAATGATGTTTGCTCTTAAATGACTCACAATGTGTTTCTTTCCTGGAATGCCTATGCTGCTCCTTTACATGGAAAATAATGCTGTGGTTAGCACCCTGCTGTTTTTCTGTTTTTTAATTACAGTCTTCTTTCCCTTTGACTTAGATTATAGTTTCAAAGATATTTCAAGTTGATTTTGGACTTCACATGGTTCTTTCCCAGCCCAGTCTCTCTGTGTGGCTGCTTATCTGATCTGAGCATAAACATTCAAATGCATCAGGAAAATAATGAGTCTAGAAGTTTGCTTCATATCCTTTCTTTGATAAAAGAAAAATGAAAATGTACTAAAACACCAGGAAGCAAATCAGAAATGAAGGGAAAGATAGTAGGTCTCTGTGATAAGCATCTCAAGTTACAATGAATGTAACCTCCATCCTTCCAATTAAAAAACCAAATTTGGACAGGGTAAGATGCTTTAATGAAAAGATATGTATCAGTAGACTCAGGGGAATTTATGGAGTTAGGACTTCACCATGAGAATTTATATATATATACACATATATATGTATATATAATATAGATCATATATGTATATAATATATATGTATATTACATATATGTATATAATATATACGTATATTACATATATATATTACATGTATATTACACACATATATAATCTATATATAGAGATTTTATAGATATTGCACATTTCATCAAATGCACAACAGCCAGAAATTATAAAAATATTGCTTCATAAATTACTAGTTAAATAAAGACTGTAACATAAGTTTTAAGGGTCAGTGATGTAAGTTTTGAGTAAATAAAGGATAGATCTTTGCTTGAAGAAAGGCTCCCAGAAGACTTCAGTCCTTGCTGATGACCACAACCTCTTGTCCAAGTCTTTCTGCTACCCAAATGGTTGGGTCAAACATCTCTATTTTATTTTATGCTGTAGGGTAATCAACTTGGTCCTCATAGATTCACTGTAACATTGCAGACAAAGAATGTTAGACCCTTTGGATTTTCTCTTTTGGGTTTTTAATGATAAACAACCATTCCAGTTTCTTCTCTCTCCTTCCTCGTCCCCTTCCCCAGAGTGACTCAACCCTTTTTTTAGCCTTTTCCTAGACCCAAATGAACCCACTTACACATGTGCATACCCACTGGACCCAGACACATATACAACCATGGGAGGGTGCAACACCACAGGTGTTGGCCATACAAGCTAATAGGGGAAAAGCCTGAGTCACTCATTTCTCCTACAAGTGTCCATGACTATTTCCAGATTTCTCACCCTGTCCTGAGTCACACATGCAGTGTATTCTATTCAAGAAATACTTTCAAATGAAATAGTTCGTGCCCTATTTAGATTCAATTCATAACATATACATATGCTTATGGCTTTTGTATGAGGATTGCACATGTTGTAAAAAATCTGTATACCACTTCTACTGGGATGGCTAAAATAATAATAGTGATAATTAATAATAATAATGGCAGTAACATGTGTTGATAGAGGGATAAAGACATTGGAACCCTCAAATAATACTGAAAATGCAAAATGGAACAGTCCTGTGGAAACCAATTTGACAGTTTCTCAAAGAGCTAAACATAGAATTATCAGATGACCCAGAAATTCTACTCTGAAAAAGAACTGAAAATACGGACTCAGATACTCGGATGTCAGTCTTCATTACAGGACTATTGGTAATAGGCAAAAGGTAGGAATAACCTGGATGGCACAAAACAGAAATCACACACACTCCCCCAGAGAACTTCAACTGTGTTTCTGCACCTCCACAGCCCAACTGGGGCTGGCTCTTTGGTTCAAGGATGGCAGCAGGTCTGGGAGACCATGGAAGAGTGTTTTAACTCCAAGTCCCTGCTAGACTGCTTTCCCAGTGGTGGTTCCAATTAACCCAGGAGTTAGGAGGAGGGATGGGTGCAAGGTATGCTTAATTAAGAGCAATCCTTCCCAATTGGAAAGGGAATAAACTTAAAACCCTCCTTTAATTCTGAGAGCTGCCTGAGAGCTGCCCTGAGACACCAAGCTTCTCACTGTGCTACCTTTTCAAAATAAACTTCACTACTTCCTTCTTTCTAGCACTTTTAGGAAATCTTTTCTTGAGAGACACAAGGGATACTCCAGGGTCTTGGTCCCCAACAGTCTCATGTCTAGCAGTAGCTGAATGTGACACACACACACACACACACACACACATTTTTTCAGTCACAAGAAGGGAGGAAATTCTGATACATGATCCAACATGACTGAACCTTAAAAACATTAAATGAAATAAGCCAGGCACAGCAAGACAACTATGTTATAATTCCATTTATAACATCTATCTAGTAGAGGCAAGTTCATAGTGACAGAAAGCAGGTTAAAGGTTATCAGGGATGAGGAAAAGGAGATGGGAACTTATACTTTAATGGGTATAGAGTTTTTGTTAGGGGTGATAGAGGAGTTATTGGAAAAGAGAGTGATAATGGTTGCATAATGCTATGAATATAATCAATGCCCTTGAGTTGTGCACCTCGGGAAATTAAAATGACAAATTCGGGCAAACCCTACTCAAGTTCAAGGATGACTCTTTGAGGGATTTAAAGCCTGGATATTCTTCTAGGGTGAGTTGATCTCCCTCAAGGTGTTCCACCTGAGTTGTCACCACAGGTTTTTAGCCTCTGATTACAACTGGCCTCCACCTTAGCCCTAACTTTAAGTATCTTACAATTGGACTGATTGTTAAAGGTCTACATATTCAGTCAAAACATGGCTACAGCCAGGTGGGGTGGCGTGCACCTGTAATCCAAGCACTGGGAGGTAAGAGGCCAGGAATCGCTTGAGTTCATGGGTTCAAGAGTACCCCAGGCAACATAGTGAGACCTGGTCTCAAAAAAGCAACTGGGTATGGTGGCAGCACCTGTAATCCCAGTAACCTGGGAGGCTGAGGTTGAGGATTGCTTGTGTCTGAGGGATCAGGACTTCCCAGGGCACAGAGCCAGACCTAGTCTCAAAAAAATGAATACAAAGTAATTTCATGTATGCCTTCAGAGTTTAAGGTGTTTTCATTAAGGATATGAAGATGCACAAAAAGCAGAAAGATTCCCAAAGCAGGGCAAAATGTAGGTTAGCCTGGGAACCCAGGACTTGGGACACCCTGGCAATTATTGATCAAGATCTAGGTCTCTTAGGGTCATTGGAAGCCTGTGTCACCTCTTTTAACTTTCACAATAGAGGGAAGAAGGGGACAGTGGAGGAAGGAGAAGTGCTTGTCCAAGGTCACACAGTCAGAGGGGCCTAAAATGAAAATAGAACTCAGGTGCCCTGCCTCTCAGGTCAGGGCTTTTCCATTATACTGCAGCTGGCGGCTTCCAAGAAACCAACATCCAATGGCCAGAAAATGCCATGCAGAGGTCTGCTGTTACTATTCTAAGTTGGGGTGGGGGGGTTATGGTAGGTACAGCCAGGGAAGGAGTGTGGGGATGCCATCCTGCTCTCCTGGATATAGAATTGAGTCTCTTATGACTTACGCCACTCCAAGTGGCACAAACAAGGCATAACTGAAGATTAAATGTCCTGAACATTATTATTAGCCCATTAGATTCCTTGACACCTTCTCCCAGAATTCTGTCCTGTTTATATTCCCAATCAAGTTCTGTTGATCAAATTTCTAAAATATTCATGAGGAGATTTAGTCTTTCTTGTCACTCTTCAGGAAGCAAATGCTCTTGCATATATGCTGGGAAAATTCCTTTTATTACCTAGCTGAAACTATCAAGAAAAAAAATTGCTCTAGTTTCCCCTATACCTCTGCCTGGGAGCCCAACTGTCCTAGTCTGCCAAGGACTTACCAGTCCCTTGTCCTCCCTGTAATTTATGATAACTGAATATAGGGTGTGAGGGGTGGCGTTCCACCATGGCCCTGATTTTCTGTATTAGCAAACCTCTTTGACTCCATACCTTTCCCATTCCTATAGTTAGGACATATTTTTGCAAAGTTGATCCTGCTTAGGGAGAGAAGAGGAGGCTTGTTAACAGGGGTCGAATGGGAAGCCTGGGACAGTAGGAGACAGATCATTCTCCCCATCTAAGGGTGGTGTTGATAGGAAGGATTTCCCTGTTCCTGCCTCTGGGGGTGATGAATCAGACCCTGCAAAATACGTTGCCTTCACAAGGTGATCTGGACTTGGTGGCCCTTCTCTCAATAGGACAGGACCCATGAAGGCGAGAGCCAAATTTTCTGGAGTCTGGGTTTCCTGGTGTGCGACCTGGAAGGTTCCTAGGAGTGGAAGGAATTCCTGTGACTGGTCAGAGGAGAGTTGCTCTCATGCCAGTCTTTCTTGCCAGCAGAAAATTAGGTCTACCCCATTGCTTCAGGGACAATACTTAATGTGTTCACGGTAGAAGATTCTAGTAAAGCCAGGAGGGAGCAATTACCTACAAAGTCAGACAATCTATGAGTTCATCAAGAAGATTCAGCTCGAACCGGTTTGTCCTTCACTTTTCTTGCCTAAGTGGGTCTGATGACTTGGTCTGGCTGAACCCATCTGACTGCAGCTGGCAGGATATCTCCCAGGTTTGGTGCTAGCACAGCGGTCAAAGCACCAGCTGCAGTGTCCAAGTGCCTGCTTCCTTAGGAAAGAGAGTTCTCTGCCCATGTTTCCTGCCTGTCCCGGCTGACAGAGGGAATTTGCTGCTACTTCATTTGTGGTCTCAAGGCTTGGCGATTTGACAGCCCCAGGTTTAGGGCAATCTAGTAGCATTTCAGCATTTACTGTCTGCAGAGAGCTTGGATAAGAGGACTGATTCACTGCCTGTGTGCTCCGGCTTATGTAAGCCACAGTCAGCAGCGGGAGCCCAGGCGCGCGGGGGAAGGGCGAGTGCCTGGCAGGCAGACTGCACTGCGGATCCAAGTTGGGGAAGCGGGAGCCTACTGCACGCGGAGGTGCAGCTTCTGTGATGCGGCACCGCAGCGTGAAGCCCTAATTTGGCAATCCTCAGGGGGGTGGGACTGAGGATAGTGGGGAAAACTTCCTTATAGGGGCTTGTTTGTAACAATAGGTGGGGTATGCAATGTGGGAGGGAGCTGAAGAGACCAGGGGAGAGGAAAAGGCCAGAGACCTTGAAACTGCTTCCTAGGGGGCAGGTCTGTGAAACTGATTAGCAGTGTTGCCAAACTTCTCCCCATCTTTGATTTTCGTAAAACGTAGTCCATCCTGACCCTTCTCAGTACCTGGTACGTCACAGAAGCATGCCTGGGATTACTGCCTCTTAACTGGCTAGGTGCCACTATGTTCCACCAATTAAGTGGTTGCAGCCCCACAATATTTGAGTTTCTTCTGCACTGTAACCTGACTGGACCCTCCAGGGCATAATTCTGCCCTCTGGGTCTTGCAGATACTGGGGGAAAAGGAACAAGAGCCAGGAAAAAAAAAATATATAGCTAAAACTTATACCTGAAAACCTTGAGGGAGAGGCAAAGTGCTATGTGTTTTTTCTTACATGCTTAGATACCCAATCCTTCTTTCCTTTTAACCAATTTTTTACTTTGGAAGAATAAGATCTATCTTATTTTGTCTGATCTTTGCAGATCCGATCTGGTTTTTAATAGTGCCAAAGCTATTAAGTATACTCAATGCTTCTATCCAGTGTTGCTGTACTTACTCCAGATAGGCAAATTGGTTGCTTAGATCAGACAGACCTGGACACAGAAACTGTCATTGCCATTTAAGTGTTTTCTGTTTAAGTAACTTCACTCACTCTCAGTCTTCTTGTTAGTGAGCACCCCGGGGTACACAGGAACCCCAAAGTATTATGGGGTGCATGCTCTGAAAGGTGTTCTGCCATCTGCATGCACAAGGGAAAAGGAACCAGACTCTTAGTTGAAAGATTTTTCTGCCTTTGCTTCTGTCAAGGACCAGGAATAGCTTCCCCAAGTGTCTCTGTCCCTTGTGTCTCTTTCAAGTATCTCTTCCAAGAGTCTTTAATGTTCTTCTTTTCTAAGTCTCCTTCCCAGCAATACTAGAGTGTAAGAAAGTTGAGTGGGAGAAACAAGAGGGCAGTTTACCTGTCTTCCATTTACATAGTCTGCCTTGGCTCCATCCCCAGTTCCAAGTAGCTCATTTGTTCAGGAAGTCTGGCTTATTATAGTGGAATTTGTAATCCAAGGTGGCTGCTTGTAAGTGGGGTTGGGGAAAATGGTTCCTTCTCTTCATGGAGTTGTATCTGTAACAAATACCACTTTTCATTTTTATATTTGAAATGGGGCTTACATATAAAGTGTTTAGGAGCAGAGGCAGTCTGGGTTTAAATACAGAACCTACCTTTATTAACTGTGAGATCCTGAGTAAGGTGCTAAACTTCAGTTCCTTCATCTGGAAAATAAAGATAATAACAGTTCCCACATCATAGGGATACTAATACATGTATGGAATTTAGTTGTGTGCATTGAAAACGTTTTTTATTAATAATGGTGTCCATTATTTCATTATTTGGTTGATGTGAAGTATAAAATTAGGTAATATACATAAAAATGATGAAAAGTAATTGATAACTTTCTTTCCGTATTCTGAGTTAGAAAGCAAAAAAAGAACGCACTCAAATAGTATTCTGTAACAGATAATTATTTCTAACATGGGTTGTTTTTCTTCTTTGCCACTGTCCCTTTAAGAAAATAGAGGCAAAAATTGATATAGGGATGGTGATTAATATGATACAATAGTTCTTAACATTAGTTATGCTGAAGGACAATTTCCAAAAAGGTAAAAGTCATGAGTCACATACAAATATAAGACTATTATCCAACCCATTAATTAATTAGGGAGTAAGATGTTAAAATCTGTTTAAAGGAGAATTTAAAGAACATACACATTTACATGTATATTCATGAAGATAAAATGAGGAATGTTAAAATTAATTTGCTAATAGGTCAAAACTGGTTATTAGCCTTTATTGTTGTAAATTGTAATATTTTTGGTTAACATTTTTATAGCATGGAAACCAATCAAACCTCTACCAAAATTTATTTGCATGAATTTTGAGAGACTATAATCATTTGCTTTACTTTGTTTCTGAGATATAGCTTCTATTCCTGCAAAGTTGTAAAATTGCTAGTCTGAAAACTGCTGTCCATACACACCTTATTGTATCAAAGAAGCTCCAGAGGCCCACTAACCTACATGGTCTTCATTGTAGGGTCACTCAGTAAATTCCCAATAAATAACAATAAATCAAGAGACTTGGAAAAGAGATTCATGGGAAGGTTGCCCTTGGTATTTTTAAGCTAGAAAGAGTGAAGATTTTGTGTGTGTATGTGTGTGTGTGTGTGTGTAAAAAATATATTTATACCAATTGAATGAAATAAGTTAAATCTATTTTTATGATGTTACTTTTGGGACACAAAGGAAATCAACCCCTACCATTCTACGTTCTTCCAGGCTGGCAATTAAACAAGCATCAGTGAGAATACAAAGAGAAAGAGCCACATGTAAGTTTAATAATCACATACATATGTGTTCTGTATACATGTGAGAGACCAGCATGACTGAGTAACTTACCCACTGACTTTAGATGCCATCTGAAGTAGCTTAGCAAGGATAAGGGAGATTGGAGGATGAATAGGGAATTCACTTAATGCATTTACTGGGGAACACAATGGTATTAATGACTTCTCCAACAAGAGAAAGAAAAGAGATTTTTTTCAAATTTTTTGGAAAAGTCATGGACTAATAGCATGCTGACAGTGCAGTGAAGACCCCTTGGAAAATCCTTCCCATGTTAACTTAAAAAAAAAAAAAAACAAACACCTCAAGAGTGTGCAGCATTTACTCAATAATCAAAGTGAGTATTTGAACCTGGAAAGTACCTCAACAGATTTTACTGAGAGAACTGCTCTGCTAAATACCTTTGAATTTAGTTGATCTAGCTACAGTGAGTCACTAATGTTAAGAATGTAATTATTTTTTATAGGAGGGGCTACTTTTCAAAAGTTTTACAAAATTTTTCTTATTTTTGATCGTATTTGTATAGTTAGTGTTCCCCTTAGTTATGGCTCTCCCATTAACAATGTACCCCTATACCATCACCCCGCTCCTCCTTTGCTCCATTCCCTCTCCAACCAGCCTACCTCTTCTCTCACAGCAAGTTGTTGATAGAAATTTGACCCACTGGTCTTCTTTTTCTTTTTTTGAGTAACGTCCTTTTCCTGGGTAAGTATCTGTGCCCCTGGAACACAACAGACCAGCCTGCTCAGATCTCCAGGAGTAACTTTGAGTCAGGTAGCCAGGCTGAGCATGTCAGCAACCTCTTGTAGGGCAGGTATGTGGCATGGCTCCAGCCTCCTTGATTTTGGTGCTTCTTATGGTGGACGAGATGGTCTCATTTCTCCAGACCTGTGTGTTCACTGGGTTCCATGTCTCCTCATTCATGTTGGCTGTCCCCTCTGATCTGATGCATGTCACCACAGTGACCACTAGAGTGGGGGTAGGGGATGGGTCCAGGAGACACACTTTGCATCCTGACATGATGCATCCAGTCCACTCCTGCTTTTTCCAGGTGAAGCTAAGTGTTAGGGTTACTTGTTCTTCTCACCCTGCTAGAAGAGAGGCAGGGGCCAAGGACTTTGTTTCCTTCCCCCTTTCCCCCAACCTGGACACAACGCAGAGTACTAACCACTATACGATCACAGCCACCCCCAACCTGGACAAAGATGAGCAGCTAAATGGCCTTTCCCAAAGTACACTAGGCCTTTAGGATTTTTAAGCAGAAAGGGCACTTGAGGGTATTGCAATTTGGCAGCTAGAGATCCACTCTCATTCTGACCTTCAATCTAATAATTAGAGCCTTCTCCTCTAACTATACAAAGAAGATCTGGGGCATCAAGGGACAGAATTAGAAATAACCCACCAGGAGTTCAGAACTCGGCCTGAGGAGGACAACACAGACTATAACCCAAATGGAGAAAGGGAAGCAGATGGAGGCAGACGGATGCCTTTCCAGTCTGCGTCTGTCTCTTTTTATTTTTTCAAACAGAAAAATGACTCTCAACAAGCCCCTCGAATACACAGCTCAGCCTCTTGCTCTGACAGGAATAATAAATGAATCCCAGGCTGTGGCAGCTGCTGAAGCATCACTCAGGGCTTTTCCACCCATCCTGGGAGAACCCCCGAACACTCCTTCTCCCTTCCAAGCCAACACAGCTAAATTTAGCTCTTCCAGCGTGTGCACAGTCTATATTTAGTCAGTAAAAGTCAGAGTTCAGCATACAATTCATCAAGCATCAGTCATGTTGTCATCCAAGCAACAATGGAGAAAAATTCTTCCAGAGGCTTCCTTGCTCTCCACGGGGGTGGGAGTCATAAGTACAGGGATTCACCGGGCCCGCCAAAGGGATTTTCTCCTCACTAGGGTGAAGTGAGGAGGGCCAGAAAGGGAACCAGGAACAGAGTATGAATCCAGGTGGGCTCAAGGGTAGGGGGAAGAGGAAGGAAAGAATCAGAGTGGCTGGCCCCTTTGGAAATAAAGGCCACAAGGTGTGGACCTCAAGGTCATAGCTTAAAGGCCATCTCTTGGAAAGTTGTGTTGCAATCCTGATCCCTTGGTATGGACCAGGAGCCATTCCTGTTACCTCTGCCGCACTCTTAACAGCTGGCCTGCCCACTGTAATATGCACATAGAGAGCCTGGAGTATTACACAAATGCAGGTTCCCACTCAGTATAAGTAGAATGGGGACCCAGTGCTGAATTGATAACAGGCTCCCTGGGCCACACTTTGTAGGGCAGCAGTGAGCTGCTCGGGGGGCAGAGGCGGCACAAGCACAAATCCAGACATTGCCACAGGGTCTGAGCTTGTGAGGTTGTGGTGAATTGATTACTTTTGTTGATATGAGTAGAAAGGGTGGAAAGGAGACAGGGGTTACTCTTTGATTTGGACTTGAAAGAATAGTTTTCTCTACTGAAATGGAAAGACTCCATGGCAAGAAAACTTGGGGATAGCATGGGAAATTAAGAAGTTCTTTGTTGGCATGATACATAAAATGCCTATTAGAAATCCAGGTGGAGTTGGACTGACAACTGTATTAATAAAGGTGGTGTATAGAGGTGAGATTTAGAGATATTAAAAAAAGGATAATCACCAAGACAAAGATGGTTTTTAAATCTATGAACATGAAGGAGATCACAAAGGGTGTAAAGGTAGATGCTGAAGACCAAGTCTTGGACCTTTATATGTTTACATGGAAGGGATACAGAGGAGATTGAGAAGAAACAATAAATGAAGTAGGTAAAGAACCAAGTCACAACAGTGATCTAGAAACAAAAACAGGCATTTTAAAGGAGAGCACCGAATCCTAACCACTAGACCACCAGGGAGCGCCCTAGAGGCATTATAAAGGAAACTGATCATAGGGTGCTAGGTCAAGTAAGATGAAACTGGATGAAACATTTAACCCCTAGATTTGACTATGTATATGTGTGTGTGTTTGTGGGTGAGTGTGTGTGTGTGTGCGTGTGTGTGTGTGTTGGTGGAGGTATGGTTGGGTGATCACTAAAAATCATAACAGCAACTTTTAAGATTTTGGTGGGAAAAAAGTTTGATTGGAATGAATTCAAGAGAAGTGGATTCTTCAAGAAATGAACTCAAAAAAGAACGGAAGAGTGGAAAGGAAGACATTAAGTATAGACAAGTCCTGCTGACTCTTGTATAAAGGGGAGCATAGAAATAGTAGCTGAAAACAGAAGTTTAAAATGTTATATGGGCTTAAAATGTTATAAACAACAGTGTTTGTATATAGGTAAGTGCCTTCATTATGTTGAAAAGAGATGAAACTTTAGAGGGAGAAAGTCCTGGAGGTTTAAGGAACTGGGAGCTAGAGCACAAATATAAGGGTGGACTTCAGTTAGGACCATGAGTAATTTGCCTATTATAGGAGAAGATAAAGATAATTTATTCACATTTAGAGCTAATAGAAGATTGGTAGATGGGAACATCTAAAATCCTCATATGATTATTTCTAAATTTTATAGGAATAAGAAACAATGTCATCAGAGACTGAGAATGAGAGCAAAAACGTCATCACGCTCGAGCTGTAGGAGGTGGCAGATGGGAGGAAAAGTTGCTGAAGTCTGTATGTAGCATAGAGGGAGAATGTGTAATAGGCTGGGAGAGTGCCCCAAAGGACCATGCAGAGGTTAGTGGCTATTCATTGAGAGGTACTCCAGTTTACAGGGTTGTGTATTTTTTCCAGTCAAGCTAGAGGTTCAGGGAGGAAAGTGTATATAATCAGCTCTCTTCCTTGTTTTCTTTTTGTTGTTGTTGTTTAGTATACAAAGAAAGCTCTTGAAGCTTTTGACTGCTTGCTCCATATTCTGAGGTGACTTCTGCATGAGAGTTGAGGACTGAAGAGAGACAGTGCTTTCTATAGAATGTTTGTTCTTTCTGCTAGTCAGTATTCATCTGGCAGGCCAGCCTTTGACTGCCCTGGTATTTTAAGTATTCAAATGTGTTCTAAAGCCAGCCTGGTAGCCATTCTATGCCACCATGCCACCACCCTTCAGACCAGAGGAGATTGAGGCCTCTTGGAATCCACAATCAGCAGAGCCTGGTATCAACTGCAATGGAATTCATTTCCCCTGGAACAGTCATAGACAGGACGCAAGGGTGAGTAACTTGGAGGTTTTATTAAAAGAAATATGGATGTCAAGGAAGGAGACAGATGGGGAAGGAGTTAAGTTTGAATATAATTTAAATAAAATGGACTTCTGGGAAAATGTTTTACCCCCAAATATCCTTCCTCCCCTCCTCCTCATCATTTCCCCAGGGGGGGAAAAATGTCCAGTCAGTGAGATATGAGGCTAGGCTCCATAGCCTCAATATGTAAGTTTGGAATAATAATAGTAATGACTTTGGCATTAAGATCCATAAACAACTCAGAATGTTATGTAATAGTAAAGCACAAAACATTAGGAATCACATAACTGATGAATTATTTTATCATTATGCTTTGACTAGTAATGAAATGCCTATATTTCTGCCTTTTTTCCTAGACCATGAGGAAAATCTCTAAATGAACAAAAATTTATAGGTGGATTCATGTTTCTTACTTAAGGATGATATACCCATGAAACACATTACAAAAGTGTTGTGAAGATCATGTTGGAAGTAGGAAAATATGAAGATAGGCAGTGACACTTTAACCAGCATGAGTATTTAGCCAAACTACTTAGCTTACAAGAATCTTACTTTTATGAAGTGTGGAAGAGAGAAAGTCAAAATCATACCCACCTACAATACTCTTACCAGGGTTAAATCAGTGTTATAGTGTGAATAGTAACTAGTAGTGCTAGCTACGATTGTTAGTATTTATGGTGGATTCTCTAAGTGGGAAAATCTTACCTCTTCTTTTTGAGCAGTAGTTTTTTACTTTTTTCAGGACCAACCTGATGACAGCTACCAGTGGAATCCTGTCCAGATCTCCTGGTCAGATATATTCTTTCTTGAGGCTCCTGTGATACACTGTTAATCCTTCTATTTTGCCACTCCCCCTTCTTCCCAGTTATCTTTTTTCTTTCATATCAGTCTCTTAAATTATGGCGGATTTTATATCCTTCTGCAATTCTCCTTACCACTTAAGCGGTAAGGTCAGGATGTAGTGGACATCTAACACACGCTCATAGAATTAATTGAGAGCTCCCTTTTTAAAACCAGAGAATTACATTTATAAGGAACTCTTTTCTATCTTTCACCAAATGCTCCCTATCAGGATTTTGGGATTATAGAATAGTGAACAATTAGCATAGTGACTAAATGTATAGTCTCTGAAGTTAGTGAACCTCTGCTGGAATTCCATTTCAGAAATTGCATAGCATGTCACCTGCTCTATCATGAGTAGCTAATATTGTACTCTTACTGTTGTCACTGTAGGTGTCCACCATCATTATCAGTAACACAGAAATGACTCTTCTGCTGATAATATTGGTGGGGAAGGAGGACACGTACATGATGTTACCAGAACAGTGTACAAGACCAATGTTTATTAGTTTTTAATTGGAGTGCAAAGTTGGCACAGCTGGCTTCAATAAAGAAAAGATCACTCTCCAGAGTGGAAGCCAATTGTTCCCACGTGGTTTTCCCTGCTTCCCATACAATCTTATCAAAGTAATTAAAGCAGGTAAGTGCCCAGTAAAAGCAGGTACAAAATGGAAACACATTTCTGTGTCAGGGATAAGATAGCAAGATTAAGAAACGTGTACTTGTAACTCTGAAGATGAGTCAACCAGCTCCCCAGTAACTGACATAAGCCCCGATTTGGTGAAAGGGAATGTGAGTCGGGGAGAATATCTCGTTGCTTATGGGTTTTATGATTGGGGTCTTCACTGCCATAATTGAGATCTTTTTATTAATACTAAAAAAGGCTGGAATTGAAACTGTAACATGTGGGGCAGTTTGGTAATAGAAAGAAAGGGGATTCAAATGGGTTTGTCTGTTGCTATCTCTTGTGACTTTTGCAAGTTACTTAATCACTATAAATTTTCTTCTTCCTAAGGATAGTTGAGAGGATTGGAAAAAATATAACATCTCCATGCTCACTAAGTGGTAACTTCATTAAGGACTTTAATACCTAATATATGATACTTTTAATTAGAAAAGGATAATTAAGCCTTTAAAAAATCAATTGCAGTAAAAACATACTGATTACTCTTAGTTTTGAACATGAGTTTTCTAAGCCTTTTCGTGTCCTGGACCATGACCCAAAAGATAGTATAATGGTTTCATTATAGTCACTGTGTGTGTATATATATGCACATACATGTATATACACATACATGTATATATACATATATACACATACATGTATACACACATATATATATATACATATGTGTGTGTGTATTTGGCACCCTAAATCTTAGCTTAGAAATTTCTTGAAATGATTCTGAGGGACTCTGAGTTGAGGTGTGGAAAGAATTCAGTGCCCATTTGTTCTTACTGTGAAGAAAACTGCTCAAGGGCACATGTTCCTTGATGGTGGATTAGTGGTATCATCACTCCTTGAAGGACATTATTAATATCCCAATGACTCACTTTGTGTGACTCCCCAAGCACTTGCAGCAGGAGAAGAGTGGAGATGGACCTATAAAAATAGGAGGGAGAAGGATTAAAACTGAGATGTAGATGAAGTATTTTAAATGAGGAAGTGGTCCTCTCTTTCTCTTTGAAAGATGAGAAACATGGAAGAACTAGTGGCTAACCTAAGGTTGGAGAGAAAGGGAAATTGGAGAGGGAGTAAAAAAAAGTGAAGGTATAAGATTAATAAAGTAGAGAGAAGTAGAAAATAGAAAGGAAAAGGAGGCCTGGAGTGGGAGTAGGAAAGAAATGTCATTATTTAGGGTGAAACTAGGCTATGGAATAACTACTAAAAGAAGATTAAGTTTGTAAAGCATATCCAGAGATTAGAAAGTGTTTAGGTATATCTAAATTAGTGGTTTTTAAGAATTTGAAGAGCTTCGTGAATGAGTAAAAGCATATAAATTCCAAATGTGCGTACATTTTTGTTGAGTTCATAGTCTCTAACGCTGATCTTTGGATTCCCTTTAGCAGATTCTGCTTTATGTTTATGTTTCACAAACATTATTTTGAGAGAGTGATGTTTTGCATCTCCTCATGTCACAGAATACGTCTTCAGAAAGGGGGAGGAGAATCACAGTGCAGTCAACTGGTGCCATTTCCCCTACCACCTATGGGATTATAGATCCCATGAACTAGACTTCTTGAGGAGGGAGTTACTGGGAACTAGGGCCAGAGCTGAGCCACCAGATGGACCTCTGTAACATGGAAGGCAGGCAGACATACTCTCTTGCTTTTTTTGGTTTTTGACTTGTACCCAGAGATGGAGATACATGGATAAGAGATATGTAGAGATACTTGGAAGAGACACATGAGTGAGAAACATGTGGGGAAGAAGCTTCTAGGAAAGATCTTGGCAGAGAAAATTGCACATCATATCTTCATGTGATATCTCCATTGGTCCCAGCTCTCTGGGATCTGCTTAACCCCTTTATTTGGCTACCTACCAGATGATGTCTTAAACTTTCAGGCCTCAGTGATCTGCCTTCAGGCTGAATCTGTTTGACTGAGCATTTACCTCTGAGGAGAGAGATAACTGAGAAAAATTGTTAGGAATATCTCTTCTTTTTTTCCTCTAATTCTTTAAAAAAATCTTTCACAAAAAGGAACACTTACACTGCTGGTGAGAATGCAAACTAGTCCAACCACCATGGAATGCTATGTGAATGACCCTCAAACTACTAAAAATGGAGTTACCACTTGATAGTGATCCAACTTCTGGGAATATACCCAAAAAGTACAAAAACACTGATGCAAAAGGAAACATGCACTCCTGTGTTTATTGCAGCACTATTTGCAATAGCCAGGATATGGAAACAAGCCAAATGCCTCCTAACAGATAAATGGATTAGAAAGTGTGGTATATTTACAAAATGGATTATTATTCAGCAATCAAAAAGGTCAAATCCATGCCATTCAAAGCATCATGGATGGAGTGGGAAGGGATTATGCTAGCTGAAATTAGTCAGAAGGGAAAAGATAAATGCTAGGTGATCTCACTTATTTGTGGACTATAGAAATCAAACAAAAGGATGAGAAACAGTCAAAACTAATCAGCTGACCATAGAAATGAAATAATAAAGGAGGAAGGTGGGGGGGTGAAACAGGGGAGGGAAGAACACAAGGGAAATGGTGATGGATTATTGGTGATATGGTAGTAGGAGAAATACAGGAATTACAACAATGTAAAAAAATTATTATTCTACAAATATATTATAAATAAAAAAATTCCTTCATACTAAGAGTTTGCTTCCAATGCCTTTTGTTTTGGGTGGCTGGACCACCATTAGAGAATGCTCACCTTAACCCTTAACCATTTGGGGTCCCTGGTACTCCTTGGTTGTGCACTAGTACTCAGACAAGTCTGAAAGTCAAAGAACTTGTGAATGATAGTTTTTGATGTTTTCATCTGTATGAATGTCACTTTTCCAAATATATCTGTGGTCATATTTATTCTCTAAGTAAATATATTGTGTGTGTTTTTTTAATTTCAGGAAATGGTGCTGAATTAGAAAGAAAAAAAGACTACTAAATGGCTCTTTCAAAAAAAATGTCCAGCAAATGGATCAAAAGTTTGAGGTCAAAAAAGAGAGGATAATGACCTCAAATAAAATTTGCCTTTTGCATGCTAGTCTCCTTCAGTCATTTTACAATGTCCATTGTAGCTTCCACAGGTGTTGGGGTTTAAGTAAACACAGGGAATTCAGAAAAAGAGACATTATTCTTTATGGGCCTCATAAAGGAAAGGAAGCATCAGAGGTTTTCATTGGTGTGATAGTAAATGTAGTGGTTTTTGGGCCTCTCATTTCATGTAGCCCCCTGTGTTTGTAGACTTCTGGCTCTAACCAGCTTTGGGAATCAGTTCAAAGATAATCTCTGGGCTCTGTTGTGTCCATATAAGTAAATCTCTGTGAAAAGTTCAGATATATTTGTTTGTGATGAGCATCAGAAAGCAACTCAGTCATATAGCCTAGTTTACCATTGGATTATTGCAGAAGAAACACTAATTTGGTTGAGTCTTGCTTTACTTTTACTGGTAAATTAATCAGGCTTATATCCTTGCATTATACATTTTTTGAGTGCAGAGACCATGTGTCTATATCATATTGTAAATCCTAGCACAATTTTTGGCTCACAACAGGTTAAATTCACTCACTAATAATTCTCAATGCCTTTTGTTGGCCTGGGCTAGAAGACCAAAGAATTAAGCTTGACTCTGAGTTTCTGGGTTTGTAGAAGAGATTGGGAAATATAGCATGAGGGTGCTTTAAGCATATTGGTTTTTGGTATGTGGCAAGGCACTGATTTAGTTTTCAGAACAACACATTCTGCCTGTGCTGTCATATTTTTATATGAACATTTTAATATCTTTCTTCAAATGCAAGTAGTTAATCCTTAATTTTTGTCTTTCCTACAATGTCTTTCTTTGAATAGGCCCTTGTATAATAATAATGATGATGATGATAATAGTAATAATAATAATAATAGATGTTTCCTACTCATTCCAACCTCATTTGTCAATGTTAATTAGCAGTAAACCTAATTTAGCGGGGATCCTATGTAAAAAATTCTCATTCTTTATATTTTATACCAGGTTTAAGCATCTTACATATCAGATGTGAATGGCTTCCCATAATGACATCCTGGTAAAGACATTAACTAAGACCTCAGTGTATCCTGAACAGAAATAATGATGAGTAGAAAAGTATATTTGGAAGCCTGTGAACCCCATAAAAGACCATGGAAAGTAGAGAAATGACCTCTTGGTAGGAATGCAAGTTTATTGTCAATGGTCAGAATCTGCCTAAATGCCTTGGAAAACCCAACTCCATGACCCTCTCCCCTCCACACCACTAGAAGAATTGCTTCCTGAATTATACCTAAGAGAAACCGAATACTCCAGGCACCATTTTCACAGACATTCCAGAGGAAATCAAGCAATTTTAGTCAAGTTTCTAAGGCAACCTCTGAGGTTGATGGCATCTTAGAACCCAGGGCAGGGAATATAGGTAGGTAGATTCTATATACTTTTTTCTTCAGAAGATAACAGACTAAATTAAGAAACTATTTACCTCAAATATAATTTATTTATGACAGCATTCCATCATTTGGTATCATATAAAAGGTTATTAATACAAATCCCTGAGAAGCAGTTAAACCAAATTAAAACGTTAATATTGGTGTCTCACACTGGAAAGGATTTGCTGAACATCTGCTGAGAGGAAGTTCCTTTGAGATCTACTTCTCTTCTAATTCTCTTCTATTAAGAACATTTGCAAACAGAATGCTTACTGCTTAAAGTGTTAGCAGCACCTGCTATAACTCAATTTTCTCAATTAAAATTTTTTGATTAATACCCACTGGAGGAGGAACCATCTGACTCTAGCATTGTTGCTAGTTTCCAGGTTATCGTATAGGACAATGTATGGGAGGTGGAGAGGGGAGGTTCTTAAGGTTTTTTTTAGATTTCATCTTACAAGTAAAAATAAGTGGTTTGAAGAAGAATCAAATCATACTTGCCATTACAGGAGCCAAGAGGAAGAGCCACAGTGAGTACAAATGGGGGTATTTTCCATGAGAAATTATTATAAAAGATGATCAGGTGCTTCAGCAAGTCTCCAAGGACTTTTATATGCAAAATAGGGTAATCATCATATTATTTCAACTATATGACATGCTGTGTATTACATGGCCACCTTGGGAAAATATACTTAGAATTCTATGTAATCAGCCCACTGCTTTGCATTTTAACCAGACCCTGAGTAGACATAGGAATATCTGAACCCCTGTGAGAAAGAAATGATCCAAGCAACCACTTTGGTTACAACCATTGTCAACATAAGTGCTTCCTCTGAATATTTTTACCTTGATCCTCTCTCCTAGTTTCCTCCCTCCCTCCCTCCTTCCCTCCTTCCCTCCTTCCCTCCCTCCCTCCC
>PVHY01000610.1:0-212771 GCA_004024945.1 Uropsilus gracilis | reverse complement strand
ATTGATGAGTAATATTCCATCGTGTATATATACCACATTTTTTTCATCCAGTCATCTGTTTTGGGGGCATTTAGGTTGTTTCCATGACCTTGCAATTATAAATTGTGCTGCAGTAAACATCTGGGCACAGGTGTCCTTTTGTACCCACATTGAGGTCTCTTTTGGGTAGATTCCCAGAAGAGCAATTGTTGGGTCAAATGGTCCATTTTCATTAGCTTGAGGGTCCTCCACACCCCTTTCCATAGTGGTTGAACTAGTTTACATTCCCACCAACAGTGTAGTAGTGTTCTTTCTCTCCACATCCTCGCCAGCAATTTGTGTTGCCTGTTCTTTGGATGTGGGCCATTGCTGGTGTAAGGTGGTATCTCACTGTGGTTTTGATTTGCATTTCCCTTATTACTAGCGATGTTGAGCAATTTTTCATGTGCCTGCTGGCCATTTGTATTTCCTCTTTGGAGAAGTGTCTTTTTAGTTCTCCCCATTTTTTGATTGGGCTTTTTGTTTTGCTTTTGTTTAGTTGTGTGAGTTCCTTGTGGATCTTCGTTATTAAACCCTTGTCACTCATGTGGAGAGCAAAGATTTTTTCCCATTCGGTTGGGCATCTTTTAGTTTTTTCTGTTGTCTCTTTTGCTGTACAGAAGCTTTTTAGTTTGATGTAGTGCCATCTGTTTATGTTTTCCTTCATTTTTTTGCCATCTGTAGATGTTTCCAGAAAGAGATTTCTGAACTGTAGTTCCAGTATAAGTTTTTCACTCCTTTGTCGAAGATAGTTTCGTTTCTATTTCTATTTCCAAATTCCAAATGCACTCCCCTTACAGTGTGTTCTGTGTTTCACATGACTTGAGAGAAAAGCATCCTGGAAAAAGTGCGTTCTCTTTTGTCTAGAGCAATTGCAGGTTTTTTTTTTTTTGAAACTAAGTCTCGCTATTTTTGCCTGTGGAACTGCAGGCTCACGTTGCCCGGGGTACCAAAGACTCAAGCAATCTTCAATCTCAGCTTCCCAGGTAGCTGGGATTACAGGCATGTGTCACCATGCCCAGCTATTTTTTTTGGAAGTAGGTCTCGCTACATGCCCCCGGCAGGACTCCAACTGTGATCCCTGGCCCCAGCCTCAGTTTCCTAGGCTGCTGCTTACAGGCATGCGCCACCATGCCCGGCCGTAATTGCAGATTTTAATGTAGTGAAGGTTCACTACATGTTGCATCTTAACATTTAACCATGACTCTCATATGCCAATTAACAGGAAAGTGCAAGTAGTTCTGGGTAGCAGACTATCTTGGGACCCACATATCTTGGCATTTATTAATGACCATGATGACTCTGTCTGAAACTTTATATAATTTCTGCAGCCTTCTGCAGCCAAGGAGCATGCCAGTTCTGTGTGCTGGGCAAGCTGGAAATGCTGGAGGTTTAATGGACCTGGAAGCAAGTTTTAACTAATGACAGATGATTGATATTGGATAATTACTTCAGCTTCCTTGTTGTTTCATTTTTGTAACTGTAGGTGTGTTCTGTTTTCTGAAGTTCCCTCGTAGATGAAACCCTGGCTCAATAGACTTGAACATGTAATTTATTAGCTTCCTTCTTTTCCCTCTTACTATCCCACTATTCAACTGGTGTTTCTTGAAAGGACTTCTAAAATAAAGTACCTGGATTTATATTATCCTCTCAGAACCTGCTCCTGGTAGCGCCTGATCAGAGACAACCCAGTGTTAAATATAGTCAGAGGTAGATTGGGATAGAGACTCCCCCACATGCTGGTTCTCATTTACTTATTGCACTGAGTGTAGCATATTGCAGATTTTAATGTAGTCAAGGTTCACTACATGTTGCATCTTAACATTTAACCATGACTCTCATATGCCAATTAACAGGAAAGGGCAAGTAGTTTTTTATCTTTACTTGGTTTTGAATGAACCAGCAATAGCAGGTTTATTCTACAGATCAGGACCCTTAGATGGCAGAATAGAAAGAGATAGAGTGGTCAACTGGTGGCATTTCCAGGAATATGTTAGATATCTCCATCCCCATCAGGATGACCTATACACTACCAGTGTAGAATGAGAACCTCCAGAATGTGGTAGGAATGGAGATATCAATGTTGAAATAGACCTAACATTTTTCCTTGAACCAGCAAAAACACTGCAGTCCTCTGGTGGAAGAAATACAGTCAGAAAGCACTGGGCATGAGCATGCAGCTAGCAAGATTTTTGATGGTCTTCATTTTTTGAACTGCTAGTGATTTCTCTGTCAAGTAAAAATCATGGAATGTGGAGACAGGTAATTAACAAGACTAGAGGGAAAATCTGTGGTCCTAAAAGTCTTTCATTCTGGTAGTGAGGTGTGAGGAATAGAGTGGTAAGGTTCTGTGGGACACATTTAGGCTAGAGATTGAATGGTGCTCTCTGAGACAGAATAGGTCAACCTGGACATTGGACAGAGTCCCCATTAGTTGGTGAATGAAACTGGTATAAGGAGGAAGATCTAGTTTCATTAGGATATTTGAGGCTTTTGGAGTATTTTAAAAACCATCAACTTGTAATCCACCTGAACTAGTATTATCTAAAGAGCTGACAAAATCAAAGATAGAAGAATGTTTTAAATTAAAGTGGCTAGGCATAATCAGAATTTATTTTTAATCATTTGAAGTGATGTTCTAGAGAATACCTAGGCCCCCGTTATAGAACTTCCTGGTCATAATATGGTAGATAATAAATGTGAATGTATCACTTGGCTAATACTTCTACTAGTAGAATAATGCAATTTAGTGAAAGTTATGATTCACATTCTGTAATGGTACTAAAGAGAAATTAATTTTATTCCTTTCCCAAGATTTCCAATGAGAAATTTTATTCTGGTGTGAAGCCTAGGGAAATTGTGGGTACTCTGAGCCTTGGTTTTCTCATTTGGCAATGAAAATGATGAAAGAAGGATTGTTTTGTCAGACTGGTTTAGACTTCCATGTCCTGTGACTCTGAGACTAAAAAATAATCTGTTGGTGGTCTAAATGAGAAGGTGAATTTCCAGGAAGTCAAAATTATCAAATGGCAATTCCTTTGGACACCAGGAAGACCCCTTAACCTGACTGTTTCTATCAATTATCGTTCTGGGGTTTTGTTAGGAATTGTGTTAGATCTGCTCATTGGTCTGGACAGTAGTGACATCTTTATTACCTGAACACATGTGCACTTGAATAAAGCTTTATCATTTTCAATTTATTTCAGCTCAGTGAGAACTTGGAGTGCTTGTAGCTCCAGCACAAATCTAAGCTCTTAGGGTTCGAGATGGCTAGGGATCCATTCTTGAGTGGGTTTCAGTGTGTTCCACCCATATACTGAAAGCATGAGGACACACAATCCGGGCAGGTGGTGCTATCACTTGTCTGGAATAAGTGATCCTGGATAAGGTTTTGAAGGAAAGGTAGAACTATATCATCAGTGAAAAGAGGAGTGAATAGAATCTGTTCAGAATTGTCTTGAAGACAGTCAAGTGTTTCGTAGTCTGTCCTCAATGAAAGTACCTTTACCAATGGACTTTCTCTCTGAAATTTATTCTCTGGGTTTTTTTTCCTCATATGCTTTTGTAAAGTGGCTCTTCTAAGTAGTGTATGTTATGCAACACAGGAGAGTTATGCACTTAAGGAAAAATATCATCATTCTTATTTCTTTAAAAAAATTGTGTTTGCTCTCAGTGGCTATGGCTGCCCCCGGGGACTGTTGTCAGGAGTAAAGGTTAAGTCTGTTTAATTTGTGCTTCTCCTAGTGCCTAACTTAAAACCACACACTTGCCATATACATACTTATTTGCAAGTTGCTCTCCAAGTTATTTCTTGCCATTGTAACTACCAAGATAAAGGCAGGTCTTTAAAACCATTCCCTTCCATACCAGGTAATGAAGATCATTACCTGAGCTACTTAGATGCAGGTTCTAGTCCTGAGTATCTCCGATTAATGTAGCATGTGCACATTGTTCTCTTCAGGTGAATAATTTTAAGAATTAATTTGAATTGGACTATAACCGATAAAAATTTCTTTTACTTCCTTAACCCTGGCAAATGGAAGTCATTCTGCATTTGTTGAATGACCTAAATGATTGGATCTACAATCAACGTTTCTAGAATGAATGTAAAATTTATTTGGACCCTCTATGGATCTGGGTTAGTGGAAACATTTTCTGTTATTTCTAGAATATTGAGTCAGTCTTACTTGAAACACTTTGAGTCTGTCCCTTTTCAAGGGGAAGTCCTCATGGAGACCTTAGGGCTCTTGTGTAGCAGCGTAAGCTTGTATACTGACACTTGATCCCCCTAAATATTTTCAGATCCTGATAAAATCTTATACAGATTATGTTTCAGAATATATTCTGCCTTGAGAGTTTTAGAACATTCAGTAAATTCAGAGTAGCCTGATGGGCTTAAGCAGAATCCTTATTTTCAACTTGACTGTTGTAGAGACAAAACTTGGTCTCCTAATTGCCAGACATCTGGAATTCTTGTTAAATCAGAGTAAATTTAGGTATGCCCCAATGACAGGATATAATTTCTGGTGTTCGTAGTTTCTAGTGTCTTCCTGCTTAATTAGTGAGGCTGCATGTCTATTTCTTCATTTTCCCACAAAATTCCTAAGTGACCACTCCCACCTTTAAAGAAATACTTCCCTCCCTTAAGACTCACAAAGAATGCCAAGTTTCTTATGGTTCACATGTTTATGGCAGAGCAGGTGAGGATGATAATATTGTCTGTTGATGAACTTCTCTCCAGTCAAGGATTCACAGTTCATGGGCTTACTGGGATTACCATGCCTTCTTATTTCACAGTTCTGACCAAGTAGTGTTGTTTTCAAAGGAAAAATACTATTTTTTATTGGAAAAAGTTCACCTGAAGGGGTAGAAATAAAATAAAAGCATATCACAGTTTTTTTATATTATATATTTTTTAGACATAAACTTACCATTCATCCTGGAAAGAAAAAGTTGTTCTATTTTTCAATTTGAACAAATAATGTTAAGTCACTATTTAAGCTGCTGTTAGGTTGTTTTTTTTAATCTCAAAGTAGCTACATGGCTTTGTTGCTCATGTGGGAATGGGAATTAGTTCTTGGCATGAGCCAAATTAATTGAAATCAGTTTGTGGGTTGATTCCCCATGCGCCTGACAGATGACATCATTTCCTATACTTTCCCCAGTCCTCACTGTTTTTCTAAGATAGGAAGAAACTAAGTTTAACTTCACATTTAAAGTAACTATACCCCTTTTCCTGACCTACTTAGAATGTTATCCAAGTCTTTCACCAGATCATTTCTTTTGTATACTTGTAGAGATTTTTAGTTTAAAAGCATTGTGACTGAGATGTTTTAATAGAATCACGAGAGCCTAAAATAACTGTTTAATCAGTTTCCTGGGTTGCTTGACTTCTGCAACAATGCTCCAAGAAAGGAGTTATTTCTCCTTTTGTTCATGAGGAAACATCAATAAAAATATTTTTAATAGCAACTTACTTGTGTTAAAGACACAATAGACAACTTCTTAGTAGTTCTTAATGTCATTGTCAGGTAGCTTGATTTCAGTGAATAGAAATTAATTTAGCAAAATTTTGTACACCATTTATAGCTAGCAAAGTGCTACACTAGGATTTTTGGGGATGTGATTAATAATCACAATGCTCCTCACTCTCAAGAAGTCTTGAAAATATGGGGTTGTGTAGTAGAAATAAAAAAAAGGTAGCTTAGATTAAATTTATGGAATGATTGACAGGTAGCTCGGGACTGCATCATAGAAAGAGTTAGAAATAAGCACAGGCACTCTGGACCACCGTAGGGCCATATTGAAGGGGGATTTGAATGCTGAGACAAAGAGGTATTTCATAACACAGTACAGGCAGGGAGCCTTTGATGATGTTTTAGTGTGTGTAACATGTTCTTGAAAAGGTGGTTACTCTCAATTACTTGACTCTTTGGTACTATGTGGGGGCATTGTAGATGTTGAATTCTGGCACTTTTCTTTCCCTGTTGGCATGTGAGATTTGTGTAGCTTCTTTTGAAAATGTTCCTTTCTCCTAATATCAGCAAGCACTTTTTGATACTCTACTGAGCATCCTGACAAGTAGTACTGAAACTAGGCAGAGTCTTGCTTTCAGTTCCCAGGAGTAGATTTGACCCCTGTGCTGCAGGAAAACTGAGAATAAGAGCAAATATAAGCAGCTGATTTCTTCTCTTGCACAAAATGATGTGATTCTCAAGTTGTTGAGCCTGTTTCTCTAGGAATTTGCTCCCATTAATTGGAAGACAGGCCAGAGTAAGCCGAGTGTCCAGGGGTCAGTCTTGACTTCCTCAGATAAGGATGTGTCAACAAGAACTGATGATTAAATCAATCAAGTCTTTAGACAGGGACTTATGCTTCTAGAAGACTAAAGAGAAGTCTGGGACTGAAAGTGTTGTTAGCATGCCTAAATCATGACCCACACATCAGAGAAATGGGAGCACACCCTGATGCAGGTTCTGCATCGCTCATCACTGAATCTTAGGTATCTCACTGTGACTTCTTCGATGTCTGATCTTATGTTTCAGTTCTCTGACCCATCATTCTCTGCTCTGGACCTGGAAGCTCACCTTTCTGTAGGTGACAGTGTGGCAAAGAGTGGATTTCAAACACTGAGGGTCTTCACAGATTTAAGGTCCTGGTGTTATTAAACAAGTAGCTCTTCCTGAACCAAGTACAGCTGTTTCCATTGTTCTGAAGTTGCAGATTTTGTTGTATTTTTTCTTTTTGCTGCCTCTGAAATTTATAGTAACCAGTTTCACGGGAATTTCTTCCCCCCCCCCCCCCGGTTTTCTACCTCTTATTCTAAATCTTTCAAAAGGAAAATGATATCATAATCTATGATATCATTATCATAGATAATCTTGTCTCCTATCATAATCTTGTCTCCTATGGTTACTTGAGGTTCTATTTTTTTGTTGGCTAATAGAAGTGGTAATGACTCTTAAGTTCTACTAAATTAGCGAAGTCATGTAGCACTAGTAAAGTAGTATTAAAAAGAGAACTACATTGCATTGTAAATGATTTTATGCACACGTGAGAATATGTTTAGCATTATTTAGTTATTTATGTATAAATATATGAATCCTGATAAACTATTTTTCTTTTCAAATCATTAAAAATCAATTCCTGTGGCCTGTGGCAGTCTACTTACTTAACTTGCAAAAATAAATCATTTTTTTTTCTTTTCAAGTTCAACATTGTAATATTCGGTGTATGAACGGAGGTAGCTGCAGTGATGACCACTGTCTATGCCAGAAAGGATACATAGGGACGCATTGTGGACAACGTAAGTAAACCACAATTACAAGTTATTAGTTATGTATTGTTAGTTTTAAGATGTTATGATATTAATCTATATAGAATAAGGAAGTAGACAAATATATGGATGAGAAGAATAAGACAAATACTAGGACAAGGATAAGTACTAATGGATTTTCATTGAGCATCCAACTAATGGCATTTTTAGAGATACCTAATGAGTATTAAACAAGAACAGAACACTTACCCAACATACCTAACACCATACGTTTGGTTGGAAGCTGGGAAATGGGTTATTTGATTCATTTTCCATTCATTTGCCTTCACAGCCTCTTTAGTTCATTTGTTTGACTTAAAATCAAATTAAAATCAAAATCTGCACCCTCAACGTGTGGAGTTTTTTCATTTCATTTATCTTCTTTCCATTTGATTGCTAAACATCTCCATCTACATTTTTTTGCAAGAAGCATCTCAAATAAAGTGTTTCAAAACTCAACCTTATCTTTCCAAACACATCCTTTCTCTTGATATGTGGTTTCTGCATCTCTCAGTTTTCCAATCTACATTCTGCTTCTATGGCACTCATCACATGGTGCTCATTTTGTTAGTTCATTCAGGAATACCATCTATTGTGTATCAATCCCTGTGCCTTGAGGAAGATGAAAATTCCTTTTGGAAAGCTTGTGATTACATTGACAAATATGTATATGTATCTATCTCTTCAGATAATTTGGAAAATAAAAATAAAAGCAAGATTATCCATACTCCTATGATTCAAGCTATTACTTTCTAATCTTTGAATGCCTATTTGGTACATGATATTTCATTTTATGGATACTTTTTCATGCTACTTTTTCACTTAATATTTTATTGGAAGTTTGTTCCATGTTATTAAACAGTTTAAAATATATTTCAATTATTACATTATTCTTCATTATAAGGATGTCTTATTGTGCCTATTCATGTTTCTAATTTTTACCATTGTGTATATAGATGTGTGTTGTGTGTATATAAATAAAGCTATTATAAATAAACCAAAGTTTATATTATGCTCTTATGACTGTCCATACACTGCAGTGGGATAAAAATAATGACAACTTTGTACGGACCTGTGAAGTAGCATGAAGACAGAAGAGGCAACACCCTCCCCAGTGTGGAGAGCATTGAGCTGAGTCTTGAGGGATGGGTGATGGGTAGAAGTTCATTTGGGATAAGAGGTGAACCTTCAAGAGAGATGACACAGAATAGGTCAAAGTTCCAGGAACATAACCTAGCATGCTTTATTTAGGACATCACAGCTCCTCTCATGTTGCTAGCACTTGGGAAATAAAAGGAAGGGAGAGAAGGTCAAAATGGAAGTAATGGGTCAAGGTTTGAGCCCTTGTGTACATTCTGTGTTTTCATCCTAATAATATCTAGGTAAAGGGAATGAGATAACAACATTCATCTATTGAGTGGCTTAATACTTGCTATGTGGTAAGCACATTTAAAAACTTTTCACATGTATTCACTTATTTAATATGATAATAACTCTTCGAGCTAGAGATCTTTGTTACCATTAACAGATGAGGAAACTAGGGCACAGGGACTTCAGTAACTTGTCTAAATAATTGGTGGTAATAGGTAGAGTTGAAATATGAACCCAAGAAGTTTGATGTTATAGGTCATGCATTTAATATTATGAAGTACTGACCTTATACATTTTGCTTATAAAGGTGGGTAGAGAAGGATCATTGTAGTCACAATATGGGAATTAAACTGAAGGAAAGAGTAACAGGAAGTAGGAAGACAAGCACTAAGGTTATAGAGAGTTGATAGATAGCGATAGATTGAAAGGCATTTTTAGAAAAGTTAGGAGTTACTGTTTTCTCTCCTGCTTGTTTTAATGCTCCCTGAGGATTTTAACTCAAATCCCAGCCATGACAGGTGCCAGTTAATACTTGCAGAGTAAGAACGTCTTTTCTGTACTTCAGTTCTAATCCATCAAAAGCACGAACATGCAAAGCACTATAATTTTGTGATGAGAAGTGGACTCCTGCCAACATTTTTGGTTATAAAGGTTTGTCTCAGTTCAGGTTCATCTGATTCCAAACAGATGCCAAGAAAAAATAAGATGCACAAGATAGTTTTTGAGGGAAAAGCCTATGAAGAATAAAAGGCAGAGGAAGCAGGAATAGGAAGGGAATGGAGAGTCTTCAGAATATGATGCAGGGCTGACTGCTGTGCAAGAAGAGAGGGAAGGAAGAGTGATTATGTGGCAACCTTAAACATAGTGTAACTCCAAGAAAGGCTTAGTTAGGCAGATGAGTAACCCAGAGCAAAATATTTCATATTAGAGGAGTTTCAAGGTAATCAGAAATGTTCACTCTTTAGTGACTGGCTCTGCTCAGTCACTGGGTGCTAGCATTCTGGAGAGGATGTCCTTGCTATGAATGTCATACTAGATCTAAAGCACAACAATGGAGGCTGTTTGCCGTCTGAGTTCTTCACAGTAAGGGCTCATGGAGGAAGATCGATGGGGCTCAACTTTGTGACTGCTGCAAAGGTTATTAAAAATGCATGGGGAATACATAAAGGAGTTATTTTAAATTGGGAAAGCCACATGGAAGAACAAGTTTGTGAAGGCCTTCAAAGAGTAGGTGGAACTGTTAAATGGGGCATGGATAACATTACCTAGAAAGAGGCCATGTGTGAAAGGGCTACAGGATATTGTACAGAGTAGAGTTGATCTGGACAGTTCTTTATGTCTGCCAAGTAAAATGTCCTTTTTCCAAACATCTCTGAATTTATCTCACCAGTTGTTTCCACAGATCCTTTAATAACACTCAATTGAGTCTTCGTTATGGTACACAAATTACTGAATGTCAATATTTAATGTTTTGTTGTTTATAGTTAGCTGTGTGATTGAACATGATGCACTTCTGTAAGGTGACAGAGAATCGTCTACATGTCCCTTTATGGAGACCTTCTGGATATTAAATGTGGATCATAACCGAAAGAGTCAGTTTGCCAAAATGCGATTCCCATCCAGCGAAGTCTCTTATACACCACCATTTTAGTGCAGAACTGAAAATTATTGCTCAGCTTTTTCATGGAAACTAGCCTGTCAGCATTAATACAGTTACAAATTCTGCTGTTCCAGGAAGCTTTATCCTAAGTTTTGATTGAGGTGCATCTGAAGAACTGGAAATGTACAGTTAACTGTTTAAAACAAATCACGAGGTGATGGTTTAGATTTTTTTATTGTCCTTTCAGAGACTGGTAGGTGTTACTTTATGAGCATCTACTCTCAGGCAAGTTTCAGTTTTCTTCTCCTTATTTTACAGCTGTCTGTGAAAGCGGATGTCTAAATGGAGGCAGGTGTGTGGCCCCAAACCGATGCGCGTGCACCTACGGCTTTACTGGGCCTCAGTGTGAAAGAGGTAAATTAAAAAAAAAAATGAATTCATATAAAGATGCCTTCAAGGTGAAAGCTGCTGTTGATTTAAACACACATTGGGTTTGTGCAGCTACTTCCTGAGTTTTGCTGAACTTGGAGGGGGTTTCCGAATTGTCACTGGGAAAGTTCCTGGGATGACAAGATAATGACCCCAAGTCTATGCATGTTGTGCAGTAGTTCTTGCCAGCGAGCTGCAGGATTCCATAGTGAGCTTATCTAAGTACCAGTTGGCATCAAGATAAAAAGAGGAAAATTTTCCATCGGGGTAAGGATTGAGCTCATTGTTGTCCTAGCAAATTGGAGAAGTGGATCCAAACAAAGCATTGTGTGGAAAGGGAAAATCTTAGAATGAAGAAAAACACACCTAGACATCTACTGGGAGCTGTTAAGCATTGTAGTGATGTACAAAAAAAAAACTCCTTGTGGAAATAACTGAGTGTTCACTGAGAAATGGTACTTCCATGTATGCAGTTTACTCAGTCCTCACTGCAGCCCACCGATGGGTCCATGCCACCCTCACTTCCACATTTTGGAAGACAGAGGTGCAGCAAGATCAAGGAATCTGCCCAGGTTTTGCATATAATAATGAGCATTGGTTTGAATGTGATTTTCTGTTTTTAAGTCTAAATGTTACTGCTCCTCCTAATCAAATGAATGTTCTACCTGATTTGCCTGTTATAAATGCAGATGTGATACTGAGATATATGTGAACTTGAACTTGAGATATTCTTAAGCGTCCCCGCCCCAATGTTGTCTTTATTGGTCATCTTGTCTCAGTGTTACTAAATGTTCTCGCCTCATTCCTAGTTTTAGAATAAAGGTTTTGAAGGTTCAATCCACATAAAACTCTAATTGGAAAGTGCCCACAAATTGTTTAAATTGTGATCAGCACTTTTTTCCCAAATTGTAAAAGATCTTTTCTGTCCTGAGAGAAAGCAAAGATCCAGTAGCAGATGTTTAATGTGTGTCATTTGAAAATGAAGAACGGAGAGTGGTATGTGAGAAATTGTTTTCCTTTTCTATTTCATCTCAATATGGTTATTTATTTAAAGCAACAATATCTATTTTTAGCAAGTAGCTCGGGCCAATTTCTTTAATTGCTGGGTGAATTATGTTGTATTTCTGTTAATAAGAACACTGCATTGATGGGTCATACAGCCTAGATATTTGGCCTTTGCACTGCATGTGACATCATTTGAGGGAGGAGTCCCTTCTTAAGTTTCTCTCTATAACTTGCACAGATATATTCTTATTAACCTAGTGCAAATATACATCTAATGGTATCCAGAATAATAAGGACAAATATTCTGATTATGTAGAGACCTTAGTATTTATTCACTGCAGATGTTGTGGGAGATGGAAATTTCTGGTATGTGACAATGTGAAGTGGTGTGAAAATAACTTCTCAGATGATTACACTGGGTTCAACTGGTTTTAGAAAACTCACTAGAAGATGAACTAATAGAGAATTTTACCTCTAAGAAAGTGATGAATGATTTATTGCCAAAAAATATTGACCCACAGTTCAGGTACTAACACTAACAAAGAAAGAAAGAATGAAAGAAGAGAGAGAGAAAGAGAACATGATGTTTAGCCATTTAGTTATTTCTTTAATGATTTGGATCAAGATTAAGAAGTGAGGTGACTGGATTAAGTTATTTAACTACTAATTAAAATTGGAACATTTCCTAAGGGCTCCTCCCAAGTTTTGGTATCTTTAATTGCTCACCTCCATAATAATGCTATCCTGAAATTTGCCCTCAGGTTTGACATAAATGTTGGTTTTATAGAATTGTCAGCGTTGATTACCCAAATAAAATTAATCCCTGAATAGCAGGTTTTCAATTGTAGAGACTGGGAAGCAGAGAGCTGGTTCTCTTTATTCATCACCCTTTGCCTGATCTGCCCATAAATACAGTCCTAATCTTCAGTGGGAGAAAAGAAACATTAGTGTTAGTTCCCTTACCACATGGGAAAGCAAGACATCTTTTAATTTCCGGAACACATTTCTACACTGTTTTCTATTCTTATGGAAGTGATTTGTTTAATTCTTTAAACATAGGGGCAATTAGGTCCTTTTCATCAAATAAATGCTTGTGATTTCAAGAGCAGTTACTACAAATGGGGGATGAATCAGGACAAATTCATCCTGAAGTGTACAGAAGTATTCTCCTGGTGGTTAATATACTTATTGTTTAGCCCTTAGGCTGCATTATTAATTTGTGTAATTACCTAAGTAAGTGAACTTCCAGGAAATCTTTACTAACTTTCATTCTCTTTCAGGAGTCTGGGAGATTGAACCCAGTGCTACTCTGCATTCTTTCTTAGTGCACTGTCCACATATCTTTTGATAGTATTTACCACATTCCTGAACCAGTAGGTTTCCACATCCTTTTTCCCAGCTAGAGTGGGCGAGCTTTAGCAGTAATGATGGTTTCACCACCTCTTTAATTCCACACTGAGCACAGAGCATGGTCAATCAGTGTTGGCTTGGACTTACATTAAAACACCAGAAAATCTGGACATAATGGTTATCAGATATGAACAAGTATCTCCTGGAAATAATCACTATTTGCCTACTTATAATCACCCTGGATATTTTCACTGGTTTCATTGTAAGAAGAGCTTGCAGGGTGAATGCCTCATTGAATTCAAAGTCTTTATTCAGAAGTGGGATCTTTCAGGGTAACAAATCTACAATTACTCAGTAGCAATGGTGCAGAAAAGAGGGTGGCAATAAGGAAGCCAACAAACAACTTCCTTTCCTGATGTAATAAAGACAGGATGTCTGTTGCACCCACTTCTCAGGATAAGCAGCGATTGACTCTGACATTTTGTATTCACCTGAGAGAGCCAGCAAGAGTTTGGAATACCCACTGGGTGTGATGTTGGCAGGATTTGGATTACTTTAAGCCAATCAGTGAATGTTACTAATCCATGAGCCTAGTGTTTTGGCCTGTGTTGGAGACAAGTAGTGCATCCATGCTTGAATTATGAATCATAACACTCATTCAACAAATGCAATCAGATTATGAAGCCAATTTGTTTCACTTGCAGCTTTTCGCCAGTAAAATAAATAGGTTAAATAAATTTCTTGGCTGGTAAGCCTCATGTGGCAGGTAGCATTGATGCTACTGCCTCTCTACGCCCAGAGGAAGGAAAGTTGAGAACTGTGACTTGTTTGGACTGCAGTGTTTATTTTTCAAATATTGACTATGAATACCTTTAGTTACATTCTGCTGCTTGCCACAACCCCAGTATTTCCTATTTTCGTGTGTCCTCCTCATTTCATTCATTTATTTGTTTCTTGAGTTTGCTGCCTAAAGAATAGGTGCATCTCTTTGTGTTTTCTTTTATTCCCCACATTTCTTTTATTGCTTTTCCTCTTATATTTTTTCCTTGTAAATCTATATTTACAGTTTTCTTGAGCACTCTTTCTCTCTGCCCCATTTTTGCCTCTCTCTTCTTGGGCCTTCAGCAACCAGTAAAACTTATCAACGTTCAGGTTCAGTGGTACAATAAGTTAACATTTGTTTTTTGAATATTGAAATACCTCTTTTGGCAAAACAGTACAAGCTAGTTGCGCATTGCTATAGTTACTGGTCACAAGACTATGTGGAAACATGCTTTCTCTTGCCATCTTGCCTCAGAGTGAAGACCTTTTGAAATCTTGTTACATGGTTAACATGGTGAATCCCATGAGTAGATGGCACTTCTCAAGAGAATGGAAAAGAAGAGAAGGATATGGGCAAGGGGACAAGGGTAATGATGAATGGCCTTGGAAGATGGAAAGGAAGGGGAGTCACTGAGAAACCACGGAGAGAATAAAGGAAACCAGGAGAGAACTATGTCAAAGAAACTAAAAGCAAGGAGGACTTGAAGAAGAAGCAGCTTAGCAATTATTAAACTCTTCAGAGGATAAAAAAAAGAGTGAGAAACACAAAGTGATAGTTTGAGGTAATAACAGGTGATGTGAACTAGTGGATCCTTGGAGTGTGCCAGGCACTGGACATTGCAATGATCTTGTAAGGAAAGTTATAAAATGAGTCCCATTTTATAGATGGTTAAACAGAAGCACAGAAAGGCCAAATAGCTTGCCCCGGTTAGATAGCCTCTAAGAGATATAGTAAAAAAGTGAACCACCTGTGAATGTAACCACTATGTTACATTTGGATTTCCCTGAGAAGTGATACCTAGTAACCATGCAGAATTTTGGAGTGGAAGCGGTAGATTTTTTTTTTTAAGTTCTTTAAAAAATTAGGTTAGGGAGGTAGTTTTCCTCCCTGTTAGAGTTGAAATAAGTTGCTTCTAAATTATTATGAAATCAAAAGAAAGCAGTTTTGAGGTGCTCAGGTGGATGTAAGCAGGGATTTGGAATATATCTGTTTGATTGATTTTGATATTTCAAAGATAGCTTTCCACTCTTGAAAATACAGTGCTTCCTGTCTGTCTGTAGTACACAGAAGTGGACTCTAAGGACTGAGTCAGCATTCTTAAACATAGATGTTCAAAATTTTTACTGTTAGCATAATTACAAGGGAAGTTTATAGTTTTCCTATAGGATGATTGTTCTTTGAACCATATCTTAATTCTTTTTTTTCCCTTAAATATCTTCATATGGCCAGAAGTACATTTGAGTGAATAAGTGATCATTTTTCCCTCTCTGGGATAATTTTGAAGTTTTGGAAAAAGCTTGAAATAATTTATTGTCAATTCCATGACTATGGTAAATATTCAAACACTAGTAGTTTCAAAAGGAAAACCAGCTAAGGTTAAAGAACAGTGAAAGAATTGCCTTGCATGTCTCTTAATGCACTTGGATTTGGATTAACATTTCTTATCGAATTTTATATGCGCTTTCAGAAGTTTGCATGCTAATACTGAGTTGTCTCTCCACCTGGAGCTCTTTATCACATATCATATGAATTTAAGCATAAACGTGGGTTCTTCTGAATCCTCTTTTGTTAAATCCCAAGCCAAGTCCAAGCTATAAAGACAATACTTGAATTTTTGCCAAATCAAGAAAGTCTGTTGACTGTGTTGCTGTCAACTAGTAGAGATAAAATATAGGGGGAGGCATTAAAGATGCCTTAAAGATATTGAAACAATAGCTTTAAGAAAAAAGAAAAATAGTGGCAAATGTGGAATAGAATAAAAATGAAAGTAGGGCAATAATTCATAGTCCATCAGAGAAACAGAACAATGGGTGATGAGCTTACTCTTTGTTCATCATACTTCCTTTGGGGAATTCCAGTATTTAATTTAACTAGAAATGCTTTAATTTAAATATGTTGCACAATACTGTCCAAAAGAACAAAGGAGAGGACAGTCCATTCCACTGCATTTGTGTGTAGTTGGTTTTTGAGAAATTATTATCCTCATAACATCATTTCTCTGATGATACAAAGCTGATTTTATAGCAATCTTTTAAAATGATGTCATTGGACACTTTTCAAAATGCTGTCCTGAAGGCAATTGTTAAAAATGTATTTTGTAAATCCATAAAGCAGTGTCTGCAGTGTATCTAATGAATGGAAAGGACTTACACGTAATGATCCAAACACATAATAACTGAGTAGTGTATTTTAGATACATTTACCTCATAAAAAGAAAATAGAAACTTGACCTTCTTTCAGAGGCCTCTAGAATACTACATGGAATTAAGAACTGCTTTTCTTAAGCCCCCCCCCCCCCATTTTTTGGTAATGTGGGTTACGTCCGTCTGTCCCCTTATTCCCTTTGGAAATAAGTTTTAGAGAACAGCATTTCTGACACTAATTGTACACATTTTAAAATTCTGGGTGGCTATTATTTAAGTTCTCAGAGTAAATACCTCCTGTCAGTCTCAAAGTGGCAGAGCTCTGTGAAATGTGCATATTTTCTTTTCTCTAAATGGTAACAAGCAATAAACTGTTGTTACAAAAATATGTTGAAGCCCTCTGTGAGCCTCACTCTTGGTATTTAGTCTAAGTGGAAAGTAAATAACAATGTGTAGATAGCAGGAATGCCCTAAATGTTACTGTGCATCTAAAGTGGTATTGCAACATTTGGCAGTTAGTGTATCACTGGATAAACTTGATTTTCCTAGAATAGTTCCAGGAAATACATCTGTTGACACAGACATTCAGTTTTTGTGGTTGAGTAACTGTATGCACGTAGGGAACATATGTTACCATGCCTCTGAACCTTCCATGTGCCCGGTATGAACACGCAGAACTGGTAAGTGTAATCATAAAGCAGTTTAATGTCTGTCTCCCACTCACTGTCCCTCTCAGTCCACTCAGTAGGTTAGTTTTCCCTCTGTTGGTGGATGAGATTTTCTAGTCTCTCCCAGAGTGTCTTCTCAGTGAGTTCCATCATGTGAGAAAAGTTGTCTAATATTCTTAGTGATAGGGTCCCCAATCTCTGGGATTCTGTGGTATTGCCGCTTAAGGTCTCTTTGCAGATTTAGCAGCCCTCGGAGAAAGGTCTGAGCCTACTCCATATCAGCTTTCCCTCGAGGTAGTCTATAACCAGTAGGCAGAAAAGCCTCAAGCATTTTTTTTCTTGTGTGTGTGTCATTATAGAGTGCATTGCTGCAAAACAGCTTCTACATAGTAGCAACCTTGTTATTGAACCAGAAATTCTGGCCAATCAGTTTCCATCTGTCAGGTAATTCCCAGTCCACCCTGTCCATGTCCTTCCACCTTCAGCGGACACATGTCAAGCAGTCTCTTTGAAGTCTCTCTGAGGACTTGTCATCATAACATGGCTACACCAGTTTCCTGGAGAGAGCTAGTGAAGGGAGTCCTTTCCCAAGTAGCCCCTCCCTTCTCAAACATCTGGATTAGACCCTTTGATATCCTTGCTGTGCATGAGGGCTTAAGAGTCCTGTTACTGGAATGTCATCACCTACTTTCAAATTCTGCACCATAGTGTGTTCCACTTCACTTAGATGGTGGTAACATCTGTTGAATTGCTACCTCAATGGAAATGGCTGTTTTAGCATCTTATCAAAATGAATAAAAATATAGCTATCACCTTAGATGTAAAATTTGGTATCATGGTTTCATCTCTGAAGACAGTTTTCTTTTCAACTTGACTATCCCTTTTCAGTGCATATTAATGTTAAAAAGATGAATTTAGTTTTTATGTCAGTAGTCACTTTTAATATTGGATCCCTTTTTAGTATAGGGTGCTCAGAAGTCTAGAATACCACTGACCACTGAAACAGATAAATTGTTTTAATAAATTAGTTTTATTTTAGCTCCCAAAGTTTTAATTTAATAGATACTCAGTATAAAATCATCGGTGATATTTTACATTATATTTTTCTATGCAGAGTCTTTGAACTCTGATGTTTCTGTTATGACATGTGGATCAGCTAATAGCCAGTGTGATTAGTTGTAGCATATTAACTATTCAACTCTAGAACTTTATGCCTAGTAATCACCTACACTTGTTAGTAGATCCCTACTTTTCCTTCTTCCTGTTACTGCTACTTCAAGTTTTAATAAAGCAGCATCTTTTAAAGAATCAGAGTCTGTATTGATATTTCAGTTAATCAATTAAATAAAACAGAACTAAGAACTCATATTAGGGTATGATTTCCCAGAAAATCCAAGTAGAATTTTGTCCAACTATATGTGATAAACAAGATCTCTTGTACTTAAATTAATTAGATATAACATCCATGGCAAATAACCCATAAAGAACTAGCTCTAAGCTACATACGATGCTAGGGTGAGAAAGCAGTATGGTTTTTGTCAGTAGGGCCTTAAAATATATTTTTTGAAAAATAATAATACACATATGAAATAGTTAACCAAACAGTTTAAAATTTTAGCTAGACAGAGTGGAAGAGGGAAAGTATCACAGGTGAAGGGAGAGTACACAGATACAGAGCCTATATTTGATCAAGGGAAGAAAGGCCACCATCACCCTTAGGCAACCCTATGAGGCCAGATTTTTTCAGTGGTGGAGACCTCCTATCGGTGAAGAGGCAGAGATGAGCTGTCAGTTTGCTCAACTGAGAAGAAAGATGGGTGTTTTTCAGGCTTCTCTGTGGTGACTTCTATCGAACTGTGCTTCTGTATAGTATCTGTAGGAGGCAAAGTGTCATTTTTGAAATTACTCCTGTCTATGTGTAAATTATTGAATGGAATGGTCCATTTCTGAAACTGTTTTAGTTAAGTCCAATGGAGAGCAGTCTGGAGACCCTTACCAGTTTTACATGCTCAGTTGAGAGTTCTTTAGAATGTGTAGTGTTTTTGTTCCCTGGTAGTCTTGGCCTCTCGAGAGTCTGTCTGGTTTTGGTTTTTGAATGTATATTGGACAAACATATGGGACTTCATGGTCCAGATGATGTGCCAAAGTACTTTTTGGTAGAACATTAGTCCCACGAGGGTTCCATGAAATGCAGTTTCCACGGTCAATAGCATTTTGGAAACTCTATACCATGTCCTCTTCTTGGAGAGGCCCTGGGTGTTTTAACATACTGACTCTTGGGAGTCCCGCAGAAAGGTAACTATTTTTACTTAAATTAATTCAACACTTCCAAATTCATTAATTTTAGATTCTCCCCATCCCCTTTCTCCCTTAATTTTACATCCTTATTCTGAAGACCTAGATTCAGATTGTTTTGACAGTTATTTTGAAAACCACTTTCACCTCTATGATATCTTCATAGTCTGAAAAGATATTTTAAATTAGTATATGATCCTTACCCAAAGATGCATATTTGTCTAAATGTCCAGGAGATGTTGTCGTGTAGTAATTCACTGTTTGTGCTCTTAAAAGGACTCATTTGACCATAAATACAATGTAGTAACAAACACCCATTCTATGAGGTTTGGTTCTCAAATATACTCCAGGCAAGCTGGAGTACTCACTTAATAGTGATCAATTCTTTATTCCAGATGGCTGGCTGTGATTGGCATACCTGCTGTTCAGATCTTAACAGCCCAAATTGGCCTATGATTTGGGTGCAATATACCAGAACTAAGAGTACCAGATATTCTTGGTGTAAGAGCTTTCTTTATGAGATTGGTTAATTCTTTTCTTTAAAGGTCAAACTTAAGGCTTTTTATTCTCTAGTCCCTTCCTTTGGAGACCCAACCACCCAAGCATATCAATTTCCATGCTGCTTTGCTGATGTTACCATATCTGACTAACTGGACCCCATCCACATTAAACCTGATAACCAATGCATGAATTAAACTTTGGTCTTTTCATTTGCTTGCAGCATTACATCAGCTTTTATTATTTTTGTTCCTTAATGAGTTCTTATTTTTCTTGAATTTCACTATATTTTAAAATAATTGATCCTTGTCTTGGATGAATTTGATGATGTTTACTAAAAGATAAGAAATGAGCGCATTCACTTTGTCAAAAAGTTTTTTCTATGTACATTTGTTGAGTCTTGTGTTGAAATATTTACATACATCCAAATATCTGGAATTCTCTTCTGAAGTCTTAAAAGTAAGTTAAATATTTTGCTCTTTAAAAAATATTTTCGTTAAATGAAACACAAATAGCAATAATTAATAAACATGAATATATGTACAAATACAAATATGAACACAGTTTTATTTAAAAAGTAAGTTTGGCCTTTGATTTGGGAATTAAAAAATTAGCTTATCAAGTTCTGGCATGGGCCTAATAAAATGCTGGTTTACGTATATCTTCCAGCTAAACACTGTTTCTCATTGACCAAAGAATAAAAACTATTTTTGAAACTTCTTCCATTCTCATTGAGTACAAAGCACAGTGCTATGAAGAGAATATTTATTAAATATTTGTTGACTTGCTTAATTTAAATATGGGTTATATCATCAACACTTTTCAAGAAGTTACTCTGAGCAGCAGTACCTATAAATATATTGGTTTCATGTGGAAATATGAATAAAGACACTGATAAATTGAATGTGTGGGATATGAATTCTGTGAAATACATGAGAAGAAATGTTCTCCAACTTTCTTACCACATTCCCTAAAGAGCAATCCCTTTTCTCTGAACTATTTTGGAAGAACTTTATGAGTAAACAATAGAGTGGTATATTTATTTCCTCCAGAAATAAAAAGTGTTTTGTGGTACAATTCTTAAATAGGCCCATTTCTCTCTCTGACCCTGGAGAGCCCTTATCCTCTTGAGTGCCTTCTCACAGGAGGCAGGTGTTATAGGACATTCAATCAGGCAAAAAGAAGACTTGTAGGCGTGGAGGCATATTTCAACCCAAAGTGAAATGTTTTTATAAGCATACATTAGCTCTTAGGGCTCATCTATTCTCTAAAGTGCTAATGGAAATGCTTAAATTCTACTAGTGATACATTCTTCAAATGAACACCAAAAAACTTGGAAAGACAAAAGACAAATTGCCCTCCAAAAGTAAACTTTGATTCATCCTCTGTGTAATGATTTGTAATGCAAATCATTGCACTTGCAATAGGAGCAATATTTTGTCACCTTCTTGTACTAGGGGGAAAATTTTAAAAAAGCAGTGGAAAACATATATCTTAATGATGTGAAACTGATTTTGGAAAGCATTGGGCAATAGAAGTCTGAATTGCCTTCTTTGAGGAAAACAGCCCTTAAACACCATAGAAAATTCTCTGATTTTTTAAAAAGATAGCATAATATGGAGTTGGATAGAACTATTTCTTTTCAGACCTTATTTAGGTTTCACTTCAGTTCTACAATGTTTTTCCACACTGCCAAGCAGAAAAAGTTATCACAAACCAAACAAAAGGCAGCAACTCTGCAAAGTCATTACAGCTTTTTACTCAATCAACGTGAGGAGCACACAGGGTCCCCCTGTTATCACGATTCTTTATTTTTTTATGAATGGGAGGAAGCGATAGGGAAATTAATTTCAAAAGTAAATGTTTTGTGCCAAAGTAGTCCTCATTAGAACTTGCCAATCCTAACATTTGTTGACTCTGGGGCCTTCAGAAGTTTCTGTATTTCTCTCAATTTCCTGATCTGTACAATGGGGATAGTCATAGTGCTATCTAATGATATTATGGGAAGATTAGATGAGATAATATGTATGTGTAGGGCCTGTCACATACATACATGTTGAAAAAGTCTTCTCTATTAGCGTGCTCACTCTTGTGAGAGTGTGTGACCTCAGTTGAAGTGTGTTGTTCCATAAATAGTCTCATGAAGCTTTTGACTCTCATTAGACTCAGATCTAAACTTGGATGGGCCTGGTGAGACTGTGTGTCCCACTTAGAAGTTTTGTTTTAATGGAACAGTATGTTTTTTGGAATTTCTCTACAGATGAAACCCGACATTCTTATTTGGGTAGCATATCAGCTATGCTTTTCTTTTATACATACCAAACTTCTTGTAATTGTAATAAAGGTTAGCATCCCAGTGGTACAAATAGTAATAAAAGAGAAAATGTAAAACGTAAAAGGTAACATCTGTTTCCAAAATGTGCAATGACTTGAAAAATAAAGACATTTATTTTCACAACAGTTAACCAAAGGTTATTAAAAGGCTTTGTGTACTCAAAATAACTTATATAGAGATACAGAGGGGAGTTAAATTTACTCTTCATAAAAAGTGAGCAGTGACATGTAAGAGGTACTTAGCTAAAAATGCAACAATCTCACAAAATAAGTGAGAGATAATAAAAAGCCATCATCAAAAAAAAAATCTGAACACTTATCTAAAGCATATGTGCAATTTCTAGGTGGATGTGACAACTCAAATATATGGACATGACACCGTAAGCTTTGGTGCATGTATGGAGATAATTTTACTTGTAGGATCCACATCATCCTTGTTTAGTTGCAAAAAATTAGAAAGATTATTTTCAGAAGAAAGCCAAAACAGTGGGGTATTCTAAACCTACCCATTTCAAACCGCAATCATCAAAGCTCAACGTTCTTAAATGCATGAAATGCAAAAACTCCGTTAAGTTTAAAAGAACTTTTCTAAGGAGAAGAGATAGAGTTTCTCTCTCATGCATCAAATAACTTGAGGTAGATGATAATGTGTGAAACACGCTCTCCTTTGACTTCTGGAGTTATGCTCTAGTGGGAATGTAGAGATTGAATGAACACACACATACCTCAGCGCAAATGTGGCTAAGACCTCAAAGGAAAATGGAGGGTTGGGGCCACAGAATGCTGATGCTTGTGGACTGGGCATCGGGAAAGGCCTCTCCATAGGGTGAGTAGTCACCAGCTATGCGAAGAGTGAGGGGAAACGTCCCAGGTGGATGGAAGAATGTGGAAAGGTTCAAAAGTGATGAATATCTGTGTATATGAGGATATGAAACCTTTATGGGCAGAGCTGAGATAGTGAGGGAGCATGGCGGGAGATAAGGTGGGAGCAGTAGTCAAAATGTACGTGAGAATTCTGGGGTACAGTGAGGGCATGAGACTCACAAGGGACTAAGAGTGCTATAGATTTTTCTCTGGCACATAAGAAGCCCGGTGACTCAGGTTCTCCAGGAGAATCTGTCCCAAATTGCTCCCAAGTACTCTCTCAGTTAAGGTGGGTGAGTTCTTAGAGATCTCCAGTGTCCTTCAAAACCAGAGGGGTTCTGAGTTCTATGTGACATTGTTGCTTTGTAATTAATACTTTTGCTACTATTGGTACTCTCTAGCTTTCCCTCCTGGGAATGTTATTAAACTGGAGCTAAAATACAGAACAAGTACATGATGAAATTGGTTTGTTCATCAAGCATTTTAATATAATGTGTGCTTTTGAGTGGATACATGCCAACTTTTCTCTGGGGAATATCTTTGGATGCCATCATGTCCTGTACATCACTATTTGGACACTTCATGGTCTCCACTTCAGTCAGTAGATGCATTTGTAAATGTGCGTGTGGACAGTAAAAACAACTACCAGGAAACACACTGTATGATTCTGCCATTTTTATAATACTGCATGGTTTGGTAGTCTAGGGAAGGATAAGTTCTAACTATATCTAAAATATCTTGAAAACTAAATAGCAAATATTTTTGGTGACTCACTGTGCATAATGCAGATCTTGCTGTGTGGTGAATGGATTGATATAAGAATGACACATGATGAGCTTTTTTCCTAGTTTTTAAATGTTTTTGTGGCTCCATTAAGGCAGGGGTTACTTCTTTCTTTCTCAACCTTTTACCTCTGGTACTGGTAGTCTAGCAATTATGTGTTAACTAGACGAATGAATCAGTGAAAAGTTTTTAGCCACAGTTTATTCCTTGAACTTCTTGTAACTCAAATAAAATGAAATGTGTAATCTACTATCTCTACTTTTAATGAATGAAGAGTGTTAAATACAGCCAAGTGAATTCCACAGTGTGTGATCCAGCGTCCAGATTTCAATATACAGACTCCCATCTGGATGGAGAGGTTTCACTTAAAACTCAAGTCAATCTCCTGTAAAGACAATAAATTTGATAGAGGAAATTCACATTTCAATAATAAAAGCATGCGATTCAGTTGGTTTCAGTTGGTAGTAAGAGTGGGAGGTGGTTCAGGTGAGCAGCAGCTTAGCTCATTGGGAGTGCAGCTTCTCCAAGCAGAGTCTCTGGTGGGAGATGCCAACATTCTGAAAAAGGCTCTGAGACTCCCATACGCATGGAAAGTATTTCAGATTAGCTTAATTCAACTCCAGTGTTTGTACTGCTTTGGAGGCTTGCTGTTAGCATCACCTGTTGCTTGTTTGGGTTTAGCCTCTATGCATAGCTAAGCTTTTATCATCATTGCTTCTTGTGCCTGTTTATCAGCATCCTTGTAAATAAGTGATCACTTTTATTTAAATTATTAGTGTCACTTTATTTCGTTTGCATTCATTTCCTGATCAGCCAGTATCATTATACCATTGATGTATAATGAGGTGGTCATGCCTCAGAGAAGTCAGTCCTATTTTTCCTACCGTTTCTGCAGTGCTTTGTCAGCATATGCATTGCCTCTCTTGATCCTTGGAGTAATCTTATGAGAATGCTCTTATTTTCACTGGCCGGGCACGGTGGCTCATGCCTGTAAGCTTCAGCCTATGAAGCGGCCGGGGCTGGGAATCGCGGTTCGAGTCCCACCTGGGGCCGTAGCAAGACCTAGTTCCAAAAAAATAGCTGGGCGTGGTGGCGCGCGCCTGTCATCCCAGCTTGAGTCTGTGGTACCCCGGGCAACGAGAGCCTGCGGTTCCATGGGCAAAATTAGCAAGACCTAGTCTCAAAAAACCAAAAAAACAAAACAAAACAAAAAGCCAAAATCTTAACGAGAATGTTCTTATTTCATAGCCAAGGAAACTGAGTTTGGAGGAACCCTCTGTGTCTCTTCTAAAGCTGGACTAGTTGGATTAGGACTGAAAATGAGGGCTGTTTTCTAACTCAGTCTAGACTGTGGTGCACCCGTATTCTCCAAGAAATACTTGTCTGGTTCTCCAGCTCTTTGATTTTCAGTTGGACTCTTGCACTTGGCTATTTCCATTCCCTGTGCCTCTCATTCTCTAGATCAAGTTTTAAAATATTAAGTTTTACATTAGTAGGCAATAATTTTGGTTAAGTTTGTTGGGGGAGGGCTTGTCTTTACTTTTATGTAGTATGATGAAGAAACTTTTTGTCTAGGTTGTGATGGATGTAATGGTGGGTGTGGGAGTTTGGCTGAAATTGAACTAAGAATTGAATCAGAAATGAGTGTGGTCCCGATGGGAATAGAGAACATAGGAACATCAAGAATCTGGATGTATGATTGAAGGCACTGCTGCTGTAGTGTTCTATACTGCTGTAATTTCTGCAAGTGTTTCATTATACCAGGCATGTTGAGTACATGTACAGAGAAGGGCTGAGCCATGGGTTTCTTTGTGATCAGTTTGTTTTCTTGATATGCATGTCAGGTGATTTGGGGTTTCAGTCTTATAGAAATGACTGGAAATTTAGAATGTTAGAGCAGTCTCCTCTAGAGCAGGAATTTGGGATTTTTTTTTTTTTTACTTTATCATAGCTTCTAGACTAATGACTGAAATATAGTAGATGCTTAATAAGTATTGTTGAAGAAAAGAATGACTCTGGTATATATCCAGACTAGCCTTTCAACAACAGGACTGGGTTCAGTGTGTGCTGACTGATTTGTGGTATGTTACTGTAACCATGTCTAAGCCTTAGTGATTCAGTCAAAGCAACTAAAGTAAAATTGAAGTTGGTGTTTGATTCTTCTCTGCCCCACTCCTGTGTACCTGTGCATGTAATTCTATTAATTCTTTCAGTGAGTAGCTTCTGACCCTCTTACTATTCTTGATTGTGAAATTGTAATTAGCTTTAGGTTAACTGTAACTAATTTGTGGCTGAAAATAGGGGGAAAGAATGAAAAGAATTGAAATGAATTGCTTTGGGTAGCCTGAAGTGACATGGGTTAATATGCTATCAATTTTCTTCTTCTGAGAAACATTTGCTCACAGGGAGATCTGGCTTTCAGAAGACATTCAAGTTGGGGTGTGTGGGTTTTGGCATAGTCTAGCATCTTTGGAATGGTCTAAGTAGATTTTCTTTCTTTTTTCCCAAGCTTTACTATGGTTGCTCAAAAAGACCAATCCGATCTCTTGACTATAGGGTTATCTGTCATCTAGAGACGAACGTTATTTTGCCAAGTCTCATGCAGCAGCCAGCTTATGGAGTGAACTTTCAGCAGTCTACAGTACTATGTAAACTAGCTCTGAAAGCCTGAGAACCTTATATCAGAGGGATCCAATGTGGAGAGTTCAAGGAAAAGCTGAGAGAGAGAAAGAGACTGATGGATGGATCTCCAGAGAGCAGAGGATACATTTTGGTGTGCTAGGAAACTACAGACTTTTCACAGCTGCTTCTCAAAGGCCCCCAGAAATACAAATGTCACATTTGTTAGATTTTCAGGAACTAGTGGTCCAAGAGATTTTGTTTTCTTTTAGCCATGGTGCATGTATAGCGACTGCACATTCCTTTTCCTTTTTTAAAAAAATTGAAGTACATTGCATTATAACATTATATGCCTTCCAGGTGTTCATCAGTGAAAACCAGCATGTGTATATGCTGTATTAAGTTCACCACTATTTAATAGCATCAAACATGAGTAGATATGACAATCTGTTGACTGAAAAGTGACTGAGAAAACTGGATGAGGAAGAAAAAGGAAATTAAAATAAAATGTTGGATTGAGAAATAGTGAAGATAGATATTTCAACCCCCCCTTTTTTCCAACTCCTTTTAAACTTTAGTTACTGTTAAAAGGAGAAAGAAGCAAAATGTTATAATTTACCTCTAATTTCAAAATGTACATTTCATAGCTATCTACTGACTTATTTCTTCTTCTTTAAACTTTAAGTATACATTATTAAACATACTCAGAAATATTCTCTTTGCTAAAGAAATATAAAATGTTAACATGAGATGATGTAATCACAGCAAGTGTTCTTATCAAAATATTTCAAAGATATTACAGAACAGGCCGATTGTTGTCTTGAGAAATAAGGAAGAATTTGTTCCTTTATCTTTTCCCAATTTACCCCTAGACTCATTATTTGGGTTATTTTCTGTTATTTCATCAAGTTACTCTGTCTTATACCACAATAATTTTTTTTTCTTAATGTCAAACCTCAAGATATCCATTTAATGCATTCCTCTTTTAATCTGGGGAAGTTAATACTTCTTATTTCTAACTTTCTTAGCCCCAGAGTTTGCTAAAAAAGATATACACCCTACCATCCTTATAACAATTTAAATGGATTAAGTGTAAGTAAACATTGATTTTATTAAATCTGGAAGATATATTTTTTGATTAGAAGCACTTTTTAGGATAAAGGAGCCTGGGAAAAACCTCATCTATAGCTTAAGTTTTCTCTTTAGCACTTTGTGAAAAGTTAGGACATAGAGTGGTCTTTTTTATTTAACTCTTTAGATGTGAATCAAGATTTATAAATTACTTCAAGGCACTTTACCTGTATGGCAGAAGATTTCTATAAACACTCTTATTATTCTTTAGCTGAGATATCCCAGATAGTCTACCGCTTTCATAAAACTAGTTTCTGGAAAATGAGACTTTGTAGAATGAATATAAAAAAAGAAAATATCAACTTTTTTCTTACCTGCAACTTTTGTTTTCAGTTTTTATTGAAAGATATATTTCAATATATCTATATATATTCAATATAACAATAAATTTCAATATATATTTCAATATATATTTAATATTCAAGATATATTGAAAGATATATTTCAATGTATCAATATATATATTCAATATATCAATATATTTCAGTATATCTTTCAATATATATTGAAAGATATATAAAAACTGAAAACAAAAATTGCAGGTAAGAAAAGAGTTGGCCCACTCTCTCCACTCCTTTTCAACATAGTTCTGGAAGTCCTAGCTAGGGCAATAAGGCAAGAGAAAGACATAAAAGGAATCCAAATAGGGAATGAAGAAATAAAGTTATCATTATACATGGATGATATGATACTCTATGTAGAGAACCCAGAAAAATCAACAGAAAAGCTGATTGAAATAATAAACTGATTCGGTAAGGTAGCTGGATACAAAATCAACACACAAAAATCAACAGCATTTATATATGCAAAAAATCAATCAGAAGAAGAAGAAATTAAAAAAAAAACACCCCATTTACCATTGCACCAAAGAAAATCAAATACTTGGGAATTAACCTAACAAAAGATGTAAAAGACCTATACAAAGAAAACTATAAAACATTCTTAAAAGAAATAGAAGATGATGTTAAAAAATGGAAAGACATTCCCTGTTCATGGATTGGAAAAATCAACATTATCAAAATGATCATACTACCAAGGGCAATCTACAGATTCAATGCAATTCCAATAAAGATCCCAATGACATATTTTAAAGAGATAGAACTAAAATTACTGAAATTCATATGGAACAACAAAAGACCCTGAATAGCCGAAACCCTTTTGATAAACAGAAGAAAGAATGGAGGTATTACTATTCCAGACTTCAAACTATACTACAAAGCCATAATACTTAAAACAGCATGGTACTGGTACAAAAACAGACAAACAGACCAATGGATCAGAATTGAACACCCAGAAATAAAACCATACATATATGGTCAACTAATCTTTGACAAAGGGGCAAAAAACACACCCTGGAACAAGGATAGCCTCTTCAGTAAATGGTGCTGGGAAAACTGGATCAAAACTTGTAAAAAAAAATGGACCAGGACAACACCCTCACTCCCTGTACAAAAATTCAGTTTTTATTGAAATATATCTAATATATAACATGGCATAAATTTAAGGTGCATAACATTATACTCATACCTTTATATGTTATAATAAAATATTTGCCATTGTAGTGATAACTAGTCCCTCTATCATGTTACATAAGTCTCTTTAGTGGTTAAAATAAGTACTAGTCTTTCAGCAAGTTTGATGTTTATAGTGCAGCATTGTTTTCTATAGTTACTATACAGTGCTTTGGGTCTTCAGAACATTTTTTTTTTTTTTGAGACTAGTTCTCCTATTTTTGCCCTTGGAGCCACAGGCTGACATTGCCTGGGGTACCACAGACTCAAGCAATCCCCAGTCTCAGCTTCCCAGGTAGCTGGGATTACAGGCGCGCACCACCACACCCAGCTAATTTTTTGAAACTAGGTCTTGCTACATTGCCCCGAGCAGGACTCAAACCACGATCCCTGATTCAGGCCGCGGCTTCCTAGACTGCCGCTTATTGGCATGCACCACCATGTCTGGTCCTTCAGAGCATATTCTAAGTATACCCTCAAGCAACATCTGCTTCACCCTCCACTTTAACCCCTCTCCCCAGTAACCATCAGTTTACTATTTGTTTTGGAGTTTGACTTTTTTCATACTCCATATGTAAATATCATGCAGAGTTTGTCTTTCTCTGATTTATCTCACTTAGCACAATGTCCTCAGTGCTATCCATGTTTTCATGAATGCTTCTTGCCTTTTTGAGAGGGTGTGGAAGTCTTTATATTGGTTTGAAACCACTCTGTACAAAGAAGGACCATTATTTAAAAAGAGCTATAGACCTGGCAGTGATCATTTGACTTTTGGTTTCATAAATAGACTCATTACTAAATTCAACAATTAGCACATTCTTTTTAGAATTTATTTCTGTCAGGAAATTATCCAATACTAGCATGCAAAGAATAGCTTATCATTTTCTCCTGTAGATAAATTTCTCTTATATTCAGATATTTCATCATGGCACCCAAGACAGTGCTGTAGATGAAATTGCTGATTTTCAAATTGCATTTGTTCCAGTTCCTCTCTTTTCAAAGCTTTGTTCACCATTCAGGTCATTGAAAGTATCTATAAGCTTTAACAAAGTGATGATACATTTTTGCAGCTGACATTTTTTCATTTAATAGCAATTCATAAGCTGCACGTAGGAAAAAGTGCAGTAGAAGCTGAACAAAGGATATGCCAAATTATAGACACTTCTAGTCAATCCAGTTCATGGTCTCTTTTTCACATAAGTCTGGTGGGAAAAGGCAGTATTACCAGTGACAGTATTGTCTATAAATCTTGCACTTAACATGTTGAATAACTTTTTTGCAATCTAGGGTTTTTTTTTTTTTGGTGGTTGTTGTTTTTACATTAAGCTTCATAAGACCCAAATGTTTGTACCCTCTTAGCTACTTTGTTGTGTTCTCAGGCTTCAAACTGATCTCCTACATAGTAGACACTCATTAAAAAATTTGTTTAAAACAAATAAAATAAATGAAAATAACTCTGCAAACACATTTTTTAGTATGTATGTGGAGCTAGGTACCCAGTGTTTCTTTCTTTGGAGGTCCAGATTTTCTTAGTTTACTTTTAAATGAATCAACAAACATGAATTTGAAATAGTTGTCAATCTTAAAGGTTAGATTTTAAAATAATTTTTCTCCTTAAAACTCAGTCAATAGAATCACCTTGAATTTTCTGCTTCCATTCCTGGTTAAAAATACGCATCCTGTTCTTAAAGTATATTGCAAGGTTGCTGGTATAAAGAACAATATGCTTTAATAACAAATGTGGGATAACAGCTTAATTTTGCTTTGAGTTGAATTGTTGAACTTGTAATAGGAGCCATCATTTGCCAATTGAAGACTTCTTTTGCAATAAACATATATGTTATAAATATACTTATCTTAGTGATATATGCCAATTTGCACCTTGATTGAAAGTTTACTAATAGATTGATCACAATGAATTAACTAGTTTCTTTCTTTTTTCTTTTTTTTTTTTTTTGAGGCTAGTTCTCACTTTGTTTCCCGGGGAACTGCAGACTCTCATTGCCCGGGGTACTCCAGACTCAAGCGAACCCCAGCCTCAGCCTCCCAGGTAGCTGGAATTACAGGCACACACCACCACATCCAGCTATTTTTTGAGACTAGGTTTTTCTATGTTGCCATGGGTGGGTCTTGAACCCGTGGTCTCAAGCGATTCCCAGCCTCAGCCTCCCATCCTAGGCTTGGGATTAAAGCCGCACGCCACCTTGGCCAGTTCATTTCTTAACTTTCATTAATTCTCACATTATGGAGAGTCACCAATATACAACATATTAAAGTAGAAATGACATTGTTGGATAATCAAAAGGTATGGACTATAAAAATCTCTAGGGAAGAAGGGCAGTGGACACTTTTTTCAGACCCTTATTTCAAGAAAAACAGGCTTTATTTAAGACTCTAGTTCATCTGTTTCCTCATTGCATTCTTATTTGAAAATGCCAAAGTACATTACAATAGAGAAAATGGAGAAAAAATTAAGTATATTTTAAGTGGGCTGGGAAAGAATGGTGGTAGACATTTCAAAGTTCCCTTGGAATTAATCGGTGGTTCATAAACCTAAAATACTTTTTTATCTTGAGAACTGAGTTTCTTACTCAAATTACACAGGAGAAAAATATTAGTTGGCTTGAGAAAGTAGAAACCTTGGTTCACATAAATTTGTACACAGATTCCTTCATCCTGGGAGGATTGTAATTAGAGATTCAGAATCTTGAGAACATGATTGTGGCCTAGTTATTCCTATACTGCAAGACTTCATAGGAGGTACTGACTAGACCTGAAAATAATGAGTTAAGAGATTCCAGCTGGGATATGATGAAAGCATTTTTGGAAATCTCTATCTTGGCTGAACCACATGGGTTATAACTTGGAGAAGTCTAAGTTAGTAGTAGTTTATGACAGATTTATAGCTTAATTGATGTTGGGCATCAGAAAAAAAAAGCTGAGGTTAAAAAAATGACTTGAAAATTAAGAACTTTAAAAGAATTGCCTTTGGAAGGGATGCTGAAGAAAGAAAGCACGAATTCCTTGTAGGAGGCGAAAGAAAAATACTAAAGACTGATGGTGAGATGTTGAATGCAAAGCACAGTAATTTGTTTTTCTACAAACCCCTCTCCTCAAAGATGTCATATCAACCATCTCTGTTTCCTGGCGCTCCATGTCACTTCTTGCACTTAACACATTGAATAGCTTTTTCATAATTCATTTTTTTCTCTTTTACATTAAGCTTCATAGAGCAGGATTATGTTTGTACCTCCTCAGCTACTCAGTTGTGTCCTTAGGCCTCAGACTGGTGTCCTATGTAGCAGATTCTTAGTAAAAATTTGTTGAATGAATGGTGTAAATTTTGGCTAAAGATTCTTTTTAGTCTCTGTCTTTTCTTCCTTTCTTCTTATTTTTTTTGCCCAGCAAGCAGTTGTTGGGATGTACCAAGGTGCAAAATCCAATAGAATAAGATTCCTGCACCCCTGGAGCTTATAATCTGTTGGGACAAATCAGTCATGTAAATGAGCGAGTCAATGAGTCAACACAGTCAATGAGACTGAAGAGTGTGCTGTGTTTGTTAAGGACACCATGAGAAATAAAGCATTTAAATCACCCTGAGCAGTCAAGGAGGAGTTGGGGGGGGTGGATAATGAGCAACTTATAGAACCTAGAAGGATTTGTGTGAGTTGATGAAGAAAAAAAACTTAGAAATAATACAAGACCCAGGAAAATAAAACCATGTTTTTAGAGAAATGGTAGGTAGCTTGATGTGAATGGAGAGGTGAGACCAGAGCAAATGGAGTTTGGAGGTAAGCAAAATGGAGTGATTTAAAACCCATAATCATTACAAGGTATTTTGGTGTTTCCTTTAGGTAATGTCATGATACTTAAGACAAATAGGTGAGATCACTTGGTGTGGCCATCTTACCATCTCATTTTCCAGTTTTCTATTTGTCTCCTCCCAAGCTGATATATAGCCTTGGCTAATTATTTATTGGCGCTCTATATCAGAATTGCCATTTCTCTACTAGCACATTATTTGAAATAAGGAGACTCATTTTAGCTGATATTAACTGATGGCAAAGCTGTGAAGTCTGTGTTAACAGAATGGCCCCTGCAGCCTAATCATGCTGTGATTGGGGGTGGGGTTTATCTTTGAGAGTACTCTTGTGTTCTTTGTTAATTATACAGGAATTGTTTCTGATCTGTAATCTGAAAAATTTTTTCCTGAAGCCTGCTTTTATATTTAATCTTCAAGGATAGTTAGCTGTGAGTAAAATGGTAGTACTATGTTAATTTGATGTGGTAGAATCTCCTGGTTCTTTCAGTATTAATAGCTTTATAAGGCATAGAATTATCACACATATTTGTTCATTTTAATTAACAAATTAATAAATGAGCGATGAAGTAGTGATTTCTGTAAAACTGGATGCTGTGTTTTCTTTTATTCTATTTTCCAAATGGTATACTCCTAATAGATCCTTATCTGGTATCATTTGGAAGGCACTGCAAACTCGTTCTCATGTTCTTAATCATTTTGTTTCCTTCTCTGGGATATTTTCTAGTTCATTGTGTTTATATTGGTCATGTTTAGAAGACGAATGGGAAATGTTTAGGATGTCTGTGTGTCTGTACTGGTGCCTGAACAAAGTAGATGCTTGGTATGTATTTGTTGAATGGGCAAATGAGAGCGATTTCTACAACTTGCGTCTGATCATTAGCACCGTTTTTAGGAAAATGTTTATACTCTTCCACACAAGCTGCCAGGCCATTTAGAATCTGGGACTGGTAGACCTCTCTGGTTTTATTTCTTCCTGTCACAATCAACAATTCTCATTCTGCAATAAACTCTGAAATACCATGCCTGTACTCATTCTGTCCCTCTGAGAACTTCCTTCTGATCAGACAGGTGACAATGCTTCCTCTGACTCTCCCTCAGAAGACTGGCTTCTCTAATATTTTCAACTCATCTTGTATGTACTTTCATAACACCACTGTGATGGTTCACTTTGCATACTTACCTCTTATCTAAGTCTCCCACTCAAGATAGACTCTTACTAATTTAACTTTGAGTCTCTAGGGTCTAATCTATTTTCCTGGTCATACCAGGGATTCAATAATATGTTCTAAATGAATAGATGAGTGAATAATGACACTCTGGTCTGCCTCTGCTCCACACATGAAGATGGGAGCCCTACAATGGGGACCGGGGGGACAGGGCTCACAGGCTGAAGAGGCCTATCTCCTATCTCAGAGCCAGGGCATCTGTAGGGAGAAATGATCATGCACAATTCAGAAAAGTCACGGGCTGCTGACCTGCCTGCCCCACTGACTCTCTCAGATAAGAAGCCTTGAACATTTCTGACCTTAGTTCCTCACTGGCAAGGCCTTTCCCAAGAGATCAGAATCAGGCAGAAGCCTGAAGTCTAGTTCTCAGGGTTTCTTTAGTTGTTTGCCAGGCATCTGGTGAAAGGAAGTATGACAGACTCAAGGGTCTGAAGAGAGTCCAAGATCTCCTTGCTGGGCCACACAAAGAATTGAGAGTCATGTCTTAGAAGCAAAATGGGGACTTTTTTCTTTTAGAACTATGATTTTAGGTTTGCCAAAGCTTACTTAATACTTAATTGCCCATCCATTTAGCCTTGTAAAAGTTTTCTGTTTTATAACTTTTATTTATTTACTTAATTTTACTAAAGTCTTTAACTTTTTACTATAAGCCACATTGTTTAGCTTATGATTTATTAGAATCTGTTAAGATATAATGAATAATGATGTTATTTAGTACAGAAATGTGATTAGATGTCATTCATTGTGTCACAAGATATAAATGTGCTTCATCACATGAGCCACAGATAGGCAGTTCCAACATAGAATTTGAATTATGTTATTTTTGGCCATAATTTTCACATAGCTCAGGGTATGTAGATATAAATATATAGGAAAAATACCAACTTTCAAAAATCAATTGAGACAATCTCTAAAGATAGATCTCAGAGAAATATTTATTTCTTAGTTGAAGTGCTTCATTAGCTTCTCTAGATTTTGGATGATATTCATACTCATTAGCTTGGCAGAAAAGACCTCTCTTGATCTGATTTTTGCCTACTTCCTCTGCTCTTCCACCGATGCTTCCTGCTGGCAGGTACCATTTTTTGTTTTAGGAACCAAGTTCACTTCTCTCTTTGTCCTGCTGTTTCACACTTAACAGATTTTTCTAATGTCCGTAGGTTTTGTCTACTTTCAGTGTCCTTTGTATATTGTTTTTAAATTTTTTGAAATGTAGGAAACTACAGAAAATCATGTAACAGACATAAATAAGCTCTCCACCTGGGGTTAACAAATGTTATTATTTTATGAGGTTTGTTTCTATGAACAATAAATTATAGCATCTCAGATAAAGCTAATGTGTCTCTCTTTTTTTCCTTCCTGATTTCTTTCCCATTCTTCTCTCTAGAGCCAGTTGTCATCATGATTTGTACTTTAGTTTTTCATCTCAACACCTCACAATATAGAGGAGTCCATGGTCATGTGAAGATTTTGTCCTAATCTCTCTCTGAGATTTTGAAATGAATGTTGGTTGAGACCATCTTGGTGCTACCTCCTGAGGGGGAAGGGTTGGTGAAGGGAGGGTCTTTGCTTCCTGTGGTTTGAGGTTCTTTGATTTATTTTTGTTTTTTAACAAACAAATCCAATTACTGCCTGTATTTTACATAAAATTTTTTAACTTTTATTATTAAAAAAAATTTTTTTTTAATTTTTAAGAGACTAGGTCTCACTGTGTTGCCCAGGGTTGTCCCTAACCTGCGGACTCAAGTGGTCCCCAGCTTCAGTCTCCCAGGTAACTGGGATTACAGGCACATGCCACCAAGCCCAGCCTATTAAAAAAATTTTTTTTAAATAGAGATAATATTGGGATACTCCTATAAGGTGTTACCACCATATACACCCACCATCAGCTTACCCATATTCCACTACCACAAACTTTTGTGCTTCCTCCTATTTTTCTTCTTACCATCCCCCCCCCTTCCCCTCCCTTGGTGCTTCAGTTCTACAGTTATCTATCAAGGGTTAGCTTTAAACTTCTCTTTATCTAGTGATATCCAGTATTTATCTTTCTCCTCTGGCTATCTCTACTACTATATCACTATATCACACTAGTAATATCTGGTATTTATTGTTCTCCTTCTGACTTATTTCACAGGGATAATGTTTATCCCTGTAAGCTTCATCCATGTTGCCGCAGTGACACAGGCATATCTTTTTTGATTGCCAAGTAAAATTCCATTGTGTAGATATACTACACCTTCTTGATCTACTCATCTCTTCTGGGACACTTCGGTTGTTTCCATGACTTGGATATCATAGATATCATTGCATTGAACATGGCGGTGCAAGTGTCCTTTCAGATGTGTTTGAATTTTTGGGGTAGATGCTTAGGAATGGAATTAGTGTAGTGAATGTCAGATCCATTTTTACTGTTTTGAGACATCTCCATACTACTTTCCATAAGGGTTGGACGGACCAGTTTACATTCCCTTCAACAGTGTGGGAAGATTCCCTTTTCTCCACCTCTCACCAACACTTGTTGCTTCTGGTCTTTTTGATATTGTCCACTCTCAACAGATGTGAGATGGTATTTCACTGTGGTCTTGATTTACACTCTTCTAATAATAAGTGATTCTGAACTTTTTTTTTTAATCATGTCCTTGCCATTTGAATGTCTTCTTTGGAGAAGTGTTTCTTTTGCCTATATTTTAATTGGATTGTTCTGTTTTGTTTTCATAGAGTTTTGAGTTCTTTGTATATCTTTGATATCAGTAATTTGTTAGATGTATGGAGTGTAAATACTTTCTCCCATTCAGTGGCGTGTCTGATTCATTTTAGTCATGTTTTCTTTCACTGTATAGAGTGTTTTTTTTTTATTTTGATATCCCAACTTTTGTTTTCCTTGTTGTTGGGGACAAAAGCCCTAAAGGTATCAGTAAAGCCTATATCTTGAAATGTTGTGCCTCTATTTTCTTCTATGGACTTTGTGGTTTCAGATCTTACATTCAAATCTTTTATCCATTTTGAGTTAATTTTTGTGTATGTTGTGAGATAGTGGTCTAGTATCATTCTTTTGCATGCAGCTATCTAGTTTTCCCGACGCCATTTATTGAAGAAGTTATCCTTATTCCTGTGTATGTTTTTGGCTCCTTTGTCATAATTAACTGTCCATATATATTCGGGTTTATTTCTGGGCTCTCAATTTTATTCCATTGGTTTGTGTGTCTTTTTTGTTCCAGTATCAAGCAGTTTGAATTAATATGACTTTATAATGGAATTTGAGATCTGGAAGTGTGGTACCTCCATTCTCTTTCTTCTTTGTCAAGATGGCTTTTTTCTACCTTGCTTTTGGGGTATTTCATAGTTCCTTATGAATTTCCATTGCTTATTTTTTAAAAAAGTTTTCTAAAATTTCTGGTCCAAAGCTTCTGGAGATTTTATAAAAGTTGTAAATTTTTAAAATTATTTCTTCACTTTGTTGGAAGTTTGGTTGACTTTTCCTTCTTTCAGCCATCTTCTGTCACAAATATAAAGACTAACTATGCATCATTTCTTTTTACAGAGTCATATTAGCTGGTAACCTTAGCACTGAGATTACTGTCATAACATGTTCATAGTAGACAATGTAAAACATGTTTTTTCAAACTTAGAAAAGAGCAAAATAGTTGGGAAAAGTAATAATAGGCCCCTGGCAACTGCTATTAATATGTAATGTGTTCATTTAGGATAATTTGGAAAGTGAAGGGAAATAGGGGGAAACTATCCATCATCCTAGTACAATCACAGGTAGCTTTTGCTTGACTTTATTTCCTTCAAATTTTTTTTTAATTTTTTTACAGTGATTTACTTTGCAATCAGCACATAAACACAGTCTGTATTACCTATTTACTCATATATAAACATTAACAAAATATTGCATAATCCCACATTCCTGTTTTGTGGAGTGTTGGAACTCTACCCTTAGCTTTAATTTTTTAAAACTCTTTTCCTGTTTTATTACCATGTATAATGTTTTCATACAAAGAGCCCTCCACATTTAGCTTCGAGTGAAATCATTGGTACATGTCTATGGGCACCTTTTGGTAAGCTCTTGGTAACTACTGCCTCTGTGGTTATGTGTGCTTTTGAGTGTCTAGTTTCTCCTCATTTTTGCCAATATGTGGGTTTTAAACAATAAAATAATTAAATCTTTGCTCATGCATTTCAACAGGCATCTCTTTTTATAAAATTAAATTCTTAATTATTTTATTTAGTTTAAATATTTTCCAGACATTTTAATTTTTATTAATGTGTAGGTATTTTATTTAACCTTCCATGCAAATCTTTTTCTTGTGAATTTTGTCTGTGACTCTTGAGATTAAAAAGTTCTGCTTTCAAGGATTTGATGATAAATATTTTGATGCATGTCTTGATTTTTAAAATAACTTTATTTTTAAATAAATATTTGATGTTTTAGCCCATTTTGGAGATGTTGTGGGCTTAAGACAGATGCTACTATAGTGCCATTGTTCCACCATACCTGATTTAAGCCAGTGATAAATGCAGTGGTAGTATTATAAATTCCAATTTTCATCTCATATTTTTAGTAACTCTTATCAGACATGTCACTTAAATCAAGTTGATGAATGTTACTAAAATGCTGGACTCATCCTGGACTTCCTATACCCATGCTACCCTTTGTGGCTCAATGGCAATCTGGCTTTTGTCCCTGAATGATGCCTGGCCCTTGTTTCTGATTGTTCTCTAGCTAGTTCATACTAAGTGTTTGGCTTTTCTCTTGGAATTGTGATTTCTGCCTCCAACAGATAACTCACTCTCAGCATTAGTCAACAAACTCATTTTCCATAGACTCTAGAAGGTCTAAAACACAGGGTCATTCATCTGCAGGCAGGATATCTTCCAATCACCCTTCCTCTGGGACCTGCTCACCATCTCCTGCAGCCTGGCCAGCAGAGGCCAGTTGGCCTGACCAGATCAGCACATTCAGGCCAGCTCTCCCTCCTTAGTTAGCTGAAAGACTTTTTTTTTCTAACTCCATGGCTCCAGAATAAACAAAAATTCTGTTTATAGCAACAGCATTGTTTTACTTTTTATTTATTTTTTTTTTGTTTAAAAGAACAAGTATGGAGCAAATGATTCAATAACTGATCAAGAATGGACTTGAAAATAAGCAAGACTTTGGGCCTTTGTGGGTAATACAGCTTTTGGAATTACCCACTCTAAATGTAGTGGGCTCATCACCAAAGCATTCAACACAGATGGGAAATGTTTTTAATAATTGGTATACAGAGGAGCTAAGCATTTAATGAGGATAACCTTTTACCTTAAGTTTCTAAATTTATGTGAGCATCTAATTTGTTACCGCCTTTGGTCTTTGTTTTGTTTTTCTTTTTTCCCCCGCTAAGTTTTTATAATGATTATAACAGCAGAGACCCCAAACAAAATGTTAAATTCCAGGGTTAGTTTGAAAAAAGTGAATTCTAAAAAGTATAGGAAAACTATGATTGGAAACAGGTTTATTTCCCTCAGATGGTTAGAAATGCAAAGCTTTCTTATGCAGGTAGTAAAACAACAAAACAACAACAAAAAACAACAACAAAAAAACACCCAAAAAACAAAACCCAAAAACCAAGCCAAAAGAATAGCAAACCCACATAGTTGGGCATTTAACTGCAGACTTATAGGGTATATCAAATAGATGACATGTCACTTGACAATGTGTATCTCTTAGGTAAATATAAATACAGATGAGCAATGGATTTTTAAAAACAGCTTTATGGAAGCAGTATTCTATATATTACCACAAAGCTCACCCTTCCTAAGTGTACAATTCAATGCATTTTAGTAAGTTTAAAGTTATATAACTATCACCATAATCCAGTAGAAACACTATAATTAGAAAAATCCATTAGAACATTGTCATTGCTCTCAAAAGATCACTTGTACTTATTTGCACCTGCTTTTTGCCCTTGCTCCAGCTCGGACCCAGCTGCCATTCACCTGCATTGTGTTTGTACAGATTTGCTTTCTCGATCTTGCATGTAATTGCGTTTGACAAAATAGTCTTTTATATCTGGCTATACTTTGATTAAGTTGTAGTATGTGTCAGTACTTTTTTCTTTTTATGGCTGAATATTCTGTAATCTTAACATGCCACATTTTATTTATACATTCACCAGTTGATATTTATTAAATTATTTCCAGTATCTGGTCATTATAATAATCCTTCTATGAAGATCCATGTACATGTCTTAGTGTTGCCACATGTATTCATTTCTCTTGGTTAGATATCCAGGTATGGAATTTCTGGACCATATACTAAGTTTATGTTTGCATTTTCAGGTACTGCTAAATTTTTTCTGAAGTGGTTGTTCTGGTTTATATTCCCGTCAGAAATGTATAAGGACCCTAGTTTTCCTGTATTCTCATCACCATTTGTTAATACTTTTTACATTAACATTATATACTCAGAACCTGTTCTAGTGGTTCTGAAATAACATCCCACTATGGTTTTAATTTATAATTTCCCAGTGACTAATGATAAGCATCTTATGATGTGTTTGTTTATATAAGTTGGTAAAATGCCTATTCAGATCTTTTGCCAACTTAAAAATTGCATTATTTTTCTTATTATTAACTCGCCTTTATTCTCTTAAGTGTGTCTTTTGAAGTTTTATAGCTTTAGATTTTGATGATGTCGAGTTGATCAATCTCTTTTCTTTTATGGATTGTGCTTTTGGATATTTATCTAAGAACTCTACCTAATCCAAGATAATAATAGTTTTCTTTCATATTTTATTCTAGCAATTGTGCAGTTTTAGTTTTTATATTTAAGTTTGTGATTTATTAGAATTAATTCTTCTGAATGACATGAGATAAGGCTCAGTTTGTTTTGCCTGTGGATATCCAATTTTTTAGTACTATTTCTTGAAAAGCCTTCTTTTTCTTATTGAATTTCCTTAGCATCTATGTTAAAAATCAATTGACCATAATGGGAAAAGTTTGTTTTTGGCCTCTCTGTCCTGTTTCTTTCCTCTCTATTTCTACCCTTACTCTAGTAAGGAAACTTACTCTAGTAAGAAACTAGAAACTTACTTACTCTAGTAAGAAACTCTACTGCTTGTTGTTGATTTAATGAAGTTTTGAAGTCCTTCAACTTTATTCTCTTTTTCCTAAATAGTTTTGACTATTCTGGGTCCTTTACAATTCTATGTAGATTTTAGCTTCACTTGTCAGTTTCTGCCGATTTTGATAAAGGTTGCAGTGAATCTGCAGACCAATTTGTGGAGAAATGTCATATTAGCACCACTGAGTAATCCATTTCATGAATATGGAATGGCTCTCAGCTTAAATATTCTGCAATCTTTCTCAGTAATGTTTTGTAGCTTTCAATGTGAGAAATTTCCATTTACATCATTACATTTGTTCTTTTAAATTCTATTCTTTCTCATAGAGAATTGTTTTTTAAATTTATTTTCAAGTTATTATTGTCAGTATATAGAAAGATCATTGTTCTTGATTGTCTCTGACCTTGATGAACTTAGTGCTAGCGGATTTTTTGTAGATTTCTTAGGAGTTTATACAATTCAAGACTAAGATAGTTTTACTTCTTTCTTTTCAAACTGTTTTAAATTTCTTTTCTTTGTATTATTGTACAGGTTAGAACTATCAATAAGTGACTAATAGAAGTGAAAAGAGCAGACATTGTTGCTTTTTCCTGTCTCAGAAAGAAAATCTTTATTATTTCAGCATTATATATGATGTTAACTATAAGCTGAGGAAGTCCACTTCTATTTATTTAGTTGTTTTATCAGTGACAGGTGATACTGAATTTTTCAGATTCTTTTCCTGCATTTAGTGAGATGAACACATGGTTTTTGCCATTCATTCTTATGATATGATGTATTATATTAACCGATTCTCAGATGTTAAGTCAATCCTACATTCCTGAGATAAATCTCGCTTGGTCATTGCAGTTAATATTTTTTATATGTTGATTTCAGTTTGCTAATATTATGTCAAGGTTTTTGTGCCTTTATTCACAGGAGATCTTGTTGTATCATTTTCTTTTCTTACCATATATCTTTCTGGTTTTGGTATCAGGGTAATAATCATTTGTAGAAGAAATCAGAAGTAAGTCAATTGATGTTTCTTTTTTCTACTAATTCCAGGTGGGGATACATGTGGTATACAACAGTGTATCTCTATCTGTGGAGGAACTCCAGTTCAAACTAATTTCTAATCTGTTGTGAACTGCTATTTTTTAGAATACCAAAAATCTAGAAAACTATACAGTACAAGCAATTTTATAAAATGGATTCAACTTGTATAAAATTGCTAGCAAATTAATATAAAGGTTTTTTTACAGATTTATTGCTCTTGATTTTTGTATTTACCTCATCACAGACTGAACACAAATGATTCCCACAAATCTGTGAACCATCTTCTAGTAGTGAGTGAACTTGCTTCTCAAACTTAATATGCATAAAAATTACCTGGGATTGTACTAAAATTCAGATTCTGACTCAATAGATTTGGGGATAACTTGAGGCCCTGCACTTTTCTCAAACTCCCAAGTGATACATTAGTATTATGTTTTTGCCAATCCACAGACCACACTATGAGTACTAAGGTTATGAAATATAGTGCAGGTAATAAAATAAATGTGATATGTTAATATCCCTGCTATAAATTTGTTTGGGAAATATTTTGCTTTTCTAAAGATTACTGGATTATTGCTCAATGGTCACAAATTTTTAGATATCACTTGTTTCTCTTGGCCTCAGCTATGCATCTATAAATTGAGGTTGAATTAGAAGATAGTGGACATCCCTTCCAGATCTCATAGTCTGTTATTTTAATCATCCCTGTCAAGGGAGAACATTTCTATTTTTCTTTGGTATAAACCTAATAAAATATGAACCCGGTCTTATGTTACAACAGTTCTTAACACAATGTTAAAAAATAACAGTAAACATGTTTTTTGATGATACAGAAAGATTAATATCTATATTCAAGGATTTTTTCAAGTTGAAGTCTTAGAAAATGTAGGTGAAGGTCTTGTTTAATCTTAGAGTTGTAAATCCAATTAAAAAATAATTGGCTTGCCTTAACTGTGGAGAGACAAGCAAAATAGGTATTTATATTATGAAATTCAAGCTGAAAGATTTTAGCTTCAGCCAAGTTGAAATGATCTCATTTTCCTTTATATTTCATTTTATTTACTGAGATATTTGAAACATTTCCCTGTGTTACTCAAAAAATGAAAAGGGTGGTAAAACGTGGTAGAGATGTACTTTGAAAACTTTCAGTGGCTTTGTCCTCAATTTTCAGCACATATTAACTTGATTCAGCTCTTCTTACTACAAATGATTATGGTAAACTCTGCAATGAAGGGTGGAGGCACTTGGTTACTCTCCAAAGAAAGTGACTAACAATTGACCTAATGTACAGAGCACATGAATAACATATTCTTTGGGTAAAAAATGAAAAAAGTCTACTGGGTGTGTGAGAGTTCACATCACTCTTTCAGTTCTTCTAGAAGACATAAGATACTCAAGCACGCCATTAAATTTCCTCCAACTTCTCAGTTTCAGACGCAGATTATGTATTAGATGCCACTCTGCCATCAAGACTCAACCCCTTACTCCAGAATTTTCTTAAAATAGTTGTGTAGAATTTTGATGAGAAATAGTATCAATGTTGTTATCTTTATGAGTGGCCTCAATGGAAAACAATTTATTGTATTTTAGCTTTATATATAGTTGGGCAGTTTTTTCCCTTGGTGAAGAGATTTGAAATCTCAAATTATATTAGTTTTTATTTGATGAGATTAGTGAGGTTAGAATTTTCATTTTCTTTTTTCATTTAACATATTTGCCATCACTTGAACAAAACAGTTATGTATTTCTGTTATTCTTGGCTTGTCTGCAAAACTTTTATTTGTTGGATTTCCTTTTATTCATTTACTAATAATGGGGTCAACTCTGCAGACCTTGTAATTAATTTAATTTAATTATAATTGACCTTTATTGTGTTATATGCTAAGACACATTCATCAATGGTAGGAAGGACATGGATCAAAATGTTTTATGGTGGTTCTATTGGGGGTGGCTTATAGTTGAATTTTATTTCTTTGGATGTTTTATTTCTTTGGATGGACTTTTCTTTGGATGTTCTAAATAGGTCATAGTTTTTTTTTTAATAGGTAAGTGCATAATTCGAAAATTCTAGGAATTTCTAGATTTGTTCTCTTGGAAGAAGAAACTTTTCAGTTTTTATTTAATGTATATGGTGCACCTATATGTCAGAAACTTTGCTGATTCTTGAGCAAAGAGGCAGGTGAAAGTTGTTACCCTGTATGAGCTGTAAGTGTGAGATCTATCAAATCATCATCTGTGGGGATGAATAAGTACTACCCCCAATAAACTATTATCACCTGTAAAGTGCCCTCCCCTGGTGTTTTAATAAGGATTAATTGGTATTGTGTGTATAAAGTGCTTATTCTAGTAGTTGGCACATAGAAAGCTTTTGCCATTATTATTATTCTTGGTACATTCTTGGTGGGGGGGCATTTTCACCCCTGGAGGCAGCTCAGTCTATGCTGAGACAGCTCATGGAGGGAGGAAGACCCTATATCCACGTGAAATTGGTCTTTTGTAGTCTCCTCAGTCCTCTAGTTGTTTTTGCACATGACATACTTTTACATGTGAACCTACTAGCAGTTTGGGTTATTACCTTTTTTTTTTTTTAAGTCACATATCAGTTAGGATTTCTCTCAGATGGTATGTTTGTAAACTGGGGAATGGTGAGACACTGGGACTTATTTTATAGTTGTGCAACTCTAGATTGATACTTTGTAAATATATGAGAACCCCCCCAAGAGTTTTTGCCTTTTAATTAGCTAAATTAGTTTTAAAACTATTAATAAAAAAAATAAGAACTTGAGAAGACAAAGATATAAGTAGAAAAATGTATGTGCTGGATCATTTAGAGCATTTCAGATAAATATATTGAGTCCTAAATTTCAACTCAGTTCCTTCCAAAACGTCTTTTCTTTGACCTCACAACAAAGCAACCAAAATACTCCACTGGCATTGTCTCACAGAAATGGGTCTTGTCCCAGCAGGAGATTCTAACAATTCATTTGCTGTATGGATCTGGTTGCAAAGGGCGCTGTCCAACAAAGAATCCTACAAGTGAAAAGTCATCTAGGGGATTATTTCATAGTCAGGGTGGTGTTGGAGTCTGTGTGATGACGAGGGTGATGGGTGAGCAAAGTTCAGTTAATCACAGTTTATTGTCCTACAGTCGAGCCGCCACAGCATCACTCTGGAGCTTTTCCTGAATGTCTGCCTTCCATACCAAACGTTACAGCCTTCCCCTAAAATTTTCAGACCACCCACGGTAACAATATAGTGCATAAAAAGATCCAGATGCTGGAAAAGAGGATGGATGAAGTGTGGAGCATGCACAGTACCTTCTTGTTTGCCCTCTAGATTTTGAGCCCTGTTTTTACAGAACTGGCTCGCTCAGAGAGATCAAACTTCACCTCCAAGTCTCCATCTCAGAGCATTTTTGGAAACATTTATCAAAAAGAAACAGGCATTTTTCACACTGTTCTTGATACAAGTATCTCAGTACTTTCTCACTTTACAACTTTTCTCCAGTTTTTCCTAGAGAACAGGACATTGTGAAACAAAGGCCATGCACACACATAAGCACCAAGTATAGACAGGGCATGGAGAGTAGCACATGAGAGGGATGACCTAAGGAAAGAATAAAAGTGGAATGTCTGCAGAAAAGCAAAAGAGAACTGACTAAACACAGGTAATATTATAACTTTAAGGTCTAATTATCTGGGAACTTAAAAAATGCATCTTTTTAATATGTTTTAAAAATGAATATATATTTGGAACTTAGATCACCTGGCAGTCTTTGGATTAGTTTGCTCAAAGCAGATTTAGTAGATGTGACTCTCCTTCTCAAGTCCTCTGTCCCTACTTACTCAGTTAATTTATAAGGGGGAGTCTTCTTCATATGAGACTTGTTAGTTTATTTATCCTAACACACTTTCTCCTCCTCACTGTCCTGTCTAATGTTGTTTTCCCAGCCCTTCTGTTGCATTACTCTATTTTTAAAAGTACTGAAAACTCTGTCTATCCTTAGAAAGTTAGCTTCAGGAAACTTTTTTCTCCTCTGAGTTCAGTGCCTAAAACGGTGCCTGGTATACAGTAAGTCCTAGACTGGACAATGAAGAAAAGATCTTCTTGGTTCATTTGTTTGTTTTGTTCATTCATTCATTCCACTAGCATCTATTGAGGACATGCTTTGTGCCAAAGATAGTAGCGCTAGCTAGAGTGTGAATTCTGCTCAAAAGGAATTTGCAAATAGATGAAAACACATCTAACTGAAATGCAATATGACCTCTTCATTAAAGAAAGGACAAACTAATGAGTTCTGGATTTCAGAAGTTTCATTAAAATTTTCAGTCTTTCAAAATACTTGCTAAATAATTAAAATGTTCTGTTCTCTTCTAACTCAAAGTGGTAGTTAGAGAGAGTCTGAGCACAGGGATTGTGCGGGCAGCTGAATTTGCCTGAGTTAAGTTGGGGACCGCCATTCACAGGGAAGATGCTTCCTTAAATCATAGGCAGAGAGTTTCTGCCTGTTTGTGAGTAGACATGCAAATTTTTGAGTGGTGATCTACCAGTGGGCCATCACCAACTGAGTGCCATCTCTAAAAATAGCAAAATTTTATCCTTGAAAATGAAAATGCTTTGGTTTTAAAAATATGTTTCTGTTTCTAATGAATCCAAGACTTGGATCTGTTTAAAGGCACGCACATTTCCCTTTGCTGATGGCAAGAAACAAAACTTTCATTCCCGTGCATGAAGTGCTGTTCCATTTGGAGTCTCCTGATGTTGATTCAGTTCCCCACTGGTAGTACACAACCTGCCACCTTTTGTCAATAAATATCTTTATTAAAGCAAAGAAAAATTGTAGATTACTGTATTATATGCTCTTCCAAAATATTTAGTGTTCCTAGGTAGTAGACACATTGTTAACCACTCCTACTGTCCATCAAAGTAGCCTAAGATGGTGCAGCAGACTCCTCTGGAGGGGAGCTACCTTAAGACCTGTAGCCCAGTCTCTGCCCACTGTAGAGGATGCTAAGAGGATCTAGTAACCTTAAGTAAAATATCTGGGAGTTGAATAACTTATTGATGGGTGTTCAAATTTGAGTCCATTCTTATAACTTCCAATCCAGTGTTTCCCAAAATGTGGCGTGCTGAATATTTGCATGAAAATTTCTGGGAAAATGTGGTTCCTGATCCTTAACAGGATAAGAATTGTTGGAAAGTCAGTTCATTAATTTGCTCTTGCACCACCATCTCAGTTACTCTTATGTAGACTAAACTTTGGACTTACAGCAGGCAGCCTGCTTGCCTTCATATTTTGCTCTGCTGAATAGATTGACTGTATAAACCATCTCAAGGTGAACTTCCATGTCCTAACACTACTCCTCTAGGTTAAGATATATAATTCTTGATTTAGAGGTTATTTATTTGTCCACACTTAAGGAAAATTTTCATTTGAAGGTTGTTGATATAGTGGATCAACAGAGAATTGCTGATGAAGTCCAACCAAGCGATATGTGATTCTTTATGATTTTAAATCAAGTCTAATGAAACTTGGGTTGGCATTTAATATATCATATTTGATTATATTTTCATGAAAACATCTCTGGATGAATGATGATGGCACCAATAAAATGGTTACCTGTTTGGTTTAAGGAACTGGGCAGAGGAAAAGTGAGAAATGATGGGATTGGGGTTAGGAAATTTCAGTGAATGCCTTCTATGCTTCTTGAGTTTTTAATCTTATGGCTGTATTGCCTGTTCTGAATTTTGAAATGATATAAAAGTCTAAAACATTGACATTCACTACAGGAACTTAGCAGGTGGTTGCTGTGACTTTGTCCTGGCTCGGTAAACACATGTTCTGGAATCTCCATCTCCCTGTAGCAGAAGGTAATGCACATTTCTAAAGGTCAAGGCCAGGAAAGAAAAGATTGCAAATTCAGCACATTTTGAGGAAATCACTAATTGGCTTGAAAAGATAAGCCGTTGCAATTAAGCACGTACAACCACAATCTTAAAGTTACTCCCTGGCAGACGCTCTCTCTGGGAGTTTGGGTGACCTTGAGTAAATCACTCAACCCCCCTGAGACTTTGTTTTATAGTCTATAATAATAATGATGAAAACTTGCTGCTTTCAATTTACTGGCTGTTTCTTGGCATTCATTTGTTTAGTATTCATAACAGCGCTGGTTAGTGGACAATATGGTACCATCTCTATTGTTCATATGAGGAAATTGTGGCCCCACAAGGTTAAGTGGTTTAGGAAGAGTTACATAGGGGTGGGGATTCTCATTTGCACTACTGGATGTTTTTCATTGAGACCATAAAGTGTTTTGCATTAGACAATTTCCAAGAGGCCTTTGAGAATTAAAGTGATTGAATAAGAGCTGCTCAGAGGTCGGTCAACTTTTGTTGAAGTCTTTTGGAAAAATCCAAATGAGAGTGAAGACATGAATCAGTGGTAGGAACTCACCCTGTTGTGAGATAATCAGAACATGCTCACATGCAGATGACCCTACAAAGTCAGAGAACCCTACAAAGTCAGTACAGACCAAATGCAAGTTACAAAGAGGCTAGAAGTTCTCATGGCACACAACAACACAAATGCTGTATCTGACCCAGTGTCACTTCCCAATTTCTCATCCCCTCCATCAATAATTTTAACAGTGATAGCTCATTGAGTGCCTACTTGGCTAAGCATTTGTTCTATATTATCTCATGTAGTCCTTGCCACAATCCTTTGAGAAATACTATTATATGCTTTTCTAGATAAGGAAATGGAGACTTAAAATCAAGTGATTTGAATAACTATTTTGCAGCGCCAGGAGCTTTTTACAGATGTGTGAGTTTTACCTCTGGTATTAATGTTTGAGAATGCTTGCAGGATGGTTTCACATAAGATATGTTGTTGCAAAAACGTAGCTGACCTTCTGCCGACACCTAGGCAAGCTGGTTTCATGTGGTGGCAATTCAAGTGTTAATCAATAAAGAACCCACCACAAATTGTGCATTTTTGCCTTGGAAGGCTTTATTATATGAGCCTGACTTCTCCTATGTAGTTCCTGTTACTTTGTTTTGCCTCCCACCTAGATGAAGGAGAAATAAACAAGCTGATTCTGATAGATTATAGATGACAGATAACACATGATAAGCACGAATTTGTCTCTGTAAAAGAAGGGTTTTGCAGGGAAAGTAATTTTATATATTTCTCTTTCATTTATTTTATTTGCTATTTTCCTCTACTACATGTGGCAGCTTCCCTCTGTCATCCTCACCTTCTTCTACAGCCATTGTTCCTCTCAGCCTCTTCCCCACTGCCAGATTGTATCCAATCTGCAGTTATTGCTGCACAAACCTCAGGACCTTTCCCAGGCTTAGTTTTCTCACCCAGTCATTCTGGTAAACAAGTAGTTTACATTTCCTTAGTTCACATGGACACAGACAAGATTTATAACTTGACTGGGTTGGCAACTGGTCTTTGAGGATTATAAAACTGGGCTTTGCTCAGTGACCTGTCTCTTCATAGAGGTCTGTCTGCCTGTCCTTGGTCTGTGTCTTCGGCTGCCTTTTGCTCTAGTCAGACTCTCCTAATGAGAATGTTCTTGGATTTCAGTCTGGGGGAACCCAGTCTCCACCCACCAGACTTCCTGGAGAGCTCTCTGCTGATGCTGAGAGTGGCCTGAGCCGGGAGGACTGGATCAAGCTCCCTTTTGAAGGGGTCTCAAAATTCCTCAGCCATAATGTATTTGTGGCTACGATTTGTTAAGAAAAGAACCAGGCTTTTCCAGCCAACAAATTGTCAAAGGAACACATACCTTAGATAGAGAAAATGGTTTGCAGCACACAAGCCTCTTATTCCCTTTCCTAGTGCTCTGCATCCAGTGTTCCCAGTAACTCAGAGTCAAGCTTATTTCTAAGCAGATCCTGATTTCTGCTCTTTGAGTTTACCAAAACCTTTGGGGATGTCTGTTGTGTGAGTGCAGGCTTTTTAGTCATCTTCTTAGTCTGAACTTCTCCTAATCAGTACTTCTAATTCAAAGAGCTCTGACATTAGGTTTCATTGTGGGACTCTGGTGAGTGGAGTTTCTCAGCAAGGATATGTGATTGTGTATGTTTTCTGGTCCGTGAACCCCAGAGCCATAGTGCATCGTGACTGTTCCTGGGCTACCTCAGCCATCAGAACAGACCCAGTCACATCACCCCACAGGTTTTTCTCCTTTGAAAACACATGTGCTAGCTGATCCTACTTCTCTCTGAAATGTATCCCTCTCCTAATTGTACACTTTGGGTTTTGTATTAGTATTTACTATAGCTCAGATTTTGTGTGTGTGTATACATATATGTGTGTGTATATATATGTGTGCATATATATATATATATATATATATATATATATATATATCTTGCCTTTTCATAATTGCCCCCAACTTCTTAGGTAAAGTATTTCCAATACAAGTTGTCAATATACTATAATGACCTTTACTATATAGCAAAACAACTGTGTTTTGCTTGCTGGAGCTATAAGATTACTTAGAAAATTTATGCTTCCCTTCATCACACTTGAGGAAGTACTTGTTTAAAAGGGGTTTTATATCCTGACTTGAACTATATTTAACAATTTTAACCCTCCCCCACCTCCCAACACTTACCAAGATATCAAAAGACTAAGACTCTTGGTAATGATAAAATGATATTTCAGATGATTCTCAAGTATTTATAGTGTTTTCTATCCTGAACTACATTATTTTATTTAGATTAACTGGGGACCTTTTCTGCAGTGAGAATGAAGGCAATGAAAGTATATATTATAGGGTAAAAAAATGGAGCAGTTTAGATGGAAAGAGATAATTCAAACAGATAAGTGGAAAGCAGAATTGAAGGGTAACTGAGAGGTCTGGGGTGCTAATTATTATTTGTACCTTGCTTGTTGAAAAGTTATTTTATAGGAGAACATTTGAATGAGCAAAAACAAAACCCATTTTAACTTTTGATGGGCCCATAAAAGGGATGCCTAGTTATTTAGATCTTAAAGCCTAACTCCTGGCAAATTCATCTTCTGCTGTTGACTTTATTTTATTTTAGGCATAGTGTTTAAGGTAAGAGTCAAGTTTTTGTAAGTGAAAATCTTGTGAATGCAAACAGATCAAGGGCATTTTCAACAGCCACAGTGTAAGAAAGATGCTGTAGAGGAAAACCCAGTGAGCTTTCCTTCAACCTTCTTTCTAATCTTTTCCTTTTCCCTTACCCAACCTGGACCCATAGTGCCCAACATTCTCAGTGCACACTTGGCTTGAACTTAAGTCACTCAACTTTGTCGCTGACACACCCGTTGTACTGACGGAATTCTGGCTTGAATGGCGCTTGCTCAGCTGTGCTTTAGACAAACCTTCTGGCTGACCTGGTTTAAACCTGTCTTTCTTGACGCCATCCTCTGGCATGTTCCAAGGTGAAAAAGGACTCGGCTGCCCCTACTGTTGCTTCTTTGGAGGAAAAATCAATTGCCCTTTGGCACCAGAGTTGATCAGGCCTGCTTCCAGAATAGTAACATGATTTAGTGAGAATAACACCAGACTAGGAGGCAGGAAACTTGAGTCCTAGTGCTGGCTGTGCTGCTCAAAAGCCATGTGACCTTGGGCAAATCATTTCCCTGTCCTAGCCTCATGATTACCACCCCCCACCCCCATTTGTCAAAGAAGTTAGGACAATTCTGAGCCTAAAAGTTAGGGATTCATGCAATGTTAAGAAAGTTCTAAGTAAATGGAGATTTTGGTTCTACATGCTTTCTTCCCCTATACCACACTCTGCAAAACCAGGTCTTCTTCACCATAGTTTTTAAAAAATAAATTGGAGCATAGTGGACAGATCATATTGTTGTTTTGTAATGTGCGCTAAACCCACCTCTAAGTCTTGGAGTTAGGAACCTCAGATTCCTGCTTCCATTGGCACAGTCTGCTACAAAGACACACTGTCTGACTGTCTCTAAGTTGGGGCAGGTGACTCTGCTTATTCATTTGTCTCTTGGATGGTTCCCATTATTTTAAATTGTTTTTTTTCTTATGAACACTTTCTGCTCTCCCCTTTCTGAGTGATGATCTTAAAAATATCACTGATGTAAACTATGTATTTGCCATATTTGTATTTTACATATAACATGTCACCTAAATCTTAACCTTCGAAGGCACTTTTATTATATTTCTTCTTGACATATAAAGGAGTTGAGGCCCTGAGGCTGCACAAGTGCACAGTGCTGATCATGGGCAGGGTGCAGCTTGGATCAGACATGTCTCTGTCCACAGCCGAAGCTAACTAACATCTTCGCTTTAAGAAATATGCAGTACCTGGCAGTTTGGGCAAGAGATCTCAGAAAAACTCTCTTGTTAAGGTCTCAAAGAAAATGATCTCTAACTGCATTTCAGATGCCTGGAATTTATGCTTTGCCAAGCACTTTTCCACTTAATTTTAAATCCATGGGTATTTCAAGGGGAATTTAACCCATATGTTTCTGATTCACTTGTACTTAACTCATCAAAGAGGATTGTTTTGTAAACCTTAGCCTCTTCTTATGAGCACTTTTGAGCTCATATTTGGCTGGCATTGGCTGGATTTTAGAATCTGCCATGGTTGAAGCTTGATTTTAAATCCCTTCTTTCCAACCACTATTTCATGGTGGCTTTATTCGGTGAGTGGATGGAAATTGAAGGTGAGTCATAAAGAATCTTCCAAAACTGGACCAAGATTCCACTGATATTAAAAGCCTTGTTATACGTACCTATAACCCTAAAAAGACTTTTTTGATACTCATCTCACTCCATTAAGTTATTGAATGATGTGTGGATATGTCCTACATGGGTAAAAGTGAAATTCATAGACACTGCATTTTCTCTTAGTATGGTGTATAATAAAATCTCCTTTGAAAGACAAGGTATTTGTGAAGCTTAAGTATATCATTACCTTGGAAAAAAAGTATATCATTAATTTGGAATCATCTATTTGAGAGATGCTTGAGCTATACAGTGGAAAGTTTCTTCCACAGACCATCATTAGAAATGTAGAAGACAAAAGCTTGTTTATTTTCTTGACATGTAGATGAGTTAGTGTGTCAGTTCTGATAACTTGCTGAGTTGGAGGAATAATGAACCTCATGTGAGCTCCTTCCTCTAAGGACTGTCCTATAATGGTCAGTAGTTATGCACAGTCCACAGGGAAACAAGAATGATTTTCAGACTGGGATAGCGGTTGGGTTTAACAAAGCTACATATTGAATGTTTTCTGGTCCTGGCCTTTGGATGATAGAAGGTAAGATTTGAGAGAAAAACAAGGGACTGCCTTTCCCCTTGGGGAACATACCACTTGAGAGGCTATGAATTGTGTGCTTCTTTCTGTACCACGGGGTCAAATGGCAATACCAAATAGGTAATGCAAACTCAAGGCACCATAGGTGCCCTGGAAATGAAGATGTTCTTTCTGTTTGATGGAGTTGGACAGACTTCCCCCCAAAAATGAGGTATGTATAGTTGGACTTGAAAGGTAAGAAGGCCTTTGCAGGGAGGATGGACATTCAGAAATGAGACAACCAAAGTGTTTTTGGGTAATACAGACAATGCCAAATAGTTTTCCTGACTCTCTGCCCTGTGTGTAGATGCCGGGTAGCCTGAATCTGCAGAAGTAGATCAGAGCTCTAGAAGCTTACGTGGGACTAAGGGGGGTGGCGCATGCTCCTCACAGATGAGCAGCTGGGATTAGCATGACAACCTTTAACCGGGCACAGATGTCCAGTGCTGGGAGCATTTAGTCTCAAATCAAGAAGAGAACACAAGAAAGAGACAAGGCAGGGGACAAGAGATGAAGGAACAGTGTGTGTAATTTAAATAAAAATAAATGAACATCATGTATTTAGAGGTGAAATAGCATTACAGCTTATGTTTGAATAGTACACAAATGAGTGTAAATGCTACCTAAGGTAGGGGAAACCAATGAAATGCATCTTATACAAAAAGTTCTATTTACAGTTTTACTGTCATGAGCTAAAAAGGGACTGCTGCTGGTCACAGGATTATTTTACATACTTATCTCCTATTTTTCTTTCTCATCTGTTACCTCTATTTGTAATCAGGAAACTGGAGGTCAGAGAGTAAATTATCTGCCTATGATCACATAGGTGTGTAAGGTGTGTCTTATTTTGCAGATACAATGTATAAAGATGTCCCTGGCTTACCCTTTTTCTTGTTAACACTTTTTCAGTGCTATATATAACACTTTTAGTTTTTTTTTGCCATTCAGAAATAACTTCCAGTAAGAGTTGATGGACATCCTGTATGCAAATAGAGTAATCTCCTGTTTCATACCACAGAAGTAATTACTTATATCATAAATTGCTTATATGTTACCACAGTTTAGGGTGAATATATTTATAAATATATAATTGGAATATTTTGTATTTCTTGCAAACACTTCAACACTGAACTAAAGGCTTACATATGCCTCAAAATTTAGGAGTATGAAAAATATGACATTGATGCTGATACTTTTTTTCTTTATTATTAGTTATTTTTTATTGACATAAAGCTGGTTTACAACACTTGTGTTTTAGGGCTATAGGTTCACACCTCAAATGTTTCTTTCATCTTAAGGGTTGTGATTTAATCCTGAGGTGTGGGAAGATAAAAAATGAGATCTAAGAGGAGCTATGAAGTAACAGATACTGTCTGATCCAAGATTTGAGAACTCCAAGTTCTAGTTCCATCTGTCATTAATTTGTCTATGACGCTGAGAAAATTGCTTCACCTCTCTGAGTTTTAATTTGCTCTCTAAACACTGATGATCACCCCATGAAAGATAAAGCAGTATAGGAAGAAAATCACACCTGTTAGAATCAACAAAATTAGTATTTTCATTCTGACACTCAAAATTTGTGTAACCATGGGCAAGTTTCTTAAATTAACTTTGAGCCTCAGTTTCCTTTTCTGTAAAATCATGGACATGGGGGTGGGGGGAGTACCCTTCAGAGAATTCTTGTAAAAATTAATGAACTCGCATGTAAAAGTAGCCAACACAGTGCTCCATAAGTGTTTATTTTCTTTTCCTTCTTCTATATATTTCTTTCCAATTCTAAAATGAAAGATCCAACACTCATCTTATACATAAACTTTTGAAGCACAACCAGCTCATAATTATGCAATTTCCTGTATTAAAGGCCTAAACATTTCTCTCAAATCAAATTTATCATCAGAAGATGTTCCAAGGTCTGGATGAATCTTTACAAATTAACAACAACATCTGGAATTTAAAACAAAAGCAAAAGTTTCTTTTACATTCACAGAGTGAGCAGAAGAGAGTGAGAAAATAAGTGTGATAAAAGTTTATTCCCTTCCCTTCCCAAGCTCAAATAATAGATTATAATCGATTATATAATATATTATAAAGTTTAAGATTTTGTTTTTAGTGGTTGTTATAGATCATCTGTGGTGGCCTAAGGCATCAAAATTGTTACCCTAACTAAAGACAGAATAAATCCCATTGATGATGTGAATATCATGATTACTTCTTTTATGCCCTTTCTATCTCCCTAACCATCCATCTTCCTGGCATTTTCATAGTTCTCTTTACTCAGTACATTCTTATTGACATATAGTTTGAAATAGCCACTGTTTGGGAATAGTTCCAGATTTCCATTAGTTCCAGATGTCCACTGTATTTGTTTATATTTTTATGACTGTTATGGTAACAAATCAAATACATATAACGTTTGGAAACCTGAGGGGAAGGGGCAGTGGTCTTTATTTTCAGTTGAGGACAGTATATGATTGCATTACATTAAAAATATTTTAGCTGTTTAGAAAATAGAATACAAGCATGATCTTTAAGCAAAGGCATTAAGGAACTTACTTTAAATGCAATTATCTTATACATAAGAGCCAGCAGTAACTCTTATGATAGTGATGATATATATGACTATTTCTGTATTAATTTAAAAAATATGTGTATAGCAGAGAGCGGGGTATTAGTAAATGTTATCAGAGTATGGTCATATCCCCACTAGACACCTTATCCAGTTGCCAGGAGGGAAAATTAAGTTGATTTTTAGCATATGGCTTCATGAAGAAATAATACCTAAAACTTTTTGAATTTTGGTGAGATTTGCTTATGTTCTAGATCTGCTTTGCTCAATCAGTTTTCTTTCAATCATTAAGACACATGCTACATAAAAATCCGGAAATACATCCTTGGCTTTTGTAGAATTGGCAATTCTCTTGGAGTATTTGCTCATATATGTGTCAAATACCAACAAGATTCATATACCTGGTTAGGGATTAATTTGAATGAACAGAAAACCTAACCTCAATAGCTTAAAAGGGTTAATTTCCCCCCACCCCAAAAGCATTAAAATTTTAATGTGACAAATGAATTTAGAGTTCTCAGAAATGGCTCTTTCTGGTTTACCATTCTCAATGCATGGACTGTAGTCCTCATGATTGTAAGGTGGCGGTAGACACTTCTGGGCAGGACGTCTTTGTAGAAGGGTGCAAGAAATAAAGGACAGGGGGATAATCTGGATGAGTGTATCTAATTTTATCAGCGATAAAGAGCTTTCTTGCTTTTCTTTCTGTCAGCCTTCATGTGCATTGGTTAGACATAAACACATACTCACTTCTAGTGAAAAGGACGGTAAGGAGAAAGGGATTTTTGGAAGAGGGGTTGATCAGTTGTCCACTACTGCCTTTCAACCTGCTCAGGCAAAGCCTTCATAAACCCAGTCTTGAACAACTGCATATTGACTGTTACTTTTGTTCTGTTTCGAGAATACCAGCTACTGTCCCTGAAGAGGGCCAACCAAGAGTATAGGGATGTTTAGAACCAATTGTGTCCCCATAGGCTAGGGGTCAATGAAATCATCTATTTTTTAGGAATAGAAGAATACATTGGTAATCTGTAGTTTTGGTGTATGAGAGGACAGGAAAGAGAATTAGGAACTCTGGTAGGTATTTTGTATACATGGATTCATTTACTGTTATGCAACCTAGGAGGTAGGAGAAATTGACTCAAAGCATTACCACTCACTGGCTCATTCATAATAGGTTTCAAAAGTCAAATAAGTGTGATAGATTCAGGGAGTAAAAGATATTTAATTATGATGTTGGCAAGGGGAATGAAGACTGTAAAATATGGATTTTGACTAAATTGAAAATATATAATTTTTCATCTTCATTCATTTTTATTGAGTCTCACATTAAACCCACACAGTACTCTAGACCCTGAGGATACAAAGTTTGATGAGATAAAATATTTGTCCTTAAGTTTTACAGTCTGATGAAAGATCATGACATCTGTGGTTACTGTAGAAGTTAATTAGTGCCACAGAAGAAGGAAGGGGAAAGTGATCAGAGAAAACTGGGATTGCAAGTCTTGCAACCTTCCCTCCACCCCTGCTTTGAGTTACAAGTGAGGTTAAGAGAATAATTGTTGAAGTGGGTTTCGTTTGGACTTGTGTTACTAACTGGAAGGGGTTTTACATTTTCACATCTCTAAGAATTAGATGAGTATTAGACTGCATTAAATCTGGATAAGTTACCTTAGTAGTGGCACTTTGCTACTGACTTCTAATTTAAACAGTGCAATTTATTACCTTATTTAAAATGGCACTTACAAGAATCTGACTGTAAGTTGTGGTCTCTTTTCTCCCAGTAAAGGTACAAATACACATAGCACATTAGTCCAAACCTAGTTTGTTCCAATTAACAAACCAGTTTTAGTAGAAAGGTATATTGGTTATAAAGAGCCTTGTGTGTTCCAGGAATTCAAGAGCAGCACTGAAGCAGGCATCTAATGCCCTCTCAACCTCTTGCTGGAGCCAAATGCTCTCAGTCTTTGTTCCTCTCTGTAGACTTTGTCTCTGCTTTATGCAAATGGTCTGCTCTGTGCTTCTTCTAGTACATAATGGCCCACTGCTCTACAGGTAGCTTCACCTGAGGTTCCAGTCACCTCCAAAGAGGAAGACCATTGTTTTTCAATCCCAATTCCACATTTCTGAAAGAACATGTTTTTGCCCTGTTTGGGCCTGGCATCTGAATGCCAGGCCCACTTTCCTGTTCCCAGAACAGACCTATCATACTTCTATGAGTGATTCACCTACAATTTCAGGGCACCTTCAAACCTCTCAAGTTATAATTATGATCACTAAGAACCCCAAACTAATTTGAGTGCTGATAGCCCAGCTGTATTATTTTTTAGGTATAAAACTTCAGTAGCGTACACTGATTACAAAGTGTTTGCATCAGCATAGAATTTATGAGTAGTTGCTCCTGTAGAAGTTGTGAATGTTGAAAATCATTAGTTCAGTCCCAGGATGGTGAAATGATGACTATTGAATTATAATACTCTCCAAGGTTGTTGATATTATATTGCTAACTTTTACCCTTCAAGGTTTGGAAAGTTCAATTTTAATTATTGTTAACATGCTTTGTAAATATCCAAGGGAATACAATATAGACCTATTCATACATCCAGAGAACCAAAAATCTGGCTCAAGTTGTTTTTTCTTCCACAGTTGGAGAAAATTGTGGTGTACAGCTTGCCTCTTGGGGCATGTTAAACCACTTTTAATGCTGTCTCTTATTATTTTCTAACCATATGCACTTTCTGCACATATCTGACTCGCTGCCTTAGATGAAACCCCAATGTCTAGCCAAGCTGATGTAAATCTTCAGTAAGTGGAAAGAGAGAACAGAAAAACACAGTGCCCCCATAGTGTTCAGACACAATTTAATACTTGCAATCTCAAAAATCTAAGCAACAACTTTAAATTTTTTTCTGCTTCTATAGAATGGAAATTTCTGAGTCATTCACCATTTCCCCACTGACTGCCCTAGGTAAAACCACGCTGAAAACAGATTGGCCTATGTAGTATAGTATTAATATTTACTTCGTCAGATCATTTACCTAAGGTGTCTGGGACATAATTATTTACTCCCAAAGATCACGGTGCATACTTGTGTAATTGCCATTCTAATGCTTCAGAACAGTTTTCTCCTACAAACTAGTAAGTAAATGTCCTAGAATACCAAAACCTATATGTTACTGGTGAAGTTGCCCAGAAGCAGCATGACTGTCCAGCTAGTGGCCATTGCCAGTCCATGGGGGAAGAGTTTTAAGCTGGATATCCATGAACTTAGAGCATAACCTGGTTCTGGGGTTCTAATGCTGTCATCTTTGGTTTCTCATAAAATCAGTCTTCTGCAATATTTGAATTGGAAGTGTACAAATTTTTGTCAGGAATCTTCTTTTGTTAATTGATTCTATCTCCATGATTGTGTCTTGGTACTGTTACCTCTCCCATCCACTTGGCTGTCATGCCCTTCTATGCATAGTTCTCTCATGTGCTCTGAGTAATGCTGGTGCTTTCTTCCAACTTGTCTTTCTTCAGTTGAGTTCAGTGCCAGACTCTGAGCTGGAAGTAGTCTCAGGAATTTCTCATTCATCAGACATTCTCTTCCAAAGAAAATTTCTGAAAATAAGAGGGTCACTTTGAGAACTACTTGTACATTTGCATAGTTTGATGCTGTGTGTGCTTGCTTTGTAAGGCAGGTGCATGGAGAGGGGTGGGAGGGAGAGACGTGAGTGTCTGTGTCACATACCTGCAAGCAAATGAATATTTGGTAAGATGCCAATTCTAGAAATAACATTTCCCAGTCAATTTATCTAAACTTTCTCACTGTCCTTCATCTGTCTTGATAGCACAGAAAACCCATATGTATACTGGACTTTTCTCAGTTGTGGTTAAGTGACTGAATTTCTGTCCTTGCTTTAAGTTTTTCACCAGCTCTCTGAGAATTGATAATATCACTGGAATGTGGTATGTATCTATTTCCTGAAGAATGAACTTTGGGCTGGCAGCTAGAATATTCATGGTGTTTAGTCCCTTTGGCCTTTCATTTCATGGAAGCAGTAGTGAAGTTCCTCTGGATGAAACCCCAGCCACCATACAAGACTCTGTCGTGTACTGTTGGTTGGGGTTGTTGTGTACTTAACAATCAGGTTTCTGTGAGAATTGGCCAAATGTGTTTGAAGTAGGAGTTTCAACCATAAAGTTTATAAAGGAAAATATTAATATGACTGAGTGCTAGCCTACTAAGAGGAAGGGAAAGATGAGAAATCTAGTGATAAAAATAAAATACACAAGCCAACATAAAATTTTGTTACACATAAGTTTTCTTTTGACAGCATCAAGATTTATAGATAATCTTTTTATGCAGGACCAGGGCCAGCCTCATAAAATCACCTGTCCTATAATAGGTACTTGATAATAAAATGTGAAGAATTTTTATACTATAAGTAGTTAGAACCTTGGCGTCCCTTAGATTCTCTGTCAAGTAATACACCAAGTTTTGAAAGCCAGAAACTCAAGAGTCATCCTTGCCTTTTCATTTTCCCTTGCCTTTCACATTTAATTCATTTCTAGGTGCTGTTGGTCTGACTACTCAAGTACCATCCCCATCTGCCAGCTCCCCTCCATTTCTGTGCCACCATCTTTGTCAAGCCACTACCATTGTTCACCTCAGTTTCTTCAGTAGTCCCCTGACAAACCTTCCCTTTCTATGCTTGAACCCTCTAAGGAGCAGACTTTTTTTAATTTTTAAATTGTTTCTGCATTTTCATATGTATGTGTGTATATACACATATATACACATATATGTATACATATACATTATGCATGCGCACGTACATGTGTACATATGTATATACATATATGTATACATTTGCTATACATAAGTTTTCTTTTGATATATTTATATATACATACATTTTATATGTACATATATACATGTGTAGATATATATTATATACATATATACACACTCTTTGTTGTATACCCCATTGTGTATCCCACCACCATTGCATTCTCTTACCACCAGATCACCCATGACACATTGTCCTTTGTACTCCTTCCTCCCCTGATTCCACCCTCTTTTCCTTTCGCTCCTTGACTGTATGCTATAGTTCTATTGTCAGTTTGTTAAAATTTTCCTTGTCCTTTTGTTTGTTTTCCCTATAGTCCACATATAAGTGAGACCATCTGGTATTTCTTTTTCTTTCTGCCTTATTTCTGCCAGTGTGATTCCTTCTAGCTCCATCCATGTTGCCACAAATGACACAAGTTTGTCTTTTTTGATTGCTGAGTAATATTCTAGCCAGGATATGGAAACAACTCAAAAGCCCCCAAATGGATGAATGAATCAGAAAGTTGTGGTATATTACTAAATATTACTCTTTAAAGCAAAATATTGTGCTGTGTTTTTAATTCTTGTTTAACTTAGAGCCAACTCTGAACTCTTTTATCATGGACTGGATGGGCTCTGTGACTCACTTTCTCTCTCTTTTAAAATAATATATATATATATATATATATATATTTCACATCTTTGCGTGACTCACTTTCTAATCTCATATAATTCCTCCCTCCTTACTCTTTGAGCTCTGGTCACTTTGACCCTCTTTTGTTTTCTGTCCTAGGGAGCCTGACGTCTGTCAGGTCAGAATCACTATCCCCACTATCTCTCATGCCTAGAAAACACTCACAATTGGTACAGCTCATTTATTGTCACCTTTAAACTTTATGTTTAAATGTCTCTTCCTTAAAAAAGTCTTCCCATGAACTCTTAACCAATGTGCATATACCAGTTACTCTCCATCACAACAGCATGTTGATTTCATTTGTATTCTAAATCATAGCCTCAACCCTAAAATGATTTTTCCTATATTTAAATATTAACTCCCTTCTCCATCAGATGATAAACTCCTTGTGGCCTGGGACTGATACTGATACAGCACAGTGAACCAGTACATATTTGTTAAGTGAATAATGAAAACCTTGATTACATTTTACCGTGTTCAAGTTGAGCCTATCAAGTTGAATGTCTTATTTTATGCAACAAACATTTTTAATAGTGAGAGTGTACACACATAAATTTTTCATTTTAGTCACTTTTGGTGTATGGCTAGGGGCACTAAGCATGTTCACATGGTTGTACAGCTGTCACTACCATCCACCTCCAAAACTTACACATCTTCCCAAGGGAAACTCTGTGCCCCATGACACAAGATCTCCCCTGCCCACTCCTAAGTCCCTGGCAGCCTCTTCCCCTGTTTATATTTTTATGAATTCATCTTCTCTAGATATCTCATATTGGTGAAACCTGCAGTGGAACATTTTTAATTGATTTATTTTATTTTCCCTTTAATGTCTTAGAACTTTGTCCTATGTAAAAATCTCATGTATAGTAATTTTCAACTTCAACTATACAGTGATCTATTAAGGTCTGTTAGAAAATTGATTCACATTTTTTTAAACCTACATCTGAACATTTAATTATATTGCATGACACTCTTAGTTGATATAAGAATATGCTGTTTCTGGACACTTAGGAGTTTGAGATCTCTGCTCAAAAAGCCCTTTACATTTACCTTGTTAGTCTTACTTGTGGAGTGTAGAGAATGTTTTATACTTGGTGACTTTGAAAAAATATGAAAGAACAAATAAATCAAACTGTTATATAATACTATTGTTTTTGTATTGCTGTTCAGTAGTTGTTGCTCTGTGGTAAAACGGCAGTTTGGTTTTATATGGCATTCACACAAACCATTTTAATAGTCAATAAATCAGAACCAGCTGGTTCTTTAACGTGGAATTTGCAGACCACTAAAAGTGAAGACACTCTATTATTTTATTATCTTGATGGTAAATATATCACCCAAATAGAATTTTAGGTCTATCTACCCTGACTCTCCCTTTTTTTTCTAAAAAAGATAATTTGTAAACAGATAACTTTGGGGGAAAGTGAAAATCAGTAATGACTCATGGGCAGGAAATAATGTCAGGCAAATTATTATTTAGAAATGAGATATTATCTTTCCTGAACAAGATTTTTTACTGTTTTCTTCATCATGTAACAGAATAAAAAGTGGTAGCAATTTTCTATAGTTGGGTGGTGGTTGCAATAATTGGGTCTCACACAACCAAGACCTGGACCTTGGTGAATAGCTTAGTCTGCACCTAATAAATCACCGTGTCTCTGCTTTCTTAAATGATGTTTAGATTTAAATTTTTTACTGGTAATACTTTCATGGATTAGGGCTGGCATGGTGGCACATGCCTGCAGGTGGCAGCCTAGGAAGCCACATCTGGGGTCAGGGATCTCAGTTCAAGTCCCCCTGGGGACATGTAGGGAGACCTAGTCCCAAAAAATAGCTGGGCATGGGGGCGCGTGCCTGTAATCCCAGCTATCTGGCAAGCTGAGGCTGGGGATTGCTTGAGTCTGTGGTACCCCTGGGAACGTGAGCCTGGGGTTCCACAGGCAAAAATAGTGAGACCTAGCTCAAAAAAAGAAACAAACAAAAAAAAAACCAAAAAAAACCTTTCATGGATTAAAGTATTTAAAAGTCAGGGGAAAATACTAACATGGAAGTAACTGTGTTTTATTTCTACAATGCTTAATAGATACATTTAGCTGTAATTAAGCTGTACTCAAATATAGCTGCTAAAAGATACAAATTTTATATAATGTGTTTTAATAAGAACTACCCAAAATTTATAGTCTTTAATAACATTATGTAAACTATGTTCATAGATAATTTTGAACATAATATTTTATAAAAATATATAGAATGAAAAGTACATTTGAAATCTAATTTTAAAAGCACCTGCTTGAATGAAATAGGAAGGGTAATATTTTTACTAAAAGTAATGATAAAGATAATGCTAAGTGAAATAAGTCAAAAGGGTAAAAGCAGATACTGATGGTTTTCACTTATATGTGGAATGTAGAGAAACAAAACAGAGTCTGACAGAAACAAACCATAAACAAATCCTAGAAATCTGACTGTGATTTGAGGTTATAAGAGGGGCGGGGGTTAGGGGGGAACACTGTGTGGAGGAGCCTAGTAGACTAAGGTAGAGAACTATGGGTGCCTTGGTGGTGGGATGGGGTGGAGACTTGCCTGGAGAATGTGTAATCTTATATTTAGTCATATATTTTGTTGTAAACCACAATTTCCTCAATAAAGAAAAAAAAATGTCCTAAATGGAATTTTTACTTCTTTTAAATTTTTATTGTGAAAAATGTCAAATTTCAATTTCAAACATTAAAGTTGAAATAATATCAGATACACTCACATAACTTCTACTCACACTGAATATTTAACATTTCCACACCCTTAATACATCTTTCTATGTGTATGTGTATTACATAATATTTGTATATAAACACATATTTTTGTCTCTTTTGTCAAATCATTTGAAAATTGTCCTGCATGCATCATAATACATCACCTCTAATAATGACATACTTATATATACAGTATTTTTTATCTAAAAGAATAATACCATATCTCACAATATAATGAAGTATCCAATTCCTATAAAATTTTCACAGTTGTCTCATGTGAAACACTATCCCATTAAGATGTGGTTATTAGATCTTTTTAATCTAAAATAATCCTTCTACAACTTTTTTTGAGAAAGGATGTTTATTGTTAAAGAAATTCAGGATCATTTCCTTAGAAAAATCACATATTTTGGTTTTTCTGATTTTTTTCCTATGGTGTCATTATCTTGTTCCTCTATCCCTGGATGCCATGGAAGTTAGCAGTTAGGTCTGGGCGCTTGTTTAGATTAAGGTTTGAATACTTATGACATAAATTCACAGATGGTATTGCTATTTTATCTTTCATCCAATCAGGAGCCATAGAACTATTTCAAAGTGAATGTGGTAGTACAGTTCTGGAGAAAATAATGTGTTAACACATTATCAACTTTCATCATTGTCGATAAATTAGATCAATGTCCACCTGGAGAATCCCCCTGCAGTTTCACTCAGGTACTAGGTTCCAGTAGTGGATAGGAAGCTGTAAGAGTTCCAGTAACTGAGTGATATATTGTGTATCAGTAGGCTTTGTAACCGTGGGAGGGAAGAGTTTAGAAATGTGAAATTGCCTATTAGGACAGTGGGGTATAATTAACAAAGAACATAGTAAAGTGCTTCATAATCAAGCAATACCATGGAAATGAATGTTATTTTGCAGTGGGTCAGTTCTGGTTCATAGATCTTATATCTTGGGTTACACTGAGTAGCAGTGGCCCTGTATAGACTTTCTCATGATTCTGGGGTTAATCTTTTAAGTAGGTAAACATAAACATAAAGGAACATAAATACTCCTCAATTAAGAAGGGGGGGGGGAGAGGGAGACACACAGCATACCAAGTCTCTGAATTGAATACTAGGGGTGACCTGTGGTGTGGATGGGGGTGAGACTACATGTCAGTGTTCTGTGCAAAGCTCCTCAGACAATTTGTTTATATCTCAAGGTTAAGAATCATTAATGTGAGAAGTAGCAGAGGTGGTGATCCTCATTATGATCACAGAATTTCTTTGCTTTAATTTTCTCCAGATGGAAAGTTTTCTGAACTCCTTTCTCAGAAGATTGTATTGAATTTCCATACATTGGGAGCCTAATGTCTCCTAGGTCAACTGATTTGGAAGGAGGAAGCATGCTATGACCTCTGTGTTAGATAAATTGATATCTCCTTCTTTTGTTTGTAACTTTTATGAAAGAAGGATTTAAAATAATTGGAGCCTAGTGCCCCAAATTATATCCTTGTGCCTTCCCCGCAGTTTGTGGTTTAGTGACTGGGCAGGAGTGACAAGAATCCATTGTGCTGCAAAATTTTCTTTCTCTGTGAATGATGCATTTGCTTCAGGGCAAAGTCTGATTACAAATGAAAGTGAAATAACACTGCAGGCCACTGCATTCTGAATGGCAGTGCTGGGAAGGAGCTGGGGTGGAGACATGTTGGTCAGATCCCAAACTTTGGGCCAAATCTTTTGGGACTGAGGAACGGACCTAACCACTCAGAATGGGAACATGTCGATGCAGAATTTCCCATGAACGAGCCATACTAGAGTAGTAGGCCAGTTAAAAACAATTAAAATTGCATTTTAATTTTGGAAAGGTTTGGCCTGACGCCCTAGTTCCTGGAGGTCTTATAAGGAAGTGATTGTAGAGCAATTTGCAAACACAAAGTATTTTTAATAGTATATTTTAGTTATATTAGAGAGAGTGATTTATGTTGAGGGATTGAGTCAGATATTGCCCAAGCATTGAATTAGGCTCATTCCCTGTCTATCTTTTTATTTTTTAAGTATTTAAATTTAGCTTAGTATCATGTAAGTGCTATGGGAATAACTGTAAATAATTGGATTATTAGAAAGGAATTGCAAGTGTGGGCACATTTTTTCTGTGGTTGGAGTATTGGACTAGAAACAGCATAGTTTCGGCAATTTAAATGAACAGAGGACAAAAAGCATGTATTGCCAAATCAGAAAGACATTGGAAAACCACGTTAATACAGCACTTACCTTCCAAGGGATTTTTAGATTCAGTTCTTTCCATTCAGATCATGCCTGACCTGCAATCAGCAATTTTTTTGGACAGTATGACTGTACAAGCTCATTTCTATCCACTTACTAGTCTGTGCTGTCACATGAGTTCTCTCTGACTATAGTGATAAGGATCTATTGTAAAAAGGTGTTAAGTTTATAGCATTTATTATATGTGCTCAAACTGTTGGCCAAGAACCCACTATGTTTAATAAATATGGGTCCCTGTGAGCTCTGGAGATGCCAAATGAATACTGTTAGAATTAACAAATACAGGCTGGGCATGGTGGCGCATGCCTGTAAGCGGCAGCCTAGGAAGCTGCAGCCGGGGCCAGGGATCGTGGTATGAGTCCCACCAGAGGCACATAGCGAGACCTAGTTCCAAAAAAATATAGCTGGGCATGGTGGCGCACGCCTGTAATCCCAGCTACCTGGGAAGCTGAGGCTGGGGATTGCTTGAGTCTGTAGTACCCCAGGCAATGTGAGCCTGGGATTCCACAGGCAAAAATAGTGAGACCTAGTCTCAAAAAAAAAAATTAACAAATACAATTTCTATTTTACATATTTCAAATTGAAATAAGTGCAAGAAATTGTTGACCCTGGGAAAGTCCCTTTTTTTAGTGTGTATTGAGGTAATGTTGGTTTCCAGAAATGTCAGCATTTTAAGGGTAAGGGTCCATACCTCCTCAGATATATGCTGTTAGTCACTCCCCTTCCCCATAACCCAGAGGGCTTCTCCCCACTTCCCTCCCATCCTTAACTCTCCCTTTTTGGTGTCCCCAATTCTACAGCCAGAATTCAACATCATATATTTTATAATTCCTGTTTTATGATTAAAATAGACATACACACATGTAAAATGATTTAAGATAATATAACCAATGTATTATCAAAGTTTTCTTTAGATACAATGTCATGTGATTTTACTTTCTTATTTATTTGGCACTGACTTTTCCTAATTGCCTGAAATGATGACTTATTGTTGAAATGGAAAAATGCATGATAAAATATTAAAATAGAAAAGAATGCCATATATCAGAAAAGAAAGAACTAAGCCAAAGAAAGATGATTTCAGCTTTTCACTTTGTCCATGTGGTTATTGCATCTAAAATCAATTTTGTCTGCAAACCATTGTGGTGCAAAGTGACTTAGTCTCTCTTGACAGAATGAAATGAAGGCAGAGATTAAATAGCTTGAGCATTAAATTTTTTTTTAACTCATGTTTGAATTCAATATCTGTGGAAGCAGATAGGAGATTTTTAATAGATCTGGCATTTTGTGAAATAGATTAATATATACCTAGAATTTGATGACATAAGAGTAACACAGTGAAAAAGTATAAGCAAAATAAAAAACAAATAATAAATTGAGGAAGTTTCAGGAGACAGGACTAGAGGGGTGGGTGGGGTCACTGCATGTGGACTATTGGGGAACCGACATCTTTTCTTAGTGTTTGGGAAACAGACACTGAGGGCCATTATAACTACCTACACAGTTTTTGCCTGATTTGCATATGTCATCTGTGGTAGTACCTATTAAAACTGTTTTTGAAAATGAATTTTACATGTTTTAAATTCATTCTCACTATAGCAGACATATCTATGAAATCACGAGTCTGGTGTGTTTATACTTTTTAAGAAAAATTGACATTAGTACATGACTGCTATAGCAATTAAAAATGTCTTTTTTTGATGAATCCCATTCATCATACACATTATACACTTTGGTAAGTACCCTCATAAAGGGAGCATAAGGGAGATGGGACACCAAATTGCGCTGTCTCTCAAGTGCTACCTTAATTTGAACCTAGTTCTGTTGATGGGTGGTATTTTGCTTTAAGAATTTCTCAGAAGGCTCAAGTTCCATGAGAGGGTTAGGGTTGAGCCACTAAGATAGATGGTTTGTCCCAGCAAGACAGAAAGGAGAATAAGGAAGAGCATTTAGCAATGGGGAGCAGAAGGGTTATAACTGAAGGGAGTGGGTAATTGGGGCTACAGCAATGAGAAAGCAGGAGAGGGTGCACAAGATAGAGGAACTCAGCAGGCAAGATTAAAGAATTATCCAAAAGGTTGTCATGGTCCAGTCTGTTCATTCTTGCTAGTACTCTCATAAAGAGTTGTCCTTTGTAGATTCTAAGCCTGTGTCCCATGAGCTACTTAGAGAGAGAAAGAAAGAAGAAAGTAAAAATGAAAACATGGGTATAGAGTGGTGGGAGAACTGTGGGGACTACAGTGATTTAAGGGGAAAAAACCCTAGTTAATACATAAACAACAAATAAAATGATAACATAGCTCAGTTGATCTCATTGATAACCAGTGATTTTCATAAAACCATGGAATTCAGTGGTGAGAAGAACTTACTGGAATCATTTGAGATGACTAGACTGACAAGAAGCAATCTGCACACTTCCAGAAATGACATAAGGAAGCATGCAGTGTGGTGGAGTGGCTGGGCACCCAGGAGTCTTGCCATGGTCCTGCTTCCCTTATCTGTAAAAGCTATTGGAGAACAGAAAAGGTTATTATTATGGCCCTGATCTCTCTCACAGGATGCTGAACACAGACTGGCATTGGGCTTCTGCTCACTTCATCTTTATCTTTATAGATTGCTGGCTACTGAATTCAGATGACTTTATCACTTTTTCAAGAAAAAAAAGTATAGTTCTTTTATCAGGTGAAACAACATGAAAATTTAGCTTATCCTTGTTTGTTTCCAGATGGTCCTTTTGTCAGTGTCTAAATGAGTTTAGATTAGTATCCTCATCCATGTATTAAACACTTACTATCTTTTGCATGATCAATTTACTTGTTATTGTTTGCACTTGGATTAAGATGCACTTAATCCAAAAGAAACAGGTAACCATGTCTTTTGTTTGAGAAACCCCCAAGAAGAAGGTACTAAGACCTGCTCTTTGCAAATTTTGAAAGTCTTTGCTTTCTTTCACCTAAATGAAGATGGAGTGTAAGCTCCATAAGGGAAAGTATTTGATTTCTTAATCACTGAGGCATCTGTCTCTGGCATAGAGTTCATTCATCAGAGGCACTGATACATTTTCTTTAGTGGATGAAAGTGTAGTAGTAATATAATCATTATATTTACATAATATATCACAATTATAAAGTGCTTTCATTTAGCTCATCTGAGCTGTAGAATAGCAACTTCAGTGTGCACTGGAACTGGAGTTTTTAATCCCCATATTACAGGTGAGGAAGATGAGGTCAGAAAAGAGAGTATATCTGCCCTGGACATCCCACAGTCAGTTATGTGGGGTTCTATCCCTGAAACCTAAAGGCCATTCCCCAACTTGGAGTTGTGCAAGATGGGGTGCAGCTGTTTCTCTTTCTGCTGGTTCCCTTGCTCCTGGACATTCATGGAATTCTCATTTTTTGTTTTCAGATTACCGGACAGGCCCGTGTTTTACTGTGGTCAGCAACCAGATGTGCCAGGGACAGCTCAGCGGAATTGTCTGCACCAAAACACTCTGCTGTGCCACCGTTGGCCGAGCCTGGGGCCACCCCTGTGAGATGTGCCCGGCCCAACCCCACCCCTGCCGCCGAGGCTTCATTCCAAACATCCGCACAGGCGCTTGTCAAGGTAAACCCTGGCTGATGGAGGGATTGATGGGTTTGTCTTTTTTGTCCTGGAGAGCACCATTCTCCAAGTAATGTTGGAGGGAATGGAAAAGTAGTGTCAGAGACATAGCTTTAGGATTTCGCTGACAACATCCTATCCAGCTTAGACTTGAGAAGTGTGGCTCACCAGAGAGCAGCTGGTCTCCCTGGATTTTTCCTTGCCAGAATCAGCTCCCCCCTCTGATCCTGGAGGTGTTTGCATGGGGTGGGAAGGTTCTGTTTACAGCAGAGCTGTGCATAAACACAAAGCCAAACTGGTGAACAAGGTACTTTTTCTTCATCTGTTTTCCTTCATTTGAAATTGTTGGCCTTCCTGTGTCTCATAGGTTGTACTTAGTTGACCTAAAGAAAATTGTTCCTCTCTCCATTTTACATGCCACATTATACTTTTTTTTTCACAAGTCAGAAATAAATTAGGTTTTGTTTCACAGTTTTAAATATCCCCAGATGTCGCCTGCTTGCCTCTTCTCCTGTCTCCCATAGAATCACTTACTCTGTTCTTGGCTTTTGCTCCCGTTCTTCCAGCTGTACAAATTCTTTTATTGTCTGGATGTCTGGCAGGAAACAGGAGGAAGTGAACAGAGGCAGCTCCGTGCTAAACTGATGGGATTGAAAACTCCCAGGCTGAATCTGCTTCCTTTAGACATCTTCAGTGCTTTTTTAGCAAGTTACAGTATGTTCAGAAAATTCAGAGTATGCTTTTCTGAAGCAAATAGATTCTCGTTTGGATGTGTTCAATATGTTAATTTTGGACCTTGTGTCTTGAAACAGAACTGGAGCTTTATCACATAGTTCTGTGGATCTCCACTAAACTGTACTTCAGTTAATTCCATTTTTGATAAACAAAATTCACCCTAGTTTCTGGTTCTATGTACAATATACAGCCCTTCTGCAGGCCCTGGAGCAGATACCCTTCTGAATCTAGGGAAGAGCAAGCAGTCACTCTGAAATTAAGCATTACAAAGGGGTAGCTTGTAGGATTTTATGAGATAAAGGGTAAGTTTACTTCCCCTTTTCTTTGGCACCCTCTTATTTTTCTCATCCTTAGAAAGTCCCTGTTAAGTTTGGAAGACATTCTTGGTCTTGGTTTCTGAAGTCAGAAAATACCCATGAACTCATTGACAGTGACCCAAAAGCCAGATTCTCAGTGCCCTGAGGCATTGCCAGAGGCTGGGGTGCTGAGCTAACTTAAATGAGGAGGGGGAGGGGAGAGCTGCAGATTGTTAGCCCATGCCATAGAATTTAGAATTTTCTAGCATTTTTTGGTTTCCTTCCTAAATTCTGTTACTGAACATCCAAGAAAAAGTTTTTTGATAAAAAAATTTTTTTGAAAACCCATGGGATAAAAATGACAGTTATGTTGCCCCTTTGGGAATCTAATGCTTCATGTTAGATTGTTTTGGGGCTCTGTCTCTTCACTTGTCATTTTAGTCGTTGGGCCAGATACTAGGGCCTATGGACAAATGGGTTCATTAAGAGCATATTCTGTCTTCAGTCTTAAGATGAGTGGCCAGTAGAAAAGTACTTTCCTGTATCTTTCCTCTTGCCCAGAATTTATGATCAACAAGGCTATCTAGTTCCATTATATGCACAATTTTAATTTCAATAACATTTGAATAAGTATATTCAACATAGTAAGAGAAAATTCTGGTTTGACATTTAGCTGAACTTTAAAACAATCTAATTTTCACATACAATCATGTCATTCATTTGTGGGGCAGGACATTCCATTTAAAATAGCAAGTGACAATTTTATGCTGAATAAATTGTTTTCCTTTAGTATGCATTTTCTCAAGTATACAGATTATTGGAGATCTTATAAGTGGCAATAACTCTCTTGACTCACACAATGAAGAGCAAAACCAAAGAATACAGTAGGATTCCAGATTGCTAAGAAAGTACCCAAAGTAGAGGGGGTGAAATTTGACTGCCTCTTTGGGGATTCTTCATTAAATGAGAGTTCCTTGCAATGAATGGATGAAGACATGGAGAGAGTGTGCATGTATTTTCACAATCTTTCTAATGAGGTAATGAACTTGGGGTGACGAATTTTGTTCTTGGAAGATTAATACGTGGGCTTGTACATAAGACCACCACAGATCATTCCTCAGGTGCTGGGGCTTCCTCACTGAACAAAAGTGACCAAAACCCTGCCCTCTGAAAGCTTGTATGGAAGAGAATCTGTTTATAAAACAAACAAAGCAAATAGTTAATGTTAATTGTTGCTTTGTACTACAGGGAACAGAAACATTAAGTACTGTGAGTGACAGTGGGGTGCGGACAGGTGTTGCCTGGCAGGTGTTGCCTTCAGTGAAGGGTTCCCTGCTGTCCTATGGCTGGGGTAGAGGACTGATGGAACTGCAGGAACCAAGGCTGCACCCAGGGAGAGGCTGGCCCCTAGGCAGAAAGGTCTGGTTTTGGAAGTTCTGTGGGATGGCAAGGAAACCAATGTGGTTAGCTAGGAGAAGGGGGAGGCAATTAGGAGCTAAAGTCAGAGGGCAGAGGGGCAGATGGAGTCATACAGGATTTAGCATGGAGTAGAGTTCTAAGTTTAGGAGAGACAAGATCTGGTTTACCTTTAGAAAGAGTGCCTCTGGTCGCTGCCCTGAGGGCAAGGTGAGTCTGCAGCTGCCTCTGCTCATTGCTATGCTCACTTCCCAGCCTAATCAGGAGTGACTTAATCTTCACTGTGCAGGAAAATTCTAGAAAGTGTAAACAAGTTGCACTTCATTTGCATATAAGCATTAGCTGCCTCCTGTTGTCTTGGTGAGCTTTTTAAAGTCAATTCTGCTTTAACTGAGTCATTCAGTATGATGGTCCAAAGGTAGTTTTGTTATAGAAATGTATTGCTTTTTGAGTCTAAGGACTACTTTAAATAACTAATTCTTACTGTCAACCTTTTTTATCACTGTATGTATACTTTGCAGCATACATAATAAAACCCACAAAAGTTAGTATAGTTTCCTCTCCTTGAGGGAAGATGGTAAGTGGGAGCATAAATAATACTTGTGACTACTTATAGAACATCATTGACCAAGTTATGTTAATGATATAATTTTCACAATATATAATTGTGAGAAATTGTTTGTTGTTATATTTCAGATATTGTATATGATATAAATATAGTGGGAAAGTATTACATTTTCTCCTCTGATGAATTTTATGTGACTCTCAATCTCTTTTTCTTTCTCTCTTTCTCCTCCTTCCCTACACCTACCCCCCCTTTCTAAAATCTGACAGATGTGGATGAATGCCAGGCCATCCCTGGGCTCTGTCAAGGAGGAAATTGCATTAATACTGTTGGGTCTTTTGAGTGCAAATGCCCAGCTGGACACAAATTTAATGAAGTGTCACAAAAATGTGAAGGTAAGAAATACCATGCTTCGCAGTTGAGGGGTGGAGGGACAGACAAAACCCAAGTCAGTGACAAGATTTTTTGCAAATTGTTCCTAAGTCTTTCTGTCTTCGTCATTCCTGTGCATTTATAAATATAATATTCTTACCAGGAATAATATGCCTTTTTGCTATTAAATTAAAAAAAAACCCTGCAGCTTTTTCCACTTTTATATACCCAAAATAAGAGATTCATCTGAATCAAATTAAATATTAAAACATGAAATATTTTTAAACCAATATTTGGGTTAAAATGTTCAAGACACATTTTTGCGTAGTCCTAGAGACATGAATTTAAAGTTGATCATTACATATCATTCAAAATGACGTAGCTTCTGACTTCTGATGTTTTTTTAGTAATATTTTCGAGCCATCTGTGAATTCCCATTGGTGCTCTACCGTGGGCTTAGGATTTTCTGTCCTTCTTGTCAAATGGAAATATTTTCATGTTAATCAAAGAAACAAAAAAATAGCTTGAGATAAATTTATGTACTTGCATTTAGCTAATGGATTGCTTTGAAAAAATGTGTGTACAGAGAATGTGTTCATATTTGCCACAACTTCTATTGGCTAGGGAGAAGTCTGGCTTCTAAGTATAGCAAGTACTTTTTTCATGAGAGGAAAATACCTGGAGACAGAAGTGAACTCTCCTTTCGTTGATGAGTGCAGATACCTCATACTTGCGGCATCTGAGAATTATGTTAACAGTTTTCTCGAGCCCACATTTCTACTGAACCTCAACAAGACATTTTTTGCATTCATTTTCAACCTTCTTTACCTGGCATGATATGAGGTTTCATTTAGATGCAGATATCTAGTGATAAGCAATTACTGTTGTATATTATACTCTAAACCATACAATTGAGGACCTGTTTATTCTGTTTCATGTGGCCATCTTAACCTCTCTTTGTTGATTTCCCTGGTATATCCTACACATTAAAGACAGCTTTAAACTTGGGGTACTCAAGAGTTCAATTCAAAAATTTTATGTAAGAAGTTTCGTAGCAATTTGCCTGAAACTGAGTAGTCTAACTGATAAAATTCTCGTTATGCATTAGAATTATTTTAAGTTATTGCATTGTCATGGATTTTATAATGTTGGCTTCTTAAACCTACTGTTTAAATGGTTATTGAGGCAACTGTGAAAAATATGTAAACTTTTTCTAAAAAAGTAGAACTTCTTATGGACATTGTAAGTTTCAAAAAACAAATGTGACTCTCTATAGGCCACTGTATTTCAGAAGGTATATTGTAAACCTAAGAAGCAGAGCATGTTGATACTGAAAGAGACTAAAAAATTCCCTAGCCCTACCCTTTCCCATTATAAACTAAGGAACTATGTTCTGGGGATGTTAAACACCCCTTCTGAGGTCATTCAGATCGACTTAAATGTACTTCTTTTGATTGACATTCTAGTTCTTGCTGTACTTATTACATTATCTTCTTTCCCAGGTCTAAACCATTACCTCTACTTTAACCAATATTTTCCCTAATATCTCAAACTATCTAATATGTTATGGTCTAGATAGTCAAGTGTTGCCATATACATCTTTTTATGACATTAAGAAGCTACTAGGTTTATCACATGCAACCAGTGGGTTGCGTATTAATATATTCTGCTTTCTCAGCTTAAGAGAGATGGAGTTAGCCTCAAGATATAGGGTAAATGTAGTCCATATGATCCCTGTTGGTATTTTGTTTTCTGAGATTATGATAACTTCCAACTTGGACTAGACTTGATTCCTGCATCCCAAGCAGGAGTTGACGTCTGTCAGGAGTGAATAGACAGAAGAGTCACAGACTTCTCAGACTGGAAGGAAAATGATGTGAAATTCTTTTATTAATGCTAAAGACATATTATAGTATGTATCTGATAAAACAACAATGCAATTGGAGAATTACTAAATCCTCTTCCACAATTATTTTTTTTCCAGCTACACACTGAAGTCAGTCGTAGCAACATAGAAACAGTATTTTTGGTTAGACCTTTCCTTTTGCCAACTACTGTTACATTAATTCAAATGATGTTTTTCCCCTTCTGTATTATTTTTTTATGCAGAATTGATACTGGAGGCAAATGTCTTATTAGAACTACATGTTCTTTGGCCTGGGGCTGGCATGGGCATCGTTTCCCTGTTTGACTCTGGTCAGAAAGTAATTGGAGAGCCCTTTGAGAACACTGTGTAAGCTGGGCCCCTCCTTCAACTCCCTTGCTTTTCCCCAGGTCCAGAGCCACCCTGTGGAAATGACATAACTCTGGGCACAAGATGATCTGCAGATGGTGAATATAAGAGAGTTTCAGAAACTCTGGCCTGTGACCACAGAAAGGTGCCCTAGAAAGATAGTCAGGTCTGAGTGGAAAGGTGCTCTGGCACCAACCACTGCCATTACTTTGTGTGGCATTTTGAATATGGCTTCCTCTTGACTTAGAGAGGAAGGACCTGTGTTCCTAGAAGGCTGCAGTAATTTTTTTTATTAAAAAACCCAGTTTGATAAAAAAAATTGGTTTGAACAACTTTAAAAGATAGTAACCTTCACTCCCTCAGCAATGGTGAGAGCAACTTCTCATAAGATTTTCCTTTTGAAGAATCTGCATTTATTAAAATATCCCTCATTCCTCCAAACTTAAAAAAAAAGATTTTCTATCCATGAACACAATTTAAGCACATGTGAAGTGTAAATTAACATGCTGAGCTGATTAGCAGTGATTATATTTTCATCATTTGAGAAGAAAGGGATCCAGATTTATAACTGTCATTTGAGAAAAAGGAAAATAGAGTTCATGCTCACCTCTTTGTTGATTTTTCCAGGGACTCTAGAGTGTGCACACTGAAAGAACACATGAGCCTTTTCTTTTTGGAAACCAACTCCATATTTGCATAGGTTACTATGGGAGGAAATTAAGAAATAAAAGGTATAATGAAAGGATTAAGTTTTATTTCTGGAACAAGTCCCTTGCATTCTTAATTAACCACTAATATTTTGGGGATTTAGATTATTGCCAGGCCAGCATTTAGCAATTATAACAGCCCCGCATGATGCAAAGGACTTAAAAAAAATGTCATCACAAGGTCCATGTATTCCCTAATATGTGCACCAAGAACCCGAAGACTCCTTTCTAAGATAATGCTTATTGCTCTGCTAGCTTCTTCCCAGTGAGCACCCTTAGCCTCTCAAGCACTTTGGAAAATTCCTGGAGCTATTTAGCCCATTGTAGATTGGGCTTTGTCCCCTCTAGCTGGTTGCAGGCCCTCAGCTCTCACAGCTCAAGGTCACTGGTCCCCTGCACATTTGGAGCTGACAAGATTTCTGTGCGTATTAGCTCTGGGAATATGGTTGACCTGACCCTTGTCCTGGTTGTGTCTCTTGTCCTCTACGTGATCTTGGGGACAAGATGCTACCAGCTTCAAGTGACTTCAGCTTTCAAACGAGGAGACTGAACGGGATAACTGGTGGTTCTCTCCCATCCTGTGATCCAGATTTCATCTTCACCCTCTTTCTGTTCAATTATGACCAGACAGCTTAAAGAAGAAACCATTCAAGCTGGCATATCTGGTGTGAATATAAAATGGCATGAACAGGTTTTTTTTTTTTTTTTTTTTTTACATGGCTTAGAGTATTAGCTTGTTTAGTCACACATTGTACACTGGATTATTTCACAGGCTCAGTGTGTTCATAATTACTAGTTTTACAGATTGTTTTAAATAGCTACCACAACTTTTAACTTTTTCCTCACTTTTTTTATAATCTAAATAGTTTCCTGCTGGTTTCCTTGTCCCTGATTCATGATAGAAGTCCCGTATCTCAGATGGGACTGGGGCTGGGACTGGCGCTCTGTCATCTGCCCTCCTCCCTCCTTCTTTTGCTGGAGGAGCCCTGGCCTAGGGAAGTGACTGAGGGACACAAAGGATGCCCAGAAGAACAGATACATTGTAGAGAGGGGGAAGGAAGAACATAGGATGGGAAAGCAACTCAGGAGAAAAGTCACCTGCCTTTTGTGGACCTACATGACTGAGACACAGCAAGAAGCCAGTGAGCAGGGTAGCTATTAAGGGATGCTGCTTCACTGCATCTCTGCCTCTCTCTCCTGCCCCTAAGGAAACAGAGAACAGAACTGGCTCTTTGCAGCCTGGTACTCCCTACCAGGGTCCCCCAAACTGATTTACTTTTATGGTTGGTGTTTGATACTGACCAACTTAAAGAAATGCTGAGAAAGCCATGTTCTCAAGTTCTCTTGACTTGGAATCCCTGAAATTCTATTAAAAGGAGATAAACGGTGTGGTTAGAGCCCAGAAAAATAATAAAATGGTATGAATGAGCTGCAGAGTGTAAGCAATTCCCATTCAAGCACTTTATTGTAATCTTTTACGCCCAGGAGCTACCTCCACAGACTGGCCATGAAATCAGGACTCTGGATTTACTGCAAAGCGATGGTTCAGACAATAGTAAGGCCTCACATACAGGAAGGAAAAAGGGTGCCTCACTGAGGAGACAGTGTTGAAGGGAATTCAGAGCCATTTAAACTCCTTCAATTGAACAGTTTCCCCTGGTCTAAGCATGCATACCTGCCCCCTGCCCCTACCCTTACCACCTGTTCCTGGCCCTATACCCTTCCCCTACCCCTGTCTCCCTATCGCTTGTCATTGCCTCCTGCCCTACTGTTTGTCCCCTGGCCCCTGCCCCTGCCTGGCCCCTGCCAATTGGAGACTTGAGCTTACCATCACTTTATGAGTGAAGCCTTTTGCTATTATTTTGATTTTCACTCATGGCAGTTTTCCTATACTGCAAAAGCTGTGCTTGGGAACCAGCATTATAGAGATCAGGACTTACAATTATTCCTATACTAGGAGGATTAGATGTTTGGCATACATGAAACATTTAGAAAATACCTGGCACTTAATGCATGTTTTTATTACTATAATCTTCAAAAAAAAGGGTCCAAATGTACCTAGCTGGAATATGAAAGTGTTTTCTCCGTGTATCAAAATGAATTTTTATTTTTTTTGAGACTAGTTCTCGCTATTTTTGCCTGTGGAACTGCAGGCTCATGTTGCCCGGGGAACTACAGACGCAAGCAATCCCCAGCCTCAGCTTCCCAGGTTGCTGGGATTACAGACGCAAACCACCATGCCCAGCTATTTTTTTTTGGAACTAGGTCTCACTACATGCCCCAGGTGGGACTCGAACCACGATCCCTAGCCCCAGCCACTTCATAGACTGAAGCTTACAGGCACGAGCCACCGTGCCCGGTTGAATTTTATTTTTTAAATGACATTTTTGGATACATCCTATTACGCAGATAACCCCCTTTAAATACTGATTATGTGACTTTCATAAGGATGGTAGCAGTCATTTTCACTAATAGGCTGAAAAATATTTCTTTTAATGGACATGGATATATAACCTGTGATAGGGGGTATATGACTCAGACACTGACTTTTAGGGACACTTTGAGAAAAGAGCATTCTTCGCAATACCTTGTATTGTAGTTATGTGCTCCTCTGTCCTTAAATGAGGCTATTGAATCATTTGAAGTGTTTGATATGCTTGTTTGTTTTTTGCTAGTTTTAAGTAAGAATATGGCTGGTAAATACTGGTAAATAGATGTCAAAGACCTGTCTTGAAATAGGACCTGAGGTGTGCCATTTCTTAGAACCTCAGGCTCTATTCTTTCCTGACACTCACTGGTTCCTGTGAAATTTACATCCGTTGGCAAAGAACATGGACCTTCACCATCACACAGCTTCCCCATGACTGTGCTGTTTACCTTAGCCTCGACTATAATGTAAGCAGTGAGATATTGTTTGGTTTAGTCTCCAGTCTAGTGCAGAAGGATGGGGATTTTGCTTTTAAAAAGGTTAAACTGCATGTAAACAGTGTCACTGCTGCCTTTTTGACTAGCGGGGTGAACTTGAGTCAGAAGACACTTGAATCTGGTCCACTTAAAACTATATTTTGTTTTATAAGTGGAGAATGGTACTTAAACTGGAAAAGGAATGCTTTTATTTTTTAATCTTTAAGGCTTCCTGAGTTCCAGTGGTATTAATCTGGGCCTTGCAATAGTCCCAGGGAGCTTGGTGGGAACCATTCCTCTCTTGATGGATACACAAAGCCCCCTGCATCTTAGTGAAGAGCCCATGCAGCTGCCCTCTCAATTTTAGCCTGTACAGGGCATTCTCAGTGTCTTCTCTCAAGGGGGCCACATCTCTTGACAGCTGACAGTATGTGATTATGGCTCTTGAAAAACTCCCCTTGAATGAAAAGGTCATGTTGTCCTAAAGGACTTTTGCTGCTTAAGTGAAGGAAACTGGTGTCCTCAGGATCTGGGATAACCCCAGCGATGCCTTAGCTGACCCCTGGGGATGTGGAGGTTGAAATGGTCTTCAGTGTTATTCCCATTGGGCAAGATGACTGCTCCTCTGTCACTCACAGGGTCTGGGCTCCTGGGAAAGCTGTAACCTGGGGCTGTAACCTAAGGCAGTCCCTAAGGAAGCTGAAAACCAGAGGCCATCTGCCAATAGAACCCCCAGTGCTGGGAAAGTCCTCCCTCAAGGGAGATCCAGGTTGAGAATCCCTGTGTCCTCCACTGAACTCTCAAAACCCACCAAATGGCAGTTTGGGTGCCCCTGAGAACACCATACCCACCAGGTCTTCACCATCTCTCAGCCCATGTGGTTTTTCTCTGTAGAATTTGAGTATCTTCTTTGTAGAAAATGAAGTTGAAAAGAAATTCAGGAAATGATGCAGAACTAACCAAAAGGGAGCCTAACTCAGTGTTAGACATGGAAAAAACAGGGAAAACATTTACAATAAAAGACATTTGTTATATTGGCATGCTGTCATTCGTTGGTAAAATTACAGCTGTAATTTTTAAGAGGGTTTTTTTTTTTATATTTTGTTCTAGTGCTTAAATTTGGTAATATTTACAGAGAAGCACCAGCTCCATGAATCAACTATTTTATAGACCGTGTTAATCTGCAGAGATCACTATTCCTGGGACATGATATGATTAGTGTTACATGCAGATCCCAGTCATGATGAACAGCTTTATGTATGTTATGAAATGTCCGCTTCCTGTTTCAGATATCGATGAATGCAGCACCATTCCTGGCATCTGTGAGGGAGGCGAGTGCACAAACACAGTCAGCAGCTACTTCTGTAAATGTCCGCCTGGCTTTTACACCTCTTCCGACGGGACCCGATGCATAGGTGGGTGCAGTGCGAACAGTGCGCATGCTTTCTGCCAATCACTTCCCTAAGGAACCTCTTTCTAAATAACTTTGTCAAAGGGGATTTATAATTTCTTTTTGTTTTTTTGAGACTAGGTCTTGCTATTTTTGCCCGTGGAACCGCAGACTCACGTTGTCAGTGGTACCACAGACTCAAGCGATCCCCAGCCTCAGCTTCCCAGGTAGCTGGGATTACAGGCGCATGCCGCCACACCCAACTATTTTTTGAGACTAGGTCTTGCTCTGTTGCCCCGAGCGGGACTCAATCCCTAGACCCAGCCACTCAGGATTTGTAATTCCTTAGTTGAGATAAAATGTACATCTGTAGAAATCTATGAAGCAGTCAAGTGCCTCATAAAGAATAGAGGCAGCTTGTGGTGTTGTTTTGGGCTTTTTGCCTCCCTTAAAACAAGGGTGATTTGGAGATGTTCCAGCTGCCCTTCATGTATGAATCAACTTTAAGGTATGTTCACCCCTATCTCCAATCATTTCCTAGGACCTGTGCTAATTTAGAACTGAACTTTTGTAATAGCACTTAACTGGTCACTCTGTTTTCGTGACTTCTGCACAATCAACTTCATCAGATTCATCTCCCTAAAATAGGGTTTTGATTAGATAACTCTTGCTCAAAAATCTCTGAATTTTCTGCTAGGACTAGGAAGCTAGTGGTTTTTGTCTGGGTTCCATGAATCCTTCAGGTCCTGCAAAACTCTTCAGGGCTGCTGGGGTTTGAGCAGTGACACTAAAAGGGTGGGCTGAGTGTAAAGGGCTCTAGCCACCCACTGATTCCCCCACTTAAGCACACTCCAGGAAACTGTGCCTTTAGTAGAGTGGCTGTTAGGCTTCCATGTGAAATATCAGGTAAATAAGGGATTCTGTGGTTTAAAAAATAGATATAACGACTACTGCATATAATGATTGCTAAAACTTTCTTCAGAGTCCAATATACTAGGGTAAAATTCAAGTCCCAAACTGAACAGCTTAAGGAGCTTCTCTCTGACTCTTCCCAGCCATGTTGGCATAGTCCCTACTTGTCTCACCAAGGTTTTGGTTCTAGGCTTATACTCGCTGCACTTCTCTAGAAGCTCTTCTCCACTCACACCCCCTTTCAACTTTCTACTCATGTAGATGTGCCAGATAGCTTTCCTGAAAGCACTTCTTCCCTTACCTTAGGCTACACTTCTTATTAGTGGCCTAACAGAGAAATACTGTGTGTCCGTACATTTTTGTCTCCCTCGTGGATTCGTCAGCGCTCCTAAAGACAAGAAACTGCTATCATTATTTCCCCCGTGATTCTTGGTACAATTCCTTGCATGTGGATCAGTATTTGTTGACTATCAGAGTGAGTTGCTCCTTATTCTTAGAGCAGTGTTAGGAAGTCTAGCCACGTGGCCTTGGAAAGAGACCAGTGTTATCTTTTGATGTTTGTTTCTGGCCCATGTTTTCAAAGACACTCAACCTCACATCCTCACCACAGACCATGAATTTCAGACCCAAACTGAACTGCACTTGAAATTCTAAATTCCTTTTTACTTAGTCACTGCTGAGGGCAGTCTCTCACAGTTGACATTTGAAGATGTGCAAGTAGTGGGGGAAGCATATCCAAAGCTTTCCTTAGAAACAACGGTGGTGCCCCAATGACGTGACTGACTGGGTTCAACTGTAGATGACAGAACAGCAGTGAAAAAAAATGACATTTGCAGTTCAGGTAGTTCCCTCTTCCCAAACTGTGCCACTTAGCACATGGCCTCTGGAAGGTGTTCTCAGCAGAGACTGATCAGAGATTTTTTTCTAGTGTGATAAAAGGTGGATTTTTATTAAACCCTCAAAGAAAATCCCGAACTACATTGAAATGATTAAAACACAATCACATGTCAGATAGTTTACATTTTAAAAATTCTTTTCTTTATAACAAATGTGTCTATGCGAACCTTTTACCAAGGAAGGAAACAGGAGGAAACTGAGAATAGTGACCCCTCTGAGATGTTGTGATCTGACTTCATGTTCAAAATACAGTAGATGGGAAAAGACTGAAGTTTAGAAAGTTCAGAAAAGATAATTTGAGCAACTAATAAGTGATGGAGTTTCAGGTTCAGTGTGGGCCTGAGTTCTTGGTTTACACTCTTCCCAGTGTTTCTTCCTGAATGGTCACAAGAGGCAGTGCACTTTTGCTTGGTATACCCCTGGCCAAGCATTTTCTCCTTTCTTGGAAATTTTTGTAGCCATAATTAGCCATTGGTTATAAAAGATGACCCAGTGGCACTTCTTCATTCCCTAATGCTCATATTTCTTGTCATGGTAAACCACAGAAACCCCCAAGTTATCCCCAATGTGACAAAGCACATATAATCTCCAACTTATAAATATACCCAAGATTTGTTGGGAAGATGACTGAGAATTAATACTTCTAATCAGTAGAAATCCATGTGTTCATAGTGATAGGATCTTCCTTATACATCTCTTCTAGTCATGGATTTCCGACATTACCTGTGGAACCCCTTTCTGAGGCTTTTTGATCTCCCCCACCTTGACACTCCCTTGGTCCTATAAGCTCTTGCAGTATTATTATTTGTTTTGTTTTGTTTTGTTTTGTTTTGTGATCTTCCTTTGGAAATTTATAGCACTTTGGTTAGGGTTGTCTTTTCATGTTAGGGTGTTTTAGCTCTTCAATTCTGGGGGACCCTAAAGATGTCCAGTACTCAATTTAGTTGTTGTAGTTTTTAGCTCCTGGTTGGATACAGAAGTCTAAGTGATCAGTTAGAAGTGGCCTATTCACAGGCAGGGATGAACGGCAAATTCCTATTTATCTTATATTTATTTTGATAAATTATATATATTATTCCATAATATATCGACTTGATATATAATAGTTTCTGGGTTCTGATAATAAAGTTTAGGTGAATTAGAATGGTAGAAAGAAAGTTTTCTATTCCTTTTCTGCCAGATGTCTTGGCCAGAGCAGATTGAAAATAGAACAAGATGTGCATACTTTTTCTGCTTTACTCTACTTCCTCCAGATCTTAGCATTCTTTTCACCAGCTTTCATAGATATTCAGATTTTCCTAAAGACCACTTTTTATCCCTCTACACAGAATCATTTCCTTCATGCTTCCTACGGCACTGCTAACTGGTAAAAAAAAAAAACTTGTCGTTGGAGCTTAGTTCCTCCAAACAGCTCTTGGTTTCCATAGCTTTCCCCTTCTTTTAGTTATTAGTGATTAGTGCATAGATTCTCTTTAAAATTAAAAATTGTTTGAAATGTGTATTTTTAACAAAAATAAAATTAAAATGTTTCCTTCTGCAAAAAAAGGACTAACAAAATGGAAAATAATTGTGCAATGGAGGGGTGCCATTTGTTAATCAGAGATATGTGACTGGCAATTTTTTGAGCCCTGATACTTACTAATTTGATTGTGTCTCTCACCTACCAATTTAACATATAAGTCAGACAAACAGTAAAGCAGTATCCTAACTTATTTGCAAAACAGTAGACATTAACCCATTAAGAGTTTGCCATTGGCAAACTGCAAGTCCCAGTTTTGAAATGTAAAATTTATATTCCAATCTTGTGCAGCAAAATGGCATTAAAAACTACTTTTATGAAAAAGAAAGCTTCACTTTTCAATAGGGTTTGCCACTTCCTTTAAAGACATGCATATTTTAAATTTTATTTGTGTTTCAAGCTTTGTTTTATCTGAACAGTACAGAGATATATTTTATGTGAAGAGAAGTCCATTGTCAACCTAAGTGAGGTAGATCAAGGTGTTCTACACTTGGCTATTTCCCTCCTCATTTCCTGGTCCTGTCTCCAAGACCCAGAGAGGCTGGGCCCTCTTAGGTGGTCACAGACTCCTTTTTCATAGCCCAGAATGATACTTCAGTGTATTAGCATTGACATGATAGTTACACACGATGTGACCTATTAAAGGTGATGTATAAAAGTAGGTCTTTCTATGTTGGTTTAGGAAGATAACCTTCTGCCAGAAAAATTAAGAAATCAGTCTAAAATTGTATCTTGTTGGACTAAGAACTTAGAATCATGCACATTTAAAACTTGTAAATAAGTAATGTCTCTAAATCTTTTAGAACCCCAGAACAAAAGCAAATCTTGATTAACAAGCCTTGGATATATATGACTGTGAAGTAGTTCCTTCCTCAAAAAAAAAAAAAAAAATCTATAACTCTGTTTCACAGTTTCAGACTGAAAACTAAGAAAGATCTTCTGGAAATATAGATTATAGTGCAGACTTAATGTTGTTTTAAAATAGATTTGCATCAATATTTTCCTAAAGTGGCTCAAATTAAGTAGTTTGAAACCAAGGACAACAGTCTCCCTTCAGTAAAGAGTCATGTCTTTATAACTAATTAACCTCACTGCCAGTGGTTTTCTAGTTTCTTTTTTCCTATGGCACATATGGTTGTAATCATTTGTTCCCACCTTGGGGATGGAATGCAGGACGTTGGCCAAGTGCCCCAGCTTCAGGGGCAAAAGGTGTGACACAGGGGAACTTCTGACCAGGCACTATTCTTGAGGGGGGCATGATGCAGCTTCTCTTCCTGGGATCTGGGGTGTGAGTTCATCTTGCCAGAATGCACGTGTATGGAGTGAGGAGGTGCTGGGGCAGGAAAGTGTTGTTACAGATTTGATCTCAGTGATATGTGTGTATTCTCTGTTTGCTCAGATGTTCGCCCTGGGTACTGTTACACGGCACTGACTAACGGGCGCTGTTCTAACCAGCTGCCGCAGTCCATCACCAAGATGCAGTGCTGCTGTGACATGGGCAGATGCTGGTCTCCAGGTGTCACTGTTGCCCCAGAGATGTGTCCTATCAGAGCCACAGGTAAGATGTCTTCCAGTTATCTGCAGGGTGTCCCAGCTTAACCCCCATGAGTACATAGCATGTGCATGATGCTGACATGGTGGAAACCTGGGTGAGTGAGTCAGATTCCAGGGACTCTCCCCAGATATATAGGGGAAGAACACAGAGGTCACACAGGTGAAAAAACACCAACAAACCAGTTACAGGTAATTATCTGAAAACACTGGTAATTGCTTTCAAGCACTGCTTCTTTCTTAGCCTCTTTATTTCTCTTTAGGAAGAACTTGTTCTCTCTCATTCTCCTGTATTTCTTTGGACTCTCATGTCATCCTCAACAGCTCAATAGCGTAAAATTCAACTCTCCCAGCCTTTCTCTAGTGAAGTATTTTTTCATACATATTTCCTCCTTCCCTAATATTTCACATGTTGCTCTTCCTTGCTGCTAAGACCTGTTGACTTATTTTTTTTCATGGCATCTTTTTTATTTGCCATATTTTATTGCCATGGAAAGATCATTCTCTGTAGTTCTGGACTTTACAGGCGCCTCCTAACTGGTCCCCATGACATCCACGGTGACCACAAACATTTCCCAAACTCATTTGAAGTTCAATGAAAAAAATATATGTTTGGAGAAAATGTAGAAAAAACATGTCCAGAAAAGATTTTCTAGGATAAATTCAGCCCAGTAGCCAGAGGTCCCTGCCTTTTGTTTTAAACTTTTAAAACTAAAAACTTACTCCTTAACATATTTCTAGCTGATCCTAGTTCATCTCTTTATAGTGGCTTTATTTTCTAGTTCAATAAGTCTCTGAACTTTCCTTGTACCCAGCCTGAATATATCTAAATTTTTCCCTAAAATTTCTCATCTACCAGGTCCCTATTCTCTACCTCCACCCTTTCTGCTTTCCTGTTAGATAGCTCTTCTCTGAAAAGCCTCTCAGTAGGACCCACTCCTTGCCTGTGAAAAGATGAGCTCCCCGGGGCTGGTTGTTCTTCCTCAACATTCCAAGCTTGTGCCGAGGCTGTGTCCATTCCAAGCTGCACTGTCCTGCGTGTATTCATGGACAGTTTTCTCACTAGTTGAAACATCTTACGAAGAGATTGCATTCATCACTGTTGTCCTATATTCTTTATGGTTTTGCCTTTTTAGCATTTTCATGAAACTTAGCAAAATCTTGCCTCCAGAAGGCATTCAGGCATCTTGAGTAACATACTAATTGACATCTTTCTCGCTGGTTCTAACTTAAAGCAGTGGTGATAACTCCACTGCAATACAATTCCTGACAAGTATTTAAATCAGGGAATTTTACATGAGAAAATCAAGGTGAGGGTGGATACATGGAGAGTTAATGAAATGCTTCAGAGGGTGCTGGTCACAAATTCTAATTTTCTACTCTCATGGGCTGTAGACCTGTTCCTCGATGTTGCTGTGAAGTGTCTATTACTGGCAATCATATGTGTGACTTAAAGAAGCAATACTTTTTTTAATATAATTCACATATAACAAGTCATGTATTATGTTTGCTTCTTATCTGTGGCCTAAAATTGTCACTCACTCTGTTTAGCTCATAAACTCTGATTAAGACATAGAATTTAGGAAGCAGAGGAATCACTAGTTAAATGTGTACATTAATGTAGAAATAGCAATGTTGGTGTGTATTCCTCCCTGTGTTGAAGCTTGCACACATAGAGGACTAGCACACATTTAGATACCTAGAGATCTATTTGGGGCAAATGGAATAGCAGATCTGGTTCCTTGGGTGACCTGCAGGATCTGCTCTCCCAGGTATAGCATTGAAAGGGCCTAGTCTCATACACTTTCCTGGGTAGGTAGAATGAATCTAAAGGCACATTTAAAGTAACATAACTACCTAATTAGCAAGAATCCTGATAAGCTATCCAACTTATTTTATACAAATCCTGATAGATTGAAACAACCAAATTAGTGCTTGAAGCAAATGAATTTTGTAATATAATCGCTCTTCAATTAAATCCAACTGTGTTAATGAATTTTTCTTATATGCAGTTTGCAAGATAAGCTTCAGAATGGGAATTAGCTATAAGTTAGTGATGATGCTTCAAACATTGCACAATCTTCATAGTACTAATTTGATGGGAAGCAAGGAAATGATGGCTATAACCTTCCAGTCAGTAATTCTATAGCAAGGATCAATGGTTTGACAAGAGGAATTGTAGAACCCCAATTCAGGGGAGTATATAAAAATGCATAAAATTTTTCCAGATGTCATTAAGTACTACAAATCCCCTGTGGCTTGAAATTCCAGATAAATCATAATCAAAAGTCAGCAATAGAATTCCCTGAAAACATAAACTTAGCCTGAGCTAGAAATGTCAAGTGTGACTGTGGAAGTTTTAGTAACAAACTAGCAAATAACAACAAGGAACCTGATTTAGGTATCTTGAGTCATGTGTAAATTGCCAGAGTTCCCCTAGAGGTTGAGATACAAGTGTGTTTCTACTACTGTGTTTTAAAACGAATCAGATTGTAGTTCAAAAGGAAAATTGTTAACCTAATTTCCATTCCTGGATGAAACTATAGAAACCAGTAGAAAAAAATCTATGAAAGAATCCCTAGTATCAGTGATTAAAAAAAAAATAGCATCAACATTCTGGCAAGAGAGAAGAAACTCAAAAATCATGTTTTACTTACAGATGGAAATGATGGCAAAAGATGGCCAATTGTAACAAACACGAAAATTTACTTAAGTAAATGCATCTCTGGAGGCCTGGATAATTAAAGCCTTTTTGGAGATATAGGGGGGAAATGTGTCACAAATCTGAGGTGATTTATTCCTGGAGCTGTGGAAAGCAGGAATGAACCTGTCTGTGCAGTCATGAGGAAATAACTGACTATAGGTAGGACATACTAGCTCAGACTCTCCAGTGCCACCAGTGCCAACCACCAGACATGGTCTTCCTTCTTCTCCAGGGCTGCTGCTTCCCCAGTTTATCTTTTACAAATCAGTGTTCCTCAGGGCTCTCTCTGTGCTTCCTTCTCTACGCTTCCTGCATCTACATAGGTTGAGCTCATCCATCCCTGTGGCTTTATATACCTCATGCTTATCAGTAACTTCAAAACTGACATCCAGCCCTGACTTGTCCTTTAGGTTTCAAGCTCTCTTTTCGATCTTTGCTGTGACATCTCTGCTTGGATGTCTGATATCTCAAAGCTCAGTTCTTCAAGATGGAATTCAGCTTCCACCCACCAGACCTGCCTGTCCCCCATCCCACAGGGCTTCCCACAGGGCTTCCCACCTCAGAAACGGAACAGGCACTGATCATCCACCTGCTCTGCCAGAAAACTAGTTGTTCTTTATGTCCTCAGCTGCTCTGGCATTTACTCCTTTGACACAGATCAGCCATGAAATATCCTTTGAATTTGTCTACTTCTAATCCAGCCATCGTGTTCTGGCCTTGGTCTTCTGCATCCACCTTGCCTTCCTCCCTCAAGTTCTTCACAGTCAGCAACGACGATCTGATGATGTTGGTTTGTTCACAGCCCAGCCCTGCTGAAGTCCTTCAGTGACTTCTCTTTGCACATGAAATAAAATGCGAATGTTTTTTAAAAGAAAAAAGAAATGCGAATTTCTTTAGAGCCCGTGGGATTGGCAAATGGAAATGGATGGAAAAAGTGGTATTTATTCTTTCTAGAAGTGCATTTTAATGTGGATAAGGACTTTCCCAGGTAGGGGAGAGGGCATGGGTTACACATTCTGTGGCATTATTTTGGGCTTTGAATGATGATCCCAGCGTGGTTGCTGCTGTAGGTACTGGGAATGGGAATGATGTCAGTTGGCTTATTTCCTTTTCTCCAACTGATATGTGATTTGAAGATTAATTTTATTCAAAAAAATTTTTTTCTAAAATAAGGATGGCTTCCATGGATTTATGATATGTGTTGTGTTCTGTTGTTTTTTCCAGAGGATTTCAACAAGCTCTGCTCTGTCCCTATGGTTGTTCCTGAGAGACTTCCTGGACTTCCACCACTTGTCCCCTATCCTCCTCGTCCTCCTCTACTTCCTCCTGACCTTCAACCACCAGAGTATCTGTATCCATCTCGGGAACCACCAAGTGAGCATTCAGGGGTCATCTATTTATTTTTTTTTTTACATTAATGAATTAACTTTTTTGTTATTTTTTATGTAGCTCTAGTCATTAAATGCTTACTAATTCTTAGTTTTAAGTAGTATTTTGTACAAAGCTTCTCAACTTGCTGGTTGGATAGAGAAAATTGGGAAGACTCAGCTTCCAGAGATTAGTGTCCCTTTGCTATCAACCTTCTCAGCCAGTTGTAAGAAGGTTAAGAGAGATATTTAAGTCTGATGCAGGAGAGGCGGTATAGAATTTTTATGTTGGCCTATATGTTATGCAAAACAGCTTTGCAAGTAGTTAAATAGCAATAACTCAGTGCTTTTGTTCTTTCTCTAAACTTTAGAGGGAGGTAGAGCGGTAGGTAGACGCAGACAGAGGAGCAAACTAAGCAGAGCTGCAGTGCTCAGTGTAGGTGTGGCCTCTGAGAACAGGAGAGGGGCAGGGGAAATAGGCTGTATTGATGCCAGGCAACATTTGCTCCAAGAGCATCCTTCTCTCTTTGTGATCCAACATCTTGCCTATTCTTACCAGAATGAGTGCTGATGAAAGATGCCCTCATTATAAATACTTTTCTTAAGGCTTAATGTTATTTTTTAGGAGTGCTGCCAGTCAACATCACTGGCACCGACTACTGTCAGTTGTTTCGCCATCTCTGTCAAAATGGACGCTGCATTCCAACTCCTGGGAGCTACCGGTGCGAGTGTAACCAGGGATTCCAGCTGGACCTTCGTGGGGAGTGCATTGGTAGGTGGTAGGCTGCCTTGGTACCCAGAGATTATAGCAATTCTGTTCTATAACTGTATTGGCTTCCTGTACTGCTGTAGTGAAATACTTCAAATTAAGTCTTAAAAGCACAATTTATTATCTTTTAGTTCTGTAGAAGTCCAAGACTTATCATACTGGACTCAAATCAAGGTGTTGGCAGGGCTGTATTCCTTGTGGAAGCGTGTCCACTGGAGGACCTGGAGGATCCATTTCTTTATTTTTTCAGGTTATGGAGGCAGCCTGTGATCCTTGGCTGAGGGCCCTTTCCTCCATCTTCAAAGCCAGTAGTGTAGTATCTTTACTTCTCTTTCTAGCTCTTTGGTTCATCCAAATTCCTCTTGTGTTTCCAAGGATCTTTATTATAACATTGGGTTCAGTGAGTCCAGGAGACTTTCCTCCATTTCAAAGTCTACATACTGGCAGCCTTAAATTACACGTGCTGTCTTAATTCCACCTTTAAAATATCCGCAGGTTCTGAGGTTAAGACATGAATACATTACAGTTCAGTCATTATTCTGTCTACGTAGCTCTGCCTATCATGATTTTTATTTTTTATTTAATTTAATTTTTATTTGTTTTATTTTACATCGTTATCTATCCTGAGATTCTCCCACTACCTTATCACTCGTGAACCATCGTTTAGTTTTTTGTGCCCCTCCCACTCCTGCTTCCCCCTCCTTCATGCTCCATGCTTCAGTTTTGCTCAGAGTTAGTTTTAGATTTGTCTTGTCTGTTTGTTTGTTTTCTCTTTATCCCTCACATAAGTGAGATCATCCAGTATTTCTCTTTTTTATTCTGACTTATTTCGGCTAGCATGATTCCTTCTAGCTTCATCCATGTCACAATAAATGACATAAGTGTCTTTTTTGATTGATGAATAATATTCTATCATGTACATATACCACAGCTTTTTGTACCATTTGTTTATTTTGGAGCATTTGGATTGCTTCCATATCCTGGCTATTGTAAATAGTGCTGCAGTATACATCTGGGTACAGGTGTCTTTTTTGGATTAGAGTTTTTGTAACCTTTGGATAGATTCCTAGCAGCAGGGTTGCTGTATCGAATGGGAGTTCTATTTTCAGTAGTTTACGGGTCCTCCACACAGCTTTCCATAGTGGCAGGCAAAGTTTACATTCCCAACAGCAGTGTAGAAATGTCCCTTTCTCTCCACATCCATGCCAGCACTTTTTGTTGCCCATTTTTTTAATATGGGCCTTTCCTACTGTTGTAAGATGGTATTTTATTATTATTATTATTATTATTTTGAGACTAGGTCTTGCTATTTTTGCCCATGAAACCACAGCTCAGGTTGCCCGTGGTACCAGGACTCAAGCAATCCCCAGCCTCAGCCTCCCAGGTATCTAGAATTATAGGCACACTCCACCACACCCAGCTATTTTTGGGGACTAGGTCTCGCTGTGTTGCCCCGGGTAGGACTCGAACTGCAATCCCCAGAACCCACCGCTACTCTATAACCTGTCGTTTATAGGCACGCGCCACTGTGCCTGGCATAAGATGATATCTTATTGTGGTTTTGATTTGCATTTCCCTGATTTTTAGTGATGTTGAGCAATTTTTCATATGCCTGTTGGCCATATGTATTTCCTCTTTGGAGAAGTCTTTTTAACTTTTCTTCCCATTTTTTGACTGGGCTTTTTGTCTTATTTTGTTGAGTTGTTTTTATTGAGTGAGTTTATTTGTGGACCTTTGTTATCAGGCCTTTATCACTTGTGAATAGGGCAAAGATTTTTTTTCCCATTCAGTGTGTTTCTTTTTGTTTTGGTTATTTTCTCTTTTGTTGTATAAAAGCTTTTTAGTTTGATGTAGTCCCAGTTGTTTCTTTTCCTTCATTATTTTTAGCATTTGTAGATGTGTTCTGAAAGAGGTTTATGAAATGTAAATCTTGGTGTGTTTTGTCCATATTTTCTTCTATGTATTTTATGTTTTCAGGTCTTACATCCAAATCTTTTATCCATTTTGAGTTAGTTTTTGCATTTGGTATGAGGGAGTGGTCTAGATTCATTTTTTTTTTTTTGCATGTAATATCCAGTTTTCCCAGCACCATTTATTGAAGTGACTGTTCTTGTTCCACTGTATGGTTTTAGCCCCTTTGTCAAAAATTAGTTGACCATACAGGTGTGCTTTTTCTGTTCCATTTATCTGTGAGTCTGTTTTTATTCCACTATCATACTGTTTTAATTATTATGGTTTTGTAATATAATTTGAAGTTTGGGAATGAAATACTTGCACTGTATCTTTTTTTTTTTTGGTCAGGAGTGCTTTGACTATCCATGGTCTTTTATTATTCCATGTGAATTTCAGTAATTTTTGCTCCAACTCCTAAAGTATGACATTGGAATTTTTGTTGGTATCACATTGAATCTGTAGATTATTTTGGGCAATATGGTCATTTTGATGCTGTTAATTCTTCCAATCCATGAGCAGAGAATGTCTTTCCATTTATTTTAGTCTTCTATTTCTTTGAACAATGTTTTATAGTTTTATTTGTCTAGGTCTTTCATGTCTTTTGTTAGGTTTATTTTCAGGTATTTAATTTTCATTGGTGCAATGGTGAATGCAGTGGTTTTTTAATTTCTTTTCTTCTGTCTGTTTTTTTCATATAAGAAGGCTTCTGACTTTTGTGTGTTAATTTTGTAGCCAGCTACCTTACTAAGCTGGTTTATGATTTCTAGTAGTTTTTCTGTGGACTTTTTGGAGTTCTCTACATAAAGTATCAGATCATCTGCATATATGATTCACTTCTTCTTTCCCTATTTGTATTCTTTTATATCTTTATCTTATCTTATTGCCCTCACTAGGATCTCCAGTACTATGTTGAAAAGTAATAGTAAGAGAGGGCATCCCTGCCTGGTTCCAAATCTTAATCGAAATTTTAGTTTTTCCCCATTGAGAATGATGTTAGCTGTGGGTTTGTCATAGATGGCTTTTATTATGTTGAGGTATGTTCTCTTTATTCCAATTTTTTCAGGGACTTTCATCATGAATGGATACTGAACTTTGTTGAATGTTTTTTCTGTTTTCTATTGATATGATCAAATAGTTTTTGGTTTTCCCCTTTTTGATGTGATGGGTTATATTGATTTATTTTTGGGTATTGAATCATCCCTTTGCTCCTGGGATGAATCGCAACTGGTCATGCTGAAGAATCCTTTTAATACATTGCTGAATTAAATTTGCCAGGATTTTATTTAACATTTTTGTGTCTATGTTCTTTAGGGAAATTGGCCAATAGTTTTCTTTCTTTGTGTTATCTTTATTTGGTTTTGGTGTTAGTGTAATGTTTGCTTCATAGAATACAGCAGTTTTCCTTCTTTCTCAATTTTTTCGAAGAGTTTTAGTTACGAGGTATTAGTTTGCCTTTGAATGTTTGGTAGAACTCACTTGTGAAGCCATCTGGTCCCATTCTCTTGTTTTTAGGGAGAGTTTTTATGACAACTTCAATTTCATTACTTGTGACTAGCCTGTTTCATTCCTCTGTTTCTTCTTTGTTCAACTCTGAGTGGCTGTATGAGTCTAAGAATTTATCCATTTCATCCAGGTTGTTGTATTTGTTGGCATAAAGATGCTTGTAGTAATCTCTGATTATCTTTTGGATTTCTGCTTTGTCTGTTGTAATTTCTCATCTTTTATTCATAATCCTGTTTATTTGAGTTTTCTCCCTTTTCTTTGTGAACCTTGCTACGGGTTTTTCAAATTTATTTATTTTTCCGAAGAACCAGCTTTTGGCTTTGTTGATTTTATGAACTGTTTTTTTAATTTCTAGATTTTTTATTTCTTTTTTAATCTTTATTATTTCTTGTCTTCTGTTGGGCTTTGTTTTCTTTTGTTGTTCCTTTTCTAGTTCCTCAAGTTGGGAGATTAGGTTATTTCTTTGGTTTGTTTCTTGCTTTTTGATATGAACTTGTTTGTTATGAACTTTCCTCTTAATACTACTTTTGCTGAATCTTATACATTTTGGAATGTTGTATTGTCTTTATCATTTGTTTCTATGTAAGATTTTTATTTCTTCTTTTATTTCCTCATTTACCCATTGGTCTTCCAGCATGTTGTTCAGTCTCCATGTGGTTTGCACTTTCCTTATTTTCTTTCATTGTTGATTTCCAGTTTGATATCTTTATAGTCAAAGAAAAAAGTTGATGTCATTTGAATTTTTGTGTATTTATTCATGTTTGCCTTATGGTCTAATATATGGTCAATTTTGGAGAATGATCCATGTTCCTTTGAAAGAAAGTGTACTCTTTTCCTTGGTAGTACATTTTTCTATAGGTATCTATTAGGTCCATCTGGTCTATATAATCCTGTAAGGTTTTAGTGTCTTTGTATAATTTCTGTTTCATTGATCTGTTCTTTGGAGAGAATGGAGTGTTGAAGTCTCCTATGACATATTATGTACTTGCACCAATGTTTCCTTTTAGTTCCTCTAGTAGTTGTCTTACGAATTTTCGTTTTCCTTCATTTGGTGAATATATGTTAATGATTGTAATGTCTTTCTGGTAGATTAACATCTTTATCATTACATAGTGGCCTTTCTTGTCCTTATTATGACTTTTAACTAGCTGGTCCTTAAAATCTGAAGAGAGAAACTTTTTGTTGTCAGTGCACTGAAGACAGTGAAGAGAGGAAATGTAACATGAAAGCAATCAGTTTGTTGGATTAGATAACACTGGTTGCTAATTAAGACAATGATTTTTCTTTTAGTTCTGTTACAAATTCCAATTCTGAATTATGATGCAAACAGGAATAAGTAGTCCTTGATTTCTCACCCTGTTTAGTTTCCTGGTGATATGAAAGTTCCTTCCAGGAGCAAATTAGGGAAGCCACATTTGATTCTTAGAGACCAGCTAAGGCTGGGAGAAAAGGGAACATCTCACTTGACCACACATAAGGAATAAAATGTTTATTAGCTTTGGGTGTTGAGTGGCTGAATGGTAAGCATTTTTCTCTGAATGTGAACATGGGACGATAATATACTTTAACTTCTCTACCTGTCTTCAAGTGACTGGTGACAAGGTGTATTACAGTGGAAAGAATAAAGATCCTTTCTTTATGCTATTCATTTCTTAAGAGGAAACTTTTAACATGTAAAGGAAAACAATAAAATGACCCTTGAGTTATGCACTATGGCTATCTGATTTCTTACTACAATATACTGTGTTTTGCAGATGTTGATGAATGTGAGAAAAACCCTTGTGTTGGTGGAGAATGTATTAATAACCAGGGTTCATACATCTGTCAGTGCCGAACTGGCTACCAGAGCACCCTCACCAGGACCGAATGCAGAGGTAACGTGCTAGTTTGGAATGGGGTGCATAGATGCTAGGTCACTGTTTCCTTCAAAGCGGTTCAATGGAGATGAACTGAACCTTGCCAGGAGGGGATAATATGATCCTGTTACTTTTTAGACTTAGTTCCAGGACTGTCACTCTGAAGAACTGTGTCATAAAACCTGTTAAACATTCAAACTATTTTCAAAGATGCTTCAGTACTTGTGGGAATCTTATTTTTACAACTTTTTTGGCCTCATCACTATACCTGTTAATTTTTATCTTCAAGGCAGGGAATGGGATTGTCCTTGGTTGACACAGAAACTGAGGCAAGTTTCAGAATCGTATGCATTCAATTTCTTAGTGAAAAGGGTTAAAGGATGAGGTACTGGGCTGCAAATTCTGTTGCTTATTAGATCAGCAGAAAGTTTGAGAAATCCTGCTATAAATGTGTGCACAATTTTATTTATTAGTTAATTAAATTCTATTTATTAGTTAATTTATACTGCCATCTAAAGTGAGTAACTATGTTGTACTTAGTTTCTGGGACTGAAATAAATAAGATGTACTGCCCACCCTATTATAAGGAAATGCAGAAAATAATTGTACATAAATATCTATCTCTAGCTCTACAGAAGTCAGATAAAAGCAAGCAAAACTATTCAAATTAAATATAAGGAAAGGGAAGAATTTCATATCACTTAAAAAATTGTCAGTTACTAATAAGTTAATTTATTTGCCCCCTTTGACTTTAGAGCTTTTCTAATTGAAGACATACAGGAACTTTTGTTTTTATCAAAATCTTTGAATCTGGTTCTTGGAGAGTACTTGCTATCAGTATATTTTAGCATACTATGAAATGATAGTTCCGCGAGGCAAAAGACAGAGCCTAGTATTTCAACCTGCTAATATTTCTATTAGTGGTCTACTTACTGATTTATAAATATGGGTAGTTTGGCTATCTGATTTGAAAATTTCATATTATAACTCTTATTTAAAGTAATTCATATGTGTGAGCAGTGGACATCTTGCAATGGTAGAAAATAAAGTGCAGCCAATGTCTGAGAGATTGCATTATTCAATAAAATATTTTTATTATTATTCATTATTTAATAGACATTTATTACTACTCATTTATTATTATTCAATAAAAGACATTTATTATTATTATTCATTATTCAATAAAAGGTATTGAATGAACATAGCTGAGCAAGGATCAGTGATGCACATTGCTATCATCTAGCTGAGAGTTTACTAGAGACTGAGAATTACCTAAAACTTCAAATGCCATCTTCTTTAAGAACTAGCACTAACCTTATCCCAAACATAAAAATTTGATAGCACGTTCACATTAGGGGCAGATGATTGAAGAATGGCTCTGTCCTTAGCTGAGAAGTTCCTGAGTGACTGAATAGAAGGGGAACAGAATAAACAGACAGAAATATGGGAGAGAACTCTAAATGCATGGCACTGGGGATCCCAATGATGTTCAGAAATGAGTAAGAGGAAAGAATAGTAAGCACTTACCCTGTTTATTTTATCCTGAACTTCCGAAGTTTATAGAATCATTTAAAAAAATCTGCTCAAGTACAGCTTTTACCAGTTTTTTTAAATGTGAAACAACTTATATTTTACTGAGTATTAAGAAATCGCTAAGAGAGAAAAACACTGTAGCTTGTTGGCAAAAAATCAGAAAAAAAAAAAGCCCAGACTGCCTCGCTTAGTCCAGTGACTTGTGTGCAAACTGCTGTAACTGCCCAGAAGGAAAGGGCAGCTGATGGTCGACACAAGACACCATGTAGTCACAGGGCAGACAGTTATGGACTTGCCATGAACTCACATTCTTGTCACCCAAAGGATGTTTGGGACATTTGTCCTTGGAGACACATGGCCCCAACTCTGCAGAGACAGTCTGCTACTCTCCAATACCATGTGGTTCCCTGGTCCCTATATTCTGGGGACTAAGCCCTGGAAAGGGTATATGCTGTGTGATTATAAAGTTTGTATTCATCCTCTCTGATGTTCATCTAGGCAGGTAGCCTGAAAAACTGAGAGATGCATAATCCAAGGTACCACATGTCCATTTTGGAGTAATTATCATCCAATGAGAGATCAAAGATAGGTTATTGAAATTGTTGAATGACAATTAAAAAAATCAAGTTTTATTGTTTACCTTTGCATAATAGTAAACAATTGAAAAGAGGGAAAATGTCCCCACAGTGCTGAGATTTAATTGATAGAATACTTATAAAGTTATGTAATAAACTAAGAATGTATAAACAATAAAGCTATGCTTGGACCAGAACTGCCCTAAGGAAAGTAGACATTTCAAAGTTGTGATTGATGATTTTCAGATAGTTTTATTTGTTTAAAATATCGTTTCTGGCCGGGCACAGTGGTGCGTGCCTGTAAGCGGCAGCCTACGAAGCCGTGCTGGGAACCGGGGATCGCGGTTCGAGTCCCGCTTGGGGCAACGTAGCTAGACCTAGTTCCAAAAAAATAGCTGGGCGTGGTGGCGCGTGCCTGTAATCCCAGCTACCTAGGAAGCTGAGGCTGGGGATTGCTTGAGTCCGTGGTACCATGGGCAACCTGAGCCTGTGGTTCCATGGGCAAAAATAGCAAGACCTAGTCTTTAAAAAAAAAAAAAAAATATATATATATATATACACACACATATATATATACATATATATGTATATATATATGTATGTTGTTTCTGTTTTGTTGTCATATAGCTATAAGGTCAGTCTTTCTGGTCCTATGTTGAAAGATGCCAATCAAAACTCAATACATGTATAGATAGATACTGGTTCATTAAATTAATTGGAAAATGGTGAAAAAGAATCAGTTTTGTCTACAGGATTGAGAGTTAAGTCGTATTGAAATTAGTTAGTATGAAGGCTATTAGATAGCATTTTTTTCCTGCCAATTCTTTCAAACTCTAGTAATTTTATACAACACGATATTTGATACCAATTTTATGTTGAAGAAGACAATTAGTGATTAAAACCCAAGATTAAGTTGTGATTTTGGTGATGGTGGGAGGGGGGTGGAGAAATAAAGTGATTTAAAGTTTCCTCAGTAAAGTTCCTCTTTCATTTTAACTGTAATTTTAGACATCGATGAGTGTTTGCAGAATGGCCGTATCTGCAACAACGGACGTTGCATCAACACGGATGGTAGTTTCCATTGTGTGTGTAACGCTGGCTTTCATGTTACACGAGATGGGAAGAACTGTGAAGGTAAGAACGGTGTAACAACAGCACTATGATGTTATTTACCTCTTTCCATTGCACTTTCAATGTAAGAAGTCTTTAATAAGGATAAAACAAATGTTGAAGGAAAGGTGAAATTGTCAAATATATTTCATTTATTGTTACTTGGGGGACAAGCCTAATTTTCAGAAATAGGCCTTTAATTCTCATTTGTGTGATTCAAATAACATTTAAAATATCTGAAGAGAGCTTGTTATTGAATGTTCCTCACTGATGATGGACTTTTATAGCCTAAGTTACTACTTCCTAATTTTATACCATCAGAATTTGAAAATGTACTTTGAAAGAGGCCACACTTAATTCCATGTAATCTATTATTTATAATCCTTTTATTTAAAGTTTATTTAGTAGTAAAATACTACTGAGTAACTTAAAATATAAAATTGGTTAGAAAAAACTATTGACTGTTGAAAACCAGCCTTGATAGCTAGCATGACTATAAGGCATAGTATAATCTTACATTTAAAGACCCAACTTTTCAAGTTCTTATTTTAAATTGCTTTCAAACTGCAGGTTTTCTGATTTTCGCTTCTTAAAGAATCAGGAAGTAGTCTAATTATATTTCAAATTTCACCATTTTCAATTTTTATTTCATTTTTATTTTCAGAGTATGGAAGTAGTACTGATTTATAGACTAAATATAATCATTAGACCCTTAATCACACTTTTTAGTTTGAGTCAAGTTTCAATTTTCATGTAGATATATAAATTTTTATAAATATATAATTATATATATGCATTTGTTATCACCCATATATATACATATACATATATCTGCACATACATGTACAGAGCTATATATTTATTTGTATTCACATTTGTCATTGATGTCCTATCTGTACATATGTCATAAGAAAAGTTTACCCTGGAGTTTGAATGCGCATGTCAAAAACTGGGAATTTGAAATGCATATTTAATATGGTTCATTTTTTAATATTTATGCATTTTTAAGATGCATAAATAATATTCCTTGACTCTAATTTGGTTGAAAGTTAGCTTTATGGTATAATAACATAGGTGAAAGAAATGTGAAGAAATTGAATTATTTTCATCTAGGTTGACTTCCTTTGATTATTACTCTTCTGGTTATAAGAAAATGTACCTTTTGTATTTTTTAGATATGGATGAATGCAGCATAAGGAACATGTGCCTTAATGGAATGTGTATCAATGAAGATGGCAGTTTCAAATGTATTTGTAAACCTGGGTTCCAGCTGGCATCAGATGGGCGTTATTGCAAAGGTTTGTGCTGTAAATTCTCGATCATATTCTTCATCTGCCTTTCCTTCTTTCAGCACTGCTTACAGGTCCCCCGCCCCCTTTCCTTGTTGTTGCTCCCTATTTGAAGAACCCTTAATTCTGGCTTAGAAAACTTAACTGCAACTAAAGTCATCCACAGAACTATAGTTTGTACAGGAAGGCTGTTATTATTTCAGAAAAGGTGTTTGGGGTCTTCCCAAAGAAGCCTGAAAGGCTACATAGGAAGTGTATGAGAAGTCTAACTACATATTTTAAAATAAACTGAATTTTTACCTATGTTCGACTTTCACTTACTGTATAGATAAAGAAGAAAGGGGGAAGGACTGATTGCTGAGTATTTGGAATTAGACTTCCAAACAGAATAACAGAAGGAATTGTGAAAGCCCCTCTGTGAGCAGATCTTTGGAGAGAATAGCTGCTCTTCTCACCTACCCACAAAGCATGCTGAGATCTGCTTGTGGTACACACAGTCTGGACCTAGGCTACAGCCTCATTGCATTAAGTATGACCAACAGTCTGATAGAACTATTTCAGAAGTCGTCTGATCTTGTTGCTGAAACTATATTGTGTGACCATCTGCAACCAATGAATTTCTCATCAATAGATGAACTGTATTCCATTTGTTTAAAAGTGCCTAGTGATTTGAAAGACTTGCTGAGACTTTGCCATTCCAGTTTAAGAATCAGAGCTAGAGTAGAGAAATATGAAAGAGAGAATGCTTCCTATTCTTGTCTGTGTCTTCCTTTCTCTGGTGTTTGGGAACATGGAATACACATACACTGTAATAAGAATAAAGGGGGAAAAAGAAAGAAAGCAACTCTGTGGAAGATGAATTTCTTCTTTTTCATAATTTTCCTCTTGCTATTATGGGGCCAGATTTTCTCTTAGTGCTGAGCACTTAGTTCTGAGCCCACAAAGATGTAACTGTTCAAAGCTGAACGGGCAGTGCCAACTTGATCTCTCCAGTTAACTAATCTAGACAATATGGCCTCTCTCACCGCTCCCTGGAAATCCAAGCTGTTCTCTTTGAGCACTGCCGTTGGACCTGTTACATCTCTGTCCCCCTGAAAAGGCTTTGATGTTACTTTTCAAACTCTGGTCACCACAGTTTTACTGTTGATCTCAGAAAGGTGACCTGACTAACTGAACCAATTTGAGTTCACATATTTAAATATAACCGCTGTTTTAAAATACAATCTGTACACGGAATCTTGGACCATCTCAACAAATTTTGTGCCAAACAACACAAGCTAAGTAAAATGCAGAGGTGTTTCAGTTTCAATTTGCTTTTTTAAGGTCAGAAAAAAAAAGGAAATACTCACATACATGGCTGTGTATTATAAAAGGAGTTGTTATAAAATATCTTTCTTTGAGTGTTAACATGTTTTCTAGAACATAGTTTTGGTACCATTTTTTTCTTCCCTCAAGTATGGGATAAAGTCTTTTATCTGACCTCCCTAGGTCTATAAGAACAATACTCTAAACTATTTGTCATACTTAAGAATGATATTTCTCACTGGGAGCCCAGTAACCACAGCAGTATTGTTGACTAGGAAAGGATATTAAAATCATCTATATTCCTTTGCTGTTTCTTTTCTACGGAGTTCCATGAAGACTTTAGCTTTATGCTAATTGTCCCAGTGAGTTAAGGCACTGATGATGGGTGGGTATCCCCAGGCTAAGTATTTGGAGCCAAAAGAAAAGGCTAACTGCCCAAGCAAAGGATGCAGGCTGTTGATTGTCCTTCTAGATTTCTTCCCTGTGACACCCTTTTTCTTTAGCCATCCCTTTATTTATTCCTCCATTTCTATTTCTATCTTTGTGTTTCTTATTTTTTGAATAAGAAACCTTGGGAAATACCTTGGGAGACAGTTATTGACACAGATGTCTTTGAAAAAGAAACTCAGTTTATCTCCACTTTTGTCACTGTTCTCTCAAAGGAAAATGGTCATACAATTCATTGAACAAGTGTTATTCAGGCATTGTATCAGAATTGCTGGCAGATCAAGGTTTTAGATTAAAGTGCTTTTCCTTACCACAGATATCAATGAGTGTGAGACCCCTGGGATCTGTATGAACGGACGCTGCGTCAACACTGATGGCTCCTACCGATGTGAATGCTTCCCTGGACTAGCCGTGGGTCTGGATGGGCGTGTGTGCGTGGGTAAGTGAAAGCCCTGTGGCGGCGTGCTGAACATCCGCCCTCAGACATTCAGTGAAGCAAACCAATATCAAATATATTCACCGAGGAGGTAGAGTATCATTAATACTTGCTGAGCAACAAAGCTAGCTGGGTCACTTCTCTCCTTTCGTAGACTTGGTGTTCATTTTTAAAGGGTAGAAAAATGAGCTGAGAGAAATGAAAACCTCTCTTTACCCCTTTTCTCTTGTACTTGTCCTCCATTTCCTCCAATCTCCTTTGATCTTGGCCAGTCATGTTCATTACCTCATGGTGAATTTTTATAGAGAATTAAATATTCAAAGGAACATATAGAAAATAGAAGGTCTAGAAAAAAGGTGACTTGGACAACTTAGAAACTGAGGTGATAGTAGTTTGATGTGGCTTCATAGAAAGTTTGAGGTTTGTTGAGAAATAGACACAAATTCTATCCAAATTATTTTTAAGAAAAGTAATCAGTAAATCCTTTGAAATGGAAAAGGATTGGGCATTGCTGGAAGCCCTCTCCCTTCTGGTAAAATACTGAGTTAGTTGACTAGCATCTACAGGTTTACATAATGAACCTTTTATAGATTAAACTTAGTCCTTTTTGAAAGAACATCTAATTCAGACATTCAATAATTGCATGTTTACTTTGAGGTAGGCCACATTTCTAATAAAGACCTTATTTATCAGGGTGTGAGAGTCAACAGTCATCCATCATTCATTCAGCGTTTATTAAGTGCCTGCTCTGTCCAGGCCTGGGGAAGACAAAGATGAATGAGATATAATCCCAGCACTTAAGGGCCTCACAGTTGACCATTATAGTTCCTAGGAACCTAAAAGAGCCAGGCAGACTGTTGGTTTCCAGTGCTTAGAAGCCAAAGGTGGTTTGATTTGTTTTATTTTGTTTTCTAGTGATCCCTCATAGCAGAGGCATTCTCTGTGACATATAGAACAAGGATGGTAGAAAAATAAAGCTAGCCTCAACTTTGACCTGGAGGGTTCTATCTGTTTGAACTGACAGTGTGATGACAGATGTTTCTTCCTGTTTAGACACACACATGCGGAGCACATGCTATGGTGGATACAAGAGAGGCCAGTGTGTGAAGCCCTTGTTTGGTGCTGTTACTAAATCTGAATGCTGTTGCGCCAGCACGGAGTATGCCTTTGGGGAACCTTGCCAGCCATGTCCTGCACAGAATTCAGGTATGTAGCTCATGGAGATGCCTTCGTTCCACTAGCCTTCTGCCATTATCTGCAGCCTTGCATTTCTGGAAGTTACCGGGAAGGATTACGTTATGTTCTCCAGGTACATCGTGTGCCTTCCCAAGGTGTTGGCAGGGGCTAGGCAGGGTCTCATTACACATTACTCACCCCATCCTAACAATCATTTGGAAGAGGCAGCAAATTCGTGCCTCCCATCTAAATGACTCCTGCTTGGTATTATTCACGCTCTTTGGAATACATGTAACTTGCCTTGTTTGCTAAAGAGTTTCACAGTGTTTGCATTTTGCAGGAACTATTATAAAAGCATACTTTTACATGGTGTAAAAGTAAATAATTTTCAGATTACCCGAATATTTACAACTTGTTTCCAAAAGGCCATTTGGAATTTTGTTCACATCCCTCATGTTGATTTAGGTGTGCTTTCCCTAAATGATTTTATTCAACCCTAGGGAAAAAGTATTTTTCTCAATTTGAGGTGACATGGCATGGTGAAAAGAAAGCCGGTTAGTGAGTCAGAATTCTGCTCTCTAACCACAAGCAGGCAAATTACTTAATTGGGAGATTTGGTTCTTTGTGGATTTTTATTTAGGAATTTTCTCAACTATTTCCAAAAGAATTTGAGATGGCTAACATTAGTAAATGTATTTGTAATATAGAATAATATGGAAAAGATCCTTAGTTTTCTCAACTACAAAATGAGTTATTGTAGGTAATCCAGACAATCCTCTGTAGTCATAAATTATTTCTATTTGTAAAGCAAAAATAATTTATTGAAATTAAAGCAATAGACTGAATAGACTGAAACATTTACACATAATTTTATGGCAGCCTGGCTGTTGATTTCTAATGTCTTAAAATAGTGTTAGACCTAATATTGAAAGCATGTAGCTCTGATTGGTTATACATCTAAGATTCAATTAGTTCATTTCTGGCCCAGATGTACTTAATTAAACATTAGCTCACAGTTTTAGACATTTGTCATTTTTAAAATGGTAACACTTGAAATGAGAGTTAGAAATTAAAACATATTATGAGGCATTAGAGAAAGTTAAATGGAAGAGTTTAAAAGAAATGAAGGGTGCCAGTTAAGAAAGAAAACCTATTCTGTAGATGAAATAGCACCTAGGTAAAATGTAGATGAAACCTGACATATTTATGCTGAGTGAAAGAAGTCAGAACCTGAAGACAAGTGTGTCCACAGTGAAGCTTTGGTGCAGGACAAAAGCTAAGTGTATGCTGTCAGATGTGAAGGTGTACTTTCAAAACTGCATGGTCTTGTGTACAAAAAGCAGATCAATAACATTTAATTCAAAAAAAAAAGAAAGCTTTCTTCTGGTAGGTTATGTTACCCAGTGAATGATATACAACTTATTATTTTATGTGATTGTTAACCAGTTAAATACATATTTATATACTTCAACTACATAGTATACCAGTATAATTTTCTCCAACAACGACACTGGAATGTAACTTCATAGTTTTTTGTTACTGAAATCATCCATTCATATGTTATAATGACATTTCAAAGTACTATACTTTGAATTTACATGGTCCTTGAGTATCGTGAAAATCAGTACATAAGAGCACAGAGGATTTTAACATATTGAGTGAGTTGAAGGAATCAAAACTTAGGGTCCAGGGCCCTGAATGCATAGTGTTGTTTGTTTTCACATTACTTCTGAATGAAATACATCTTCAAAGAAGTCATGATATATAAGAAAATGAGTAGGTTTATCAAAAAATGACCACAAAGGATGAGATTTCTCAGAGAATTAAAATTTCTGTTTCATGTTTGAATGAATTTATATGAAAGTGTGCCACATGTGGAAATAATTTCATTCTGTTAGGTTTCTGCACCCCTTTGGTAGATGAAATTGCCAAGTCTTAATAGATTTGAATGCAGTGTATCATTTCAGGAGAGCAAGGAGATTTTTCAAGGTACTAAACATATTCAGAAGGAAGATCCTTAGTTAATTTAGCAAGAAACTCCAGTGATGCAACATTGAAAGTTCAACTTTGTGCTGTGGAAATGAGGCAAGATATAATTGAAGTTATTTCTCACTGACTGCTGAGTATTTCCACCTCAAAGAAATCCATTAGTTAAACCCACAGGAGTGTAATTCTTGGCAGTTCCCTCATCTTTTCCCATACCAGGGTCTCCATGGTACAACACTGAGTAACTCAGTAGAACCATTAATCAAGTGCTCGCTGGTCCAGCCACTGTGGAAATCTGTGTGCAGGACCCTCAAACTACTGAATATGGAACTACCATTTGATCCAGCAATCCCACTTTTGGAAATCTACCCAAAGGACATGAAAACACTAATTCACAATGACACCTGTGCGTGGATGTTCATCACAGCACTATTCACAATGGTTAGAATATGGGAACAACCCAAATGCCCCCAAACTGATGGTTGAAAATATGTGGTACATTTACACAATGGAATAATATTCTGCGATCGAAACTGACAAATATGAAGCATTTGTGATAATATGCATGGACCTAGAGGGGATCATATTAGCAGAAATAAGTTAGAAAGAAATAGAAACTATATGTCTCACCTACAGAGGGATATAGGAATAACAACCAAAAGGTCAACAAAAAGTCAAAGTAAGCTAACAACAACAACAGAACAGGGGCAAGCAGCTAGGGAGGGTGTGGGGAGAGGGAGAAATCAGGGAAGGAAGGAGTACAAGAAGACCAAGATGAAAGTTCATGGGTGATAAGGTTGAGGGAGAATCTCACGGGAATGCAATGATGTAATATATTTATATGTACATATATATACATATATACATAAATATGTATGTAAACAACAAAATGAGTAATCAGTCAATCAAGTGCTGGAGCCCAGGTGTGATTCTGAGTACTCTCCATGATCTCTCAATAATGCACAGCATTACCATATGAGTTGGGGATAATTATTTCCAATTTATAGGAGAGGAAATTAACAGACAAAGGACTTGTTCACAAAACCCTCCCAACAATAAGCATTGTCATCAGCTTTTAAAGCCACTGACCTGAATTCACTGGAGAAGGCAGTTCAGCACCAGCTCTTGCCCAAATGGGAAAAGAACAATGACATAATTTGCCTGCATTTAGGCCAAGCATCAGCTAATTTGACCGTAACTGTAAAAGTGCTTTTACAAAACTGGCATGATTTTGTTTTTCCTGTTTTATTACTTACAGTATTTGAGGAGTGTTTTAATTCACTGCTGACATGAGAAAGAGGATTTTTATTTCTTTTTGTTCCTAGTCCTTGGTTTTCAAGTATACAATGGCAGACACCTTCCCATTTGCTCTTTTATTGGCCCCTTTTAGAAGGATTTAAAAATGAAGGGATTTCTTCACCTTTCTCAAATTTACATTTACTAGAAGGCAGATTCTGAGGGATTCAACCTCAGCTTTTCTGTCTGCATAACTCACTTGCTTTCACTGTCTTTAGACATGCAGTCTTCCAGCCTCAAATTTATAAGAATGCCACTTCAGCATTGCTAAGGTCCTCTTTAGAAAGGTTCATCCTTAATATCCATTTCTCCTGTTGCCTTTTAGCATACAGGGTTTGCATTTGATCGTAAAACTGTATTTACCAGAAACCATGGGTAACTAAAGGGACACTTCAGTTTTTTTCTTTTCCTTGGACAAAATGTGATTCCAGCAGGTTCTTCATTTTTCACCACTCACTCCTATGGTTCTCTAAATACTACTGGAATTGTATGTAAAATATCTATCAATATTCAGAGAGAGAAACCTGATTCCATTACCAATTTGAGAATGCATTCTCAATTTCTTCAATAAGATCTCACAGTTTTTGCATTTTATAATTCTTGCCCTAAGAATTTATCACATAGAATGAATCTAGTGTTCTGATGAACATTACATTAAAAATACCCTAAGACACAAGTGTACATCTATACACTTATACATATATAAAAGGAGCTGTTTTTTTCTGTGGGGGCTGGAGAATTTACCCAGAAAAATGACAAGATGTGAGAGCTTGATTGTACTGAAACAAAAAACAAAAAGCAAAAAACAAAAAAAAAAAACCAGCTCATGGTGAGAAACAAAATTATTCCCAAGACAGTGGGAGAAATGTTTTATTAACAGTCAAGAAACCACATTTTAATAGACACATTTCACTGTAAGTGTAAAGTGTTCCCTGGTGAACAAAATCAAGTTATAGGAAAAACACCTTTTCCGAAAGTGCTTTGCGCAAGGAATGGCTGGACTTGCCTATGTGCTTAAAAACTCTTTTCCTTGGTGATATGGGCCTCTAAAATGGGGGCCTGGTGTAAAGGTGACTCCTCAGGAGATGCCCCCTATTCCTTTACCACTTTATTTCAGTTCCACTCCAGAGGAAATGATGTATGCAAAGCCAAGGTAGGATTGACCTGTGCTACAAAGAAGGGAATCATTTACTATCTATTAATTTATTGCAGCGGAATATCAGGCACTCTGCAGCAGTGGGCCAGGCATGACATCAGCAGGCACTGGTAAGAAGTTGTTTTGAAATTTACTACCTTTAACCTGTGCAGAGGAGCATTGGACCTTCCTGTGGGTTTACAGTTGACCCCCTTACATCATGCAGCCTTTACACCCCCCCTTCTTGCCATACTGTGTGTTTTACCTGGTCACCTAGAAGCCCCTAGGTGGCAACAATGACACAGTGGGATTGCATGGTGTTAGTGTGAATTTGGAACTGAAGGGTGGGTGCTCTCTTAGGGTGATTGCTGGAGGACAGTGGATGACTGTGGCCCTTGTTCATGTGAATGACTGTTCTCTGAATCTTCCACTACTAAGTCAGATTCGGAGCTGTGGGCTTCTCTGAACTGTTATTCATCCACATTTTGAATGATTTATTAGCTGTCAAGTTAGTCCTTCTGGGATGGCAGTAGGGAGCCATGTTATATTTTGTACCAGTGATGACAATTGGCAGACAGCTGGAATTGGAAGAGGATGAAGTGAGTCATTGTAGGGACTAGTACTAACGATGTGTTAGTGCCAAAAAAGAAACAGTAGAATTGGAACAATTGAAAAAGTGGTGAAAAGAAAGAGGAAGGGATGCTTTTATTCAAGAATCTCTCTTCAGAAGACTTCTGAGGAAAAGCAGACTGAATTGATGGTCAGGCCTTTCAGTTTGGTTGAGGTGGTCATTATGTGTGGATGGAGATGGTGAAGGAATATTTGAGGATAAAAGACAACTAAGAAAATCTATAATGAGGGATTTATCAAGGAATAAATAGTGATAGGGACCTGAAGAAAATAAGTTAAACTTGCTTTACAGAGGAGTGGGCCCTGAGATCTAAGAGTGCCTGTTCATTGGTTGTCCTGCAATGTCCTTGACAATTACTCTATGAAAGAAAGGAAGAGCAGGGACCCACCAGATATAGACAGAGGAGCAGAGGCTTTCCCAGAGTGGGTGGTGTGTTAGTGGGCATTGTACCGTTTGTGATGCTCCGGATAATCCCCACAGGGTATTATATACATTCCTGTGGAAGGGAGAGTTTTCAAGAAATAAGTTGAGGGTTTGTTTTGTTTTTGAGACTAGGTCTCACTATTTTTGCCTGTGGAACCCCAGGCTCCTGTTGCCCAGGGTACCACAGACTCAAGCAATCCCCCTCAGCTTCCCAGGTAGCTGGGATTACAGGCGCGCACCACCACGCCCAGCTATATTTTTTTGGAGCTAGGTCTCACTATGTGCCCCTGGTGGGACTTGAACTGCGATCCCTGGCCCCGGCTTCCTAGGCTGCAACTTTCAAGCATGCGACACCATGCCCGGCCCTAAGTCGAGAGTTTTATATTTGAATTTAATCATTAAGATATTATTGGACTTAACAAAAGTTTAACCATAACCATAGTACAGTCACCATGTTTGAAGCTGTGAAATCTGGTGGAAATGTGGAAGGTACATTGAACAGGGACCGGCGAGGGACCGGCTAGTGGCATAAAGGGACTAGGGCTCTGCAGGTGATTCATTTTTCCACTGTGATATGAGGACCAGGAGGAGTTGATTAAGGATTGGCAACCTAGTAGTTCCAGCTCAAAAGCAAGTTCTTCTCAGGAACTAGTGGAAGGAAGATTCAACTAGTGGAAGGAAGATTCAAATCCCTATGTAGTGAGACAAAGAGAGCAAGACTTATTTAAATGAAAGCTCTTGACATGAGCACCTTGGGTCATTGCATTTATTGTAATGTTAATATTTTGAAATTACATTTGATGTTTACTTTGAAAAGTTACTGATTTTGAACTTTTGTGGTTCAGATATAAATGAATGTGCATTAGATCCTGACATTTGCCCAAATGGAATTTGTGAAAATCTCCGTGGGACCTACAAATGTATATGCAATTCAGGATATGAAGTGGATTCAACTGGGAAAAATTGTGTTGGTAAGAAGGTCCACCTGTTTCTTAAAATGTTTCATCCATCATGCATTCTTCCTTTTGTTGCTTGAAGGAAACTACCCTTAAACAGCTTAAAAGACTGGACAAATGTATGTTCTCGACTGTGGGTGTCAGCATGCGACATATGTGCTTTGCTTAACTAAAATTTACATGGTTTGATCTTCAAATTTATGAATAACTGTGTGCCAGATTCACTGTAAGAAAGAGAGGGTCTTTAATATAGAAAAAGTAGGCATGTCATTGTGTCCAAAACTGGACCCATTACTATCTGGTTAGTAATTTTCCTATTTCAGATTACGTTCAGAGGTATGAAGTCAAAGATTGACTACAGCCATTTCTCCCACAGCTTTTCTAGGCACTAGTTTTTTTTTTAACCCTTGCTTCCTTAATTTAAGATTTCAGATTCTTCTGACATCAAATCATAGATATCAAAGTTTAAGATTTGCCCCCTTGTAAAGTGTTATATTCTCTTATGTCATTTTGATGGAATTTTTCGCAGGCTGTTTTCTCAGACAATAACATAATTTCATACTCAATTTTCCCAAATGTTAAATACTTTATAAATATGTTACTAATTTATGTATATTTACTGCTGTGAACCCATGCAACTCTCCAGTGCCAAATTTTCATGTTATGTTAGGGCTACTGAAACAGGGTAAGAGAGAAAGACTTTTGACTTTGCCTTTAACGCATCTCTGCCTGCTTCCCTCTATGAAGCAGGCTGCAGGCAGTTACATTAGCAATTGCCTTTACCTTGAACTGGACACACCTATGCCTGCTTCTCTCCCTAGGAAGCAGGCTACAAACTGTTCATTAGCATTTTCACTGTTCACCTTTACCATTGGTATGCAAAAGCCAGCCAGCTGCTCTCTGCTTTCTTTCCCTCTTTCAGACCTAAAAAGAAAAACTTAGAAACCCAATTTAAACTCTGCACTCGTTTGCCTCAATTTACCCTCTTTTATACTCATGGGTTCTTTCCACCATCCCCAGCCTTCTCAACCAAAATACCAAGTCAAAGCAAGACATTCAGTGCAGACTAATTTATTTCTAACAAAGTGATTTCCCAATTACTACAAAAGAAACATGTAAGTAAAACTCAGATTACTTTAACACTGTCCAAAACCTTTCTCAACATTGTCCAAAATCCTTTCCCAGATTGCCCAAAAATCCTCAATCTCTCAGTCCTGATCATCTCACCAATGTCCAGTCAGTCAGAGTTCAATTCCAGATGCTGAAAGACATCTTCCTTTGGCTACTTCTTTGGCATGCTCCTCCTTGTCTTCCACGCTGTCTTCTCCTTGTCCTCCAGGTAGTTGAAGGAACTTCAGGTACCAGACCCAGCAAAGTTCACTTTCTTCTCAGGCCTAACTTTGCATGGCCTCTTCCAAACTCAGCAAAACAGTTCAAATCTGCAAAATTCTTAACCGCCTTTAGCACACATGTGGCTAGTCCAGGCCAGCCAGAGGTGGCCCCAGGCCTTGGCCACACATGGCCAAGCTCACATGGTTCACATCTCCATCTTACAAAATGGCTGAAACAAGCGTGAATCCCAATCTCCATTCCCATCTTTTCTTCCTCCTCTTTGTTTCAAACCTCTTTTTATATTCTTTCTGTCCCCCCCCTTCCAGAAACAGCTCCTGAATTATTACATTACAAAGGCCATTCTCACATTTTAGCATACCCTTCCTTGAAATCTGCAATCTTAAACAGGAGACAATGACACCCGGGGGGGGGGGTGGGGGGGGGTGGGTAACCTACCCTATCACTAGGAGTTATCAAATGACCAACTAACCTGAATTTTCAATGTATAAAGTTATTGTAAAATTTATATTCTATTTTATGCACTATGTTATGTAGTTTAGTTCAAAGGAGAAATCATTTCTACTCTTTCTAAATTATCTAAATATTATCTATTTAAAAGTTGGGTTTTACATCTGATGGGTCTATTTGGCTAGAAGCAAGGAGTTTTCCTCTGCTCTCTGAATTTTGAGAGTAATTTTCCCCTTGAGAATTAGAAACTTTACAGATTGCTTCATATTTTATAAACATAATTGGAGACTATTTAAATTATTCTAAGGAAGAAACACTCATCCTGAAACACATATCAAAGATGGATCACTTTCTTAATGCTTATTTACATCCTTTCATCAATAAGATTAGTCCTTTTAACTTTTGTATAGTGAAGCAATTATATATATTGAAGATTAATGATTTCCAGAAAATCCAGGTTTTTTTCCTGTTAAAGAATGAAGTTGAACAATGTCTGCTGAGTTTAGACTTTATAGATACTTAGTATAAATATCAGGCCAAGATCCTATATTCCTAAAATTAGATACTTTAAGAAAAAATCAATGGTGCAGAAGTTTTCTCTTGAATTGTGTCTTTAGGATTGTTAAAATCTGATGCAAAAGAGCAAAGAAACTATGCAATGAATAGCTCTTTTAAAGTTAATTTTCATTGGTTTTCCAGATATTAATGAATGTGCTTTGAATAGTCTACTTTGTGACAATGGACAATGTAGAAACACCCCAGGAAGTTTTGTCTGTACCTGCCCCAAGGGATTTATATACAAACCTGAACTAAAAACTTGTGAAGGTAAACTATTTATTTCTTCTTTTGCCATGTACCTTGCTGTCTTTTGGAGTTCCATTAGAAAACCATGAAATAAATTAATGTTGCTTCCATTGAGACTATTATGTCACTTTAGTTGAGGTTCTGTGATTCTAAAGGCACTTATACCCACTTTGTACAAGTTGTACCCACTGACAGTACCTACCTGCAGTTATTTTACTTACCATTATTGTATGTTTAAATGTCATTTGAAAGTGTTTTTTTTGCAGTTGGAATTTTATTTGTGATCATTTATAGAGGAGGAAACATTGTATACTTGCTTTTTGATTAGTAATTCAGAAATTCCACATTTGCTCCAGATTGGCTGATAGATTCAGCCATGTGCCAGATGCTGCTGTGTTATAGTGATGTACTCATTTATTATTGTTGGCATTTCATCTGGTCTAGAAAAAGAAATATTTAGGTCAACTTCACTATCTAATATGGAATGTGTGGTAGCAGTGAGGCCAAAGTTTAAGTATTCATTCATGTCCAAGACTGGTTCTAAGCAGTAATGTAGACTTATTTTTATTTCAGACATTGATGAATGTGAGTCAAACCCCTGCATTAATGGTGTCTGCAAGAACAGTCCAGGCTCTTTCATTTGTGAATGTTCCCCTGAAAGTACTCTGGATGCAACAAAAACCATCTGCATAGGTATTTATCTTTCTGAGAATGATTTTCCTGTGTTTATCAGTGCTTCTGTATTTAATGTTTACTTTTATTAGAAAAGAACTTAAGTATGAATGAGTGAAATTAAAAAATGATCTTTTTTCCTTTTCCTTTTTTTGTTATTCTTTTTCTTTTTTATTATATATATTTATATTTTATTTATATATTTTATTTATATATATTTTGCATCATCGTCTACCCCAAGGTTCTCCCACCACCTTATCACCCATGAACCATCTTAATCTCATATGCCCATCCCTCCCTCTGTTTTCCTTTTTCCATGATTCTGTTATTGCTGAAATTCAATCATGACCAACAATAGACATGTTTGGGTTTTTGATATAGATTCTGTTAAGCGTCTATTAAATACCATTCCACCCTCTGCAGAAACCATCAAGGGCACATGCTGGCAGACTGTCATCGATGGGCGATGTGAGATCAACATCAATGGAGCCACCTTGAAGTCTGAGTGCTGTTCTTCCCTTGGTGCTGCCTGGGGAAGCCCATGTACCATCTGCCACGTCGGTAAGAGGAAAGGGTTCTAAGGCTCCTGTGCCCATTCCACTGAACACTTTTTCTTTTTTTTTTTTTATGTAAATGAGAAGCCCAATACTTTATTCAGTTAGGTTCATATGAGAATTTTAGAAGATTTAATTCTTATGATCTCAGTGAAACATATTGAATAGGAATCTAAGAGACATATTAAGGACACTAGCTATATATATATATACTTGTGTAGTTTTGTGATTATCTGTCACCACCTTGTAATGTGGAAAGCTGGTGTGGCTTTTTCCTAGATAAGCAGTTCTAATAAACTGCCTTGGGAAACTCATGATTAAGGGTCCTGAACTTGTCACAGGCACAGATTTTCTTTTTAAAAGATTGATTGATGAAAAGGAACTAGAACTCGTTATTAAATCTTTTCCTCTGATGCAAAACTGAGCTGTGAGAAGTTTGCTGATGATTGTGTGGATTCAATTTTTAGATTTATAAATGTATGGATTTATGTAATACAAGTACTACAGGGTATAGGCTCTTTAGCTAAACACTATTTCTAAACACTATTTTCCATATTGACATTACCGTGATTGTATACCGTGACTCCTATATTTGACTAAGAGCAAGAGAGAAATCTGGTTAATTTTTTTCTTAGTCATCAGGTTATCATAATCATTAAGGCATTTTGGGGTTTTAAGGATATCTCAGAGGAACTTAACCTTACTGAGGGAGACATTTCATTCTTCATACCTGCAATCTCAGAAACACTTTGTAATCTTGTCAAGGACAGTAGCACATGCCTGTAAGTGACAGTTTATAGAGTCGTGGCAGGGTCTGGGGATCACCGTTCAAGTCCCACCTGGGGCAACACAGCAAGACCCAGTCCCAAAAAATAGCTGGGCGTGGTGGCACGTATCTGTAATCCTGGGAAGCTGCCTGGGAATTGCTTGACTGGGAAGCTGAGGCTGGGAATTGCTTGAGTCTGTGGTACCACGGACAAAAAGTAGTGAGACCTAGTCTTAAAAAAAAAAAAAAGACCACAAAACACTTGTAATCTCAGACTTATTCATAGCAATAAAATCTAATTCACAGTTCAGTTCTTCTTTGTGTTTCTTACACTATGTTGTAACTAGCCATGCGAAGTCTGGATTTTGTTATATCAAACTTGTTTTCTGTTTGTTTTACAGATCCTGTATGTGGTAAAGGCTATTCAAGGATTAAAGGAACACAATGTGAAGGTATTTTTGAATCTATATAAACCATAAATGTCTGTGTGCATGAAGAATGCTTGTGCTGAGTTGGACTTGATAAAGCTATCATTTATCGTCATAGTGAGAAATATTCAACAAATACTCATTTTACAAACATGTATCATGATCAAAAGGCAGGTGGCTAAAAACTTTCCACTGACTGCAGTTTAGAGAAACTGCATTTTCAAATTGCTACCTATCAAAAAGGGAAAAAAAAAGTTTTTGATGTGGCTGTAAAATTCACATTTTTCTTGGTTTGTCCTATTTTTGTTTGTTTGTTTAATGGTCATAGGCATCTTCTGTTGCTTCGTTTTTGAAAGTCTGTGTGGATTCTCTCCAGCATCCTGGATTCTTTCTCATGGAGTCTCAGCTAGACATAGGTCAGGGTGACTAACACAACCTGACGTGACACAGCAGCTGAAAAATTTTAAAAACAGCAATTAGTCCCATATGTGGAATGAAATGAAGTGGTTTTTTTTTTTTCTGCTGAAAGAAAGAGGAACATTAAAAACTCCCACCCAAGGTTTTTCTTTCCAAATGATCACTGATTTTTTTTTGCCTATCTTTGCTTCAGATCCACTGTTAATAACTTATCTGACCTTAACTGCACATTTTGGTGTAAAAGTGATCTGAAGAACAATATTAAGAGAAAAAAAAAACAAACAAAAAAAAAAAACAAAGGTAGATTTCCTCCTCTCCATTTATCTTTCTGATAAGGAAAGATTTAGATACCTTTTTCAACTTCCTTGACTTAGAAAGTACTTTCTTTTCAATAGAGACACAATGTGTGAATTTCTTAGCTAACACTCTTTTGGCACTGGCAAGTAAATATCTTTCTTTGGATTAACCTGGCAAATATTTTTCCAAATTAAGTGCAGAGAACAAACTGCTCTCCATTAAGTGACTTGTGGAAGGACTGATTCATTTAAGAGAGACTCGGTGAACAATGGAAGAATGAACATGAGAATGTTTCAACTTTCCTCAACTTAAACTGGGACCCAAAAGCTTTGAAAGGCTGTTTGAGACTGTTGCTAGGTAGTAGTAGTTGTATACATTGATGGGTAATTCTCAGCCTTTCTCAAAATAGTAACTAGGTATTTAGAAGTAAGTGAACTCAGTCTGATTGCTATTCAGACACACTAGAAATTCTGCATGAATGATTTGGAGTTAAACTAGTTTTTTGACCTTACTAAATTCTGTTTTAAGAATGTTGATGAATCCATGAATGTAATAAAATAGTGATATTGTATAGATATATTAACTTCATTTTTTTTTCTTCATAGATATAAATGAATGTGAAGTGTTCCCAGGAGTATGCAAAAATGGTGTGTGTGTTAATTCCCAGGGTTCATTTAAGTGTGTTTGTCCCAACGGGATGACTTTAGATGTCACCGGGAGGATCTGTCTAGGTAAATCCTTAGCTTATTACTTTCCTAATGATGTTTTCTTAAAGAGGATTAAGAACTCAGTGAACAAGATCGAGCGGAACACTTAGTTCAAAGTACAGATACACACACCCTAATGTCAACGTTGTTACTCATATCCATGATGCGTTCCTTGACAAGCAGCCTTCCTGACTCAAGCTTTTTGTTTATTCTTTATAAAAAGAATGGAGAACATGCTAATGAAGAGAAACTTTTGTCCTTTATTGATATATAACCAGTCCATAAATCACTGCCATTGCAGTTGTTATTCCAGAGCTCTTAAGATTGCTCTCCATACACCATGGACTGTGTGAATGGTGGAAAAACATTTCCATTTATTTGGAAACTATAGCCCATATCTGGGAGAATTGCCCTGCCTTTGGCCAGAAGGTCTGTTCCTTGTAAGAAACCTTGTGGGTATCAGAAGTGAAGAGCACAACAGTCTTAAAGAGTGAACACAAGGGATTATTGCACCTAGTTATGGTGAGATTCTCCTTGTAAATTACTAGAGTTTAGAGGCAATGATGTGGAAGAGACTGTACATAAAGCCTGAATTCCACCTGTAGACTCATGGTGGCAGTAACTTTCAGACACCACTATCATTTTGTGGGGTCTAGCCGAGTTAATATGGCATTACTGCTGTGGCTTCTCGCTGCCAGTACTATGTCCCTTGAGTCACTGGTTTCTTAGTCCATGACACTATAGTTGATGTTCAGTCACATTGTTTATCTGAAAACTTATTGCATTAAAGGGCATCTCTAGTGAAGGACTATTGTAAGTGGTTAAGAGAGTAGTATGTGGTTAAGGGATTTGAATCACTTACAAATTAGAACTAACAAACATTTAAATATAGAACTTATGGTTTATAATGTAAGCAATATGAAAAAGAAAAACTGGAATTCAGAGACTAGCATTTATTTGTAACCATGGATGTCAATTCATCTAATGCAGTCTTAGCTTCTCTGTTTAAAAGCAATCTGCATTTAATGAGAATCTTCTTCCAGGTTCTTCAGTTGTTGAAAAATGCTTCAGTGTTTAAGTTTTATTTTAAAATGAACCATCTTAATAGAGGCAACTGAAATGTAAAGTTTCCCAGAGCAGAAGCCTTCAGAAACTTTCTATAACATTAAAGAAATTTCAGGCACTTATGTGAATGATTAGTGACCACATTGTCAAGAAGAAAGTGAGAGAAGATGATGCCTTCAGTGTTAATTTACATGTTGTAATTTTCAGATGACAATGTTTGGACCTCTCAGTACCCCTATGAGAGATGGATACAACATTATTTTACAGATGTAGAAATTTGAATTGAGAGTTAAATAGTTTGCCTAAAGTAAATGGCTTCTTAGTGCCAAAACAGTACCAAATTCCAGGTCTCTGACCTTTGGTATGTTGCTCTTTCTAGTCTACCTTACAATCCCATGAATTCAGGGTTAGGACTAGATGTATCCCATGTGTATTCTGAAGAATGTGCACTTAAGCACATGTTGAGGTGAAAGAAATACTTGAGAAGAGGTGTAAATGGCTCTTCTGTGCTGTTTTTCCTTTTCTCTTTAATCTCAAATAGGGCTTTCTTCATTTTCGAACTTACCAATCACCTCTCCAAAATGAAGTGGATATGAGGAAAAGGTGTTGAAGCTACTTCAATGTTCTCCAGCAGCAGAGAGTGTTGCTTTCTTTTAGTTAGAAGGGGATGCTAGGACATTGGGACTGCTCGCACTGTAAAGTTTTAGGCTTGTCTGCACAGGGAGAAGCAAATTGTGGAATTTCTCGGCATACTACTCTTATGTAGAATTATCAAAAAAAACCTAAAGTAAACTTTCCACAAATCGTAACTGCAAACAAATATGCATGACCAAAGAGATGAGAGCATCTATGAAGTTAGTAATACCCACCACAAAACCTGGGTTACTTTTGAGGGAAAAGAATTCATTTCAGTCACTAAGCATACAATCCATGTTATGTGTATTGTACTTTGCCTCACTCAATGCTGGCAGTTGGAGCAGTGAAAACAGAGTAACTCACCTGACCCTCCTTCTTTCCCTCTGACAGATATCCGCACCGAAACTTGCTACTTGAATTACGATGATGAAGAGTGTACTCTGCCTGTGCCTGGCCGCCACCGCATGGATGCCTGCTGCTGCTCTGTGGGAGCAGCCTGGGGTACCAAGGAATGCGAGGAGTGCCCCATGAGGAACACACCTGAGTATGAAGAGCTCTGTCCCAGAGGACCTGGATTTGCCACGAAAGAAATAACAAATGGAAAACCTTTCTTCAAAGGTATGGTGGCTTTACTAAGTGTTCCCTTTTCCTTTTAGAATCACAGGAAGTTCTGCTAACAAGAGTTGCTGCGAGCATGACCATGTGGTCAATGCCTTGATCATTTCAGCATATGTTCTGTGCCTTCTGAGTTATATTAGTGAGTTGCTCATCCCCTAATGAATTTTCTTTCTCTACATCTCAGGACTGAATTAGACATCCATATTTAAGTGCTAAAGTAGATTTTGATACTATCCTAAGTCACTCATAAATGAAAGAAAAATTGGGAAAATTTTGAATGCTATCTACTAAAGGCATATTTTATAACCTTTTATCTGATGATTTAAATTATCCATATTACCTGAATATAGGTAATAGAGGCTGAGTGGTGTGGAAACCCAGTGGAAATCCGTGTGCAAATTAAGGGCTCTTGGATTAATCTAATTCCTAAGTTGACATAACTTTTTATGTGCAATGCTATAGAACATGTTTACTTCAGCTTATGGAAAAACCAACACTGGTTACTCAGAAATTCAATTTTTCAGAGAGCTCAGTTTATGTCCCCAGTGTAGAGTTCTGTGATGACTGCTCATTGTGTCTCATGTTGGATTTTGAAAGTCTGGACCTAGTTATTATACTTCATAACTAAATCAACTTATAAAAGCAGAAAATGAGTATATAAATATCCCTCAATTATTCTTATATTAAAAAGTAGAGACTGAGTGTTTGGTTCAAGAATTCCTAGTAGTTAGAATTACTTTGTTTAGAGAGACAATTTTTAAATGGCCTTCCTCAATATCATTTAAGTAAATTTAAAGAAACTTGAATGATTTACTTCCAAAGACAGTAGCAATCCATTTCCACAGAGTATCTTAATGTTCTTGAGGTTTAATTTGCCTTCTGTCTCTTACGAAATTTTTTAGAAATGAACTTGTATTTGGAAAGGCCCGATAAGGGAAAACTTATGTATTACATATGGCCTCACCTAGTGTGCAAGAAAATCTGATTAGTGAAAGCTTGATGGTATGTAATATGGAAAAAATATTTTAATGGCATATATTATTTGAAAATAATTTGAGTTATAAATGGCATTTTCTTTGAAATTCTTATAAGTATATAAGAAAAGCATCAAAAAGCATAAATGAATATCTGTTCTACAACATTTTATACTGATGCCATGGAGCAATATATCCCAGTAACCTACATGCTTTAAGTCTAGACGCTATTTAGATACAGAACATTTATTAATCCGTTCAACATATAATTATTAAGTGTTCAAAGGCCGGACACGGTGGCTCGTGCCTGTAAGCTTCAGCCTATGAAGAGGCCGGGGCTAGGGATCTCTGTTCGAGTCCCACCTGGGGCCTGTAGCGAGACCTAGTTCCAGAAAAATACCTGGGCGTGGTGATGCGCGCCTGTAATCCCAGCTACCTGGGAAGCTGGAGCTGGGGATTGCTTTGAACTGTGGTACCCCGGACAACGAGAGCCTGCGGTTCCATGAGAAAAAATAACAAGAACTAGTCTCAAAAAAGAAAATTATTAAGTGTTCAGTGTATACCAGGCAATGTGTTGGACTCTGGGAGTCCAAAAAAACACAACTCACTTTTAGAAGACTAGAAATGTTTACAAAGTCCTGTTTTCTTGGATTATCACATAGTCTTTCAAGTAAGGATTGCCAGTTCCCTAAATCAAGACCCACCTGCCTCTTGGGTTTAACATTGTGGGACCTCTTAGTTGGTCATTCATGAACTTACCCATATTTTCTTTTTCTTGAAGATATCAATGAATGTAAGATGATTCCCAGTCTTTGCACCCATGGGAAATGCAGAAATACCATCGGCAGCTTTAAGTGCAGGTGTGACAGTGGCTTTGCCCTTGATTCGGAGGAAAGGAACTGCACAGGTCAGTGAAGGGGCTCAGGTGGGAGGGAGCTCTTTGGAACTCTTCACCTTAAGTCTGTCCCTTCACGAACTCCCTGATGTTTATTGCTGCCACTTGTTGTTTTCGTCAGACATTGATGAATGTCGCATATCACCGGACCTCTGTGGCCGAGGACAGTGTGTGAACACCCCAGGGGACTTTGAATGCAAGTGCGATGAAGGCTATGAAAGTGGATTCATGATGATGAAGAACTGCATGGGTAAGTGTGTAACCATTTGATCAGCACAGGGAGAAAAGTTTACTTGAGGGTGGTGACTCACAGCCTAAGTCCAGTGTTCTTCCTACTCCCCCAGTGCTCTGGGGTCCTGGCCAGTGACTCAGGAATTGGTCTGTGACAGGGGGAGACTGACATGCAGAAGGAATGAAGGATTCATGCTGTGAGGTGGTGGGTGGCCTCAGATGCTGAGAAGTGAGCTTAATTACTGGAATACCTACCCCAGGGAAGAGAGAACAACTGAGATGTATATTAGGGGTTACATTACAGAAAGGGATCACATTTCTGAAAAAGGAGATTGATTAAACTAGTTGCATTAGATCAGATTCCTTTGAAACCAGGCTGAAATGGAGAGTTTTTAAAGGGACACTTGCCTGGGGGACACCTGTAAGGAAGTGAGGAAGGCAGGTTAGGGCAGGGGAAAGTAGAAAAGAAGGAAAAGTTGAGCAGCATTTTGGTTTTAGCATGATCCCATAGGGGAGCTCTGGAATGTGGATAGTTCCAGACTGTTCTCACACATCAAAGCAAAGGGATGACATTCCTATATGCATATGTCAGATCTGTCAATCACTGGCTACAGGTGGACCTCACATTGGGCAGGGGGGATGGGGTGGGAGCATATAACCTTTCACCTCTCAGGCATATCTGAGTGAGGAGACAGGAAGAGAGCCTGTGCGCCATTAGTTATCAGGAGTCCCAACAACTATTTGAGGGGTGCATTGGAAAAGTCCTGAGGACTGACCTCTTGAACATGGGTGATTTCCATTTTGCAGACATCGATGAGTGTCAGAGAGACCCTCTCCTGTGCCGAGGAGGTACCTGCCTAAACACGGAAGGAAGTTACCGTTGTGACTGTCCTCCAGGTCATCAGCTGTCCCCCAACATCTCAGCATGTATAGGTAAGGACAAAGACTACTTACTGTGTGATCAACTATTTGATTTATATCTCTGCAGGAGTCAAAAGCTTATGGCCAAAATTGACTCTTCTTGTTTTGTACAGATATCAACGAATGTGAGCTGAGTGCAAACCTCTGCCCTCATGGCCGCTGTGTGAACCTCATAGGGAAATACCAGTGTGCCTGCAACCCTGGCTATCACTCGACGCCTGACAGGCTGTTTTGTGTTGGTAAGTTCTGTATGTGTGGTTTTTTTTGTGTGTTTTTGTTTTTGTTTTTTAAATCTAATCTCTTTCTAAAACTCTCAAGGTCTATCCTCTGATTTCTGTTTCCATCACTAGTTACATAATTTTTCTTGTTTCCCGGTAAGTAAAATTCTCATCATGGCTCACTATGGTGATTCTTACCCCCCTCCCACCCTTGTCTGCTTAAAGAATCAGCTAAAGGGCTTCAGATCTAACCTAACTGCTGCATATGGTCACTCATCTTGGCTATGTACACATAGACCAGGGCCAATCAACAAGTGGCTACTTACCAGCTGAAATAAATGGAGCATGGTGACAAAAACCAAACAAGAGAAGACTTTGGTATGATCATGTCTTACATGGAGATAGAGACCAGGTCTGATGTCATGAAAGATGGCGTTTTTTGGGACAAGTGTTTTGCTTTGTGGTTGGCCCTTTATAGAGTTTGTGTGCTGGCAAGAATGGTCCAGCCCTATGGCCTTATTGTGCCCAAAGTTAAAATGAAACTTTGTAGGAACTCCCAATTTCTGACTGATTCAGGGTGTCCATCACGTGGAGCTTCCAAGCTCTAAGATTTCCACCCAAAGTCATTACTTGGCCCAAATTCTTCTGATACATGGCCCAGGGCAACTCAGAACTCCTGCTCAGTTCTTGAAAAGGACCATAACTTCAGCCGATCAAATTCAATGACAAGTTCATAACTGAATCTCAGAACCCGAGGATTTTATCCATGTGCCCATTGTCACAGGCGGGATGTGTTCTCCTAGCGTGCCACATGCACCTTTACTGCATGTGGCACTCCATGGAGTTTGTAGTTAACTCGCCATCTAATTCCAGCTATAAGGAAGCATAATCAAGCAAGGATGGTGCCTGATCTCGTTCACACTTAGAGTCTCATCTCTAGGTGTGTGATTAATATGTTTTTAAGGAAACTAACAGTGCAGTGACTTCCAGTTGCTGTAGGATGCTTCTTGTTTGTTCACTTGACCCTGTCTGGAAATTTTAAACACAGTTCATGATAATAAACAAAGAATGGTGATACTCTTTTCATTTTTTTTTATAGACATTGATGAATGCAGCATAATGAATGGTGGCTGTGAGACCTTCTGCACCAACTCTGAAGGCAGCTACGAATGTAGTTGTCAACCAGGATTTGCACTAATGCCTGACCAGAGGTCATGTACTGGTGAGTAGGTTTCAGCATCTTTCTGAAATCTCTCTGTTACATGTCCCTACATAGAGTATAGGCTTTGAATTCTGACAGTCCTCGGTTCAAATCTTTGTTTTGTCACTTATTTTGGTTTTTTATCTGTCCTTTACTAACATTCTTTATATCAGATTCTTCACCTATAATATGGAGCTCAGATTGACTGTGTGTAAGAGCATAGTATTGGTACATGCTCAATAAATGAAATCTAAAGCATATTTCTTCATTGATCAGAATTTTGAACAATCTGAAATTTATGTTCAATTCAGTGCTACTCAGGGTATGTTTCTTGGATCAACAGTATCACCCAAGACTGTATAAGAAATGTGAAATCTTGGGTCCTAACCAGAGCTACTGAATTTTCTGGGGGTAAATGCCAGTTATGTGATTACACAAGGCCTCCAAATGATTTGGACACATGCTAAATTTTGGAAATTGCTGGTTTAATTTGTGCTTTTTGTTATATCAGTCTGAACTAGAAGAGCTATCTAGCCAGCTAGAGATGGGAAATGAAGTGAGTGATACAGCTTTTGGCTTGAATTAAGAAAAGAACTGAGGAGCCAAAATTAATTTATTAGAGCCAGCAAAAACTCTGTAAATTTGCCTTCATAAATTAATTTTTGAAAATAAGTATTTTGTGTGTCTAAATAGCTATGCTTATTTCAAGCAATCTTCACCTTAAAATATCCTTAAAGCAAAAAATGATAAATCTTGGGTGTTTAAATTTGACAATTAGAGAAATAAGATTCATAAACATTTTGAGTGATAAAATTATATATATCTGAGATGAAATTTCTAATTAAATGATGGACTTCTAATTCAGTGTGGATCTTGACTATAAACAGTACATTATGAATCTTGAAACTGGCCCTCTCCATTTTAACCCAAGAAAACTTGTGGGGTCACTTTTACCAAGCTGAATTTGGGTTTGAGTACTGAAAGTCTCATTTGAGTATTTTTGAGTTGGGTCACTTAAATTTTTCGTCACTGAATAATAGAACCAAAATCGACAACATGCCATTCTTGGTTTTATCCTCTGCAGACATTGATGAGTGTGAAGATAACCCCAATATCTGTGATGGTGGCCAGTGCACGAACATTCCAGGAGAGTACAGGTGCTTGTGTTACGATGGCTTCATGGCATCTGAAGACATGAAGACTTGTGTAGGTAAGCAAAAAAGACAGTTTCTCATGGCTGGTTCTTCACAATCACTCTTACGTTACATAAAGATTAGTTTGGGTAATTGATAGATCCATTAGGAAAAAATAAGGCTATTTAGGTACTTGTTACCAGTATTCTCAAGCTATCAATCCAAAGAGCCACTTTCTTGTGATTGTGATATGATGTTCTTGTGATATATATTCCATGGTTACATGGACTGAGTTAACCATTGATCAACTCCAGATGATACTTCTTTTATGTTCATACATTACTTCTCTTCACTTACCTCTCTCCTGTGACCAGAGTTTGGGTTTTTAAGTGAAAAGACAGACAAAATTTATTTTTGATAAGCAATAAGCTCTCAAATTGATTGTACTTGTTTTGGAGGATTTCTGTTGCTGTCTTCGAATTTGTTATGGTTTTGTTCTGTCTTTAATCCTATTCAGTATATTTTTAATCTCAGGCTTTGTAGTTTTCCAAAAGTTTGATTTAGGTTTCTTTTTTATATCTTATGTGTCTGTACTTAATATATCCAATCATTCCTCTAGGTCTTTGAACATGTGGAATATAGTTATCTTAACTGTTTTCATATCTTTATCTACTTAGTCTATCATATATGCCAGCTCTATATTATTTCTATAAATTGACTTTCCTCTTGATTATGAGTCATATTTTCCTGTTTCACTGAATTCCTGGTAATTTTTTACTAGATGCCAGATTGTAAATTTTGCCTTACTAGGTGTTGAATATTTTTGTATTCCTAGAAATATCCTTAAGCTTTATTCTGAAACAGAGTTAACTTATTTGAAAACAGATTGATCCTTTCAAAATCTTGCTTTTATGCTTTTAGCAGAAATTAGTCTAGGGCTAATTTTACTCCATTACTAAAACAAGACCCTTTTGGATACTCTATCCAATTCCCTGTGAATTATGAGGTTTTCCAGTCTGGCTAACAAGAACAGGCACAATTCCAGGTATTCTGTGAACTCTGGTGATTGTTCCCTCTAATTCTTCTGGGTAGTACTTCTGCCAGTTTTGAGTCATTTCCTTATATGAATGTGCTGATCATACTCATTTGAATACTTGACCAAGAGACCCTCTGCAGTTCTCTGGCGCTTTTATGTTCAGCTCTCTTCTGTCCTTTGTTGTGCTCTCTGAAATCTAACTAGCTGGGAGTGGTGGAAGGCTCTTCCAACTTCATTACCTCAACTCATGGACACTGCCTGATTCTATCTGCCCCCTCCCTCTCTATGCCATGACCTGAAAACTCTCCTGGACAGTAATCTGGGGCCTTTGTAGAGTTCACCTCATTCATTTTCTTACTCTCAGAAAAAAAGATCATTATCTTTTATTGCATAGATTGTCCTTTTGCTTTTATTGTTTCAGGTAGGAAAGTAAGAAGAAAGAGTCTAGAATTGAAAATATTTTAGTTGTATCACATTTGTATTTTTAGAAAACCCTTACTGAATATCTGTGAAATCCTAGAAATTTAAGTGAACATCATTAAAAACTTAATAAATTTATGTAGGAAGAAGTGAAGTTTGTAATTATCTGCACTAAAAGTATTAATTCATTTGTCCTTCCGTTTAAAAGCTGGGAACTGAACTGTTGGCATCATGCAGGTTGAATTAAACTTTTATCTTAGAGTAGAGTATGCTATTTTAAAAAGTTTTCTGAACTATCCCATAAACAGACTCTATACTTAGCTTAGAGTTAACCAGTTGATTTGATTACTTGGCCTCCTGCTCGCTGCCCAGATAAAAAGCCAGTCTGCATGATTAGCCCACAATATAGAAAACAAATGTGGAATAAGCTTCATAAATATAATAAATGTTTTTTTAGTGAAAGCATTCCACCTTTTCTAATTTATTTGTCACAGTTGTTTTATCTCAGAGAAAAGTATTCACTGATATGAAACAAATGGGCATATGTATTAATAATATCTATGTTTTACAGATGTCAATGAATGTGACCTGAATCCAAATATCTGCCTGAGTGGGAGCTGTGAAAACACTAAAGGCTCATTCATCTGCCATTGTGATATGGGGTATTCAGGCAAAAAAGGAAAAACTGGCTGTACAGGTATGTTTCAAATCAAACAATAAAATGTTAGGTGATTAAGAAACCACTGCCATAATTGTAGATTCATATAAATTTTTAATTGTTAATATTTTAATTGCATTAAAAAGCACTTTGTAGCACATTTTCATTAATTTAGCCTGTACTTCTTTGAAACTTGTCATACTTTAGGTTGGATGCATACTGAGGACTTTTTCCCTGCATTTGTGAAAAAGGCATATTGCATAAATTATCACTATAAAAATAACACATTTCTATGAGGTTTAAATCACATTTTTCTAGCAAAGTTGTTAACATAGTAATTATCAAACATCCATGTTCCCTCATTAAAGCAAGGCTTTCCCAATAGTTTCTATTAACTAACATTTGGTCGTGATTTTATAACTGAAGTTGCTTAAAAATGAAAGTGAGTCCTACAATTCTTATACTTCATGAGTCTTCATCTGTCTTCTTTCCCATTCCTTAGATTAATAAACTGTTTTGATTTATTAAATTTCTTTAGCCCAAATAAGTGTTTACTCCTAGGGCTTGGCAAACTTTCAAAAGGTAATAATGTAATGTAATCATTTGTAGTTTTATTTATCTAATATCAATCGTGAATGAGAAAATCTTTTCACAATATTTGTAGGTAATAGTTATATTAAATATTATGTGGAAGACATCACCCAGGTAAATGATACTGTTTCTAAGTGTTTAGTTGACATTTTAAAACATGAGGCAATGATGTTAAGTGGAATAATGTAATAAATTTTTGCTATAGTTATTACTGATAATATAAAATACTATGGCTTATAGCATAATTTTAAATACAATGTAAACCACAGTGACCTTAAACTAGATAGCTGACAAGTGATACTTTAATTCCAAAAGCCTGTTTTCTTTCATGAGTTCAAACAAAATATTTGCAGATTGGTAGTAAGATAAATATATGACTTTTTATTAATTATATCAACAAAATTCAAGAAAACACCCCAATATATTTAGCATCATTTCAAACTACCAAAAGGTGTTAAATTTCAAATTTATAGGATATACAAGATAGCCCCAATAATACTACTATTAGTAATATTAACTACTAATAATATTACTATTAGTTAAAAAATTATAGATTCTAGCCAACTATGAAAAGAAGCATGAGACTAGAATGTTTTTATGCTGACTCTATTATTATTCTTCACTAAAGTATGACTCATGGCATAGTGTTTAAAATGTCAACTCTTCATGTAGTCTCTGGGATACAAATAATGCTCAGTTTATTACTTCTGTGGGTCACACTATTTTTTAGCTTCCAGAATAAATGTAGGACTTGGTAAGGGGGTGGTATTTTGGTAGTAATAGGGGGAAATATAGGCTAAGACAAATTCCATATTGCATGTTACCTAATAGAGACTAATATCATTGTTTAGTTAAGATGAACTGGTCCAGAGAACCATCCTGCATATTAAGGGACACGTTAATCCAACAGGAGAGTTTTCATTTTCATTAAAAAAATGGGTCTCTATAATTTCATCCTCGAAATTCCAGCTATAGGAGGCAAGTGCAAAAGCTGATTATTTAGGCCTCTTACCTTGAAAAAAACTTTAAATTTTAATGCAATTTAATATCCCTATAGGTAAATGAAACATCATGTATATGATGCCTTTGATACAGTGCTTGGCACACAGTAGCTGGTCAATAAATAATAACTGTTACTGTGATAGAATGAGACCTATAATCAAGAATCCACTTTTAAACATAACTTCTAGTGTAAAAAAATCTGTTACTATTTTCTCATACATCTGTTTAAATATATCAGCTCTAAATCAGTTTAAAGAAGGGGAATGTTATTTAGGATATTAACAGGCTCATTTTTCATAATTTCATTTTCATCAATATTAAGACCGGTGAAGAAAGCTGTGCACTCCACATTAGAGTTCTTAACAACAGTAAGTTTTTTGGTAAATTGTGTGTAATTAAGCATAGATTTGCAAATCCAAGAAGTATTACATCCTCTTCCAAAAGCCGATATCCCCCCTCTCTCTCCCTCTACTCACATTTGTAGCTAGTACCCTAATGATTTTTCAATTTCATAAGCCAGCTAGAGAAGACTCATTTCACAGCCCCTCTAGTATCATATTAGCATGGTATGTAACATTTTCATGTAAAGGAGTAGAACTCTGAATTTTGTTCTTCTACTAGTCATGGGCTGAAAGAAGTAGCCAGGGTCCTTTGTAGTTACATGAGTATTTCCTTGGGTTATCACCCCCCTGGTGGGTGTACCAGGGAAGGCAGAAAAAGAAGTCCTCTGTGAATACTGTTATTAATAACCAACGGTATCACATTTGATTGGAAATGACTTCTACAATTAGGAATTGGCAGCAAGTTTGGTATACTTAAAAAGAAATTTTAGAAATTCTAAGCCAAAGTGTTTTTTTTTTTTTTTTGAAATCCCTTGTAACTGTGGCTCTTTTAGTTTAAAATTAGTGTCAATCACAATTAAGAATACCATCAAGTTACCTTGGTAATAGTCATGTAAGGACAAGTATTTTTAATGCCCCAAGCAACTAATATAAATAGAGATATGTATCTTGCCTAATGGGATAAGCAAACCACCCAACAAATAATGTGAAGAATAGAACTGAAACTATGTTTTGATGACAGACAAAATAAAGTAATTTATCTTTGCCTACATTTATCTATACACACACACACATATGTTTGCACGTATTTTTTAAAATAAGTGCCCTATAAAGGAATTACAAAAATATGTGTGCTATTTCATGGGGAGGAACTTTGTTTCATGGGTACTAAAAGAAATGTCCTCTGGGTTCTATTACAGCTTTGTCTAAATATTTCAGCTCCCTGTCATTACGGATTGTTTCCATTGTAACAAATAAACATGTTTTCCCCCAATCACTTTAACAGTGTTCAGCTTCCACCCACTGACTTACATTCCCAGCCCACACTGGTTTCTTTTTGCCTGTAATCTTTGTTTAAACCATGGGCATTGCTGAGGGAAAGGTTCAGTTCAGTGGAGGAAGAATGTAGGTTTGCATGAAACCTGGGACAGTTTTTCTGTCCTTGGAATACTGTTGTTGGATTACAACTTTTCTGTGGCAAGCATCAAGGTTTCTGCTGCTCATGCTATATAATTGTAATTAGATAACAAATTAGAAAAGAAAAGCCAGATTGCTGGTAGGTGCCATCTGTGGGGAGTCCTGGCTTTCACAGCTAATTGGGGCCCTCAGTTAGTGAATCAGACCATTCAAGTCGGAACTGTTCTCAGTTAAAATAGCAGAGTTTCAGAGTAATTTCATTTCTCAAACCATCCATTTCTTTTCTCATGAAGAAGGCTGTTGGCATGACTTAGTCCATAAGACAGAATCATATACTTCAAAATTATTAGAACTCAGTGAGAATTTGTACCCATATCCTTCCAACTTCTTATCACTGCTAATTGTCCTCTGCTGGCCGTCAGCCTGGGAAAACTCAGTGGGTGTTCAGTTAAAAAGTTTTGGCTCAAATCTGAACCCAAATTAAGAAATCCAAGTAGCCTTCACATTTGGCCTCCCCATTCACTCTGACACCCTCTTGCCCCATGCCTAATCCAGGAGCTCCCATGGCGGCCAGCTCTGCTAACTAAGGGACCACGAGACTGGAGTCCAAAAGGCACAAAGGCAGGTATGGTGCCATGAGCCCTCTCCCTGTGTGATGGTTGGAGGAGACCAGAGCAGCCTAGAACACACTCACTTGAATGTGTGCAGGACACATGCACCTGTATCTGGGGTCTGCTCAGACCATGTCCTGGCCATTTAAGGAGCCCTGCAAGTTGAGTCTTTGTGAGGGAGGTTTGGTGAGGAGGTTGCAGTGTCAGCCCTAAATTTGAATTTTTTTGCTTCTCTTGGCTTCTGCTTTTCTTAATCTTAAAAGGAATTTTCTGTCTGGAGCAAACTTGTAGGGAAAGAGAACATTTGTACCAAAAGAGATGTTCTTGGCAGGCATGTGCTCTGTTTCCTTCACATCATTGGAGAGTTGAGGGTTTGAACGCAGCATTTTTGCTTATTTGTTTTCCTTGTGGCTCAGTTTCCCCTTCTGTTTGCTTTTATTATGAAATATGGTCTTAGGCCCAAGTATACTATGGAGATGATTAATAGATAATAGTTGGCATGTGCACACACAATCATGCTTGCACTCACACACATACACGTGCACATACACAGGTGAAACCTCAGAGATGTCAAAGTACTTTATAACAAGTCTTTCTAATTCACTTGTCACAAAGTGAGACTGTAAGCCATTGAAATGATGACTTATAGAACTGTTCACAGACATGGATTGAATATTGGTTTCTGAGTTTCTCGTAGTAACCCAGAGCCCATGTGAGACTCTTTTTTTTTTTTTTTTTTTGAGACTAGTTCTCACTGTTTTACCCATGAACCCACAGGCTCATGTCGCCTGGGGTACCACAGAGTCAAGCAATCCCCAGCCTCAGCTTCCCAGGTAGCTGGGATTACAAGTGTGTGCTACCATGCCCAGATATTTTTTGGGACTAGGTCTCGCTACGTTGCCCTGGGCAGGACTTGAACTGGCACATATAATTCCTTTTCACCTTGAAAATATTGCCATTCAAATAATTATTTTTCTAAATCAGAAATTTATATTAGCATAAAGGAGACACTTCTTTAACAAAATGAAAACTTTCTTAGTCACAAGATTAAATGTTGAAGGTTAAAGTTTCCGCATGAACATAAGGGTAAACTTTGGTCATTAAAAAGTTGGAAAGAAAAAGATTACAGAATTACTATGTAAACAGGCTATGATCCGCTCTGAAAATTGTACTCAGTAGAAAAGGTGAGTAAATATTTCTATAAATCTGTTTATACTTAGCAAGATTTTGAAATTTTCATAAAGCAGGATTTAGGGAAAAGTCCTGATGTAACTATAGAAATCAACTTGACAAGGCTGCTGTGGCCCAAGAGTAAGACCAAGCATCAGATAGGGCAGCTGAGTTCCAGGTGGTACTGTCTCTGACCCTCGCTGAACATGGGACCCTCCCAAGGCCCCTTCTCTGAGAAATTCAGGATTAGGGAAGTAGAGTTCCTAGTACTTTAGCTGAGAAAATTCCTTGCTTCTATAATATCTGGGGACTCTAACACTTAGGCAACTGTAGCTTGTTGTTTCTAGCTAACTCTGAGATGATGAGTAATAAAGGAGGAAAATTGAGACAGAATTTGGCCAAAGTGGTGGCCTGTGCCATTAACTCTGAGGGGAATGATGATCTGAGAAAGAAAAAAGTGTTGATGGCCATGCCTCAGAGCCCAGTAGGTCAGAAAGTTTTCCTTGAATTCCCCTGCCTACATACCTCTATTATCCCCAGGCCGGCCTTCCTCCTCATTTCCCTGGAATGTGCCATGCTCAATTATTCATTTGGTTAGAACTCCTAGTCGCCAGTCTCAGGCTGCCTGGCGTGTGCTGCCCTTGACCTGCTGTGTTACTCAACAGGGCCATGTGACTGCCAAGGTTACATTAAAATTAATCTATACAATACATTGTCGTTTCAAGAACATTCTTCCAGGCATGTTTCTTTTTTATGATTATTAGTGATATTACATTTTTTTGGTAGGAAAAATGCTATTGCTTTATTTTGTATTTGCTCTGGAAGTTATGAAAAAAACATTTCACAGGATCTTCAAGTGGAACTTTCAGCAAATAGCATATTTCCAAATATTTTCATATCATTTAGTTGGGCTACTTAAGTAAACCAAAGGGTAAATATAAGTTTCCTACCCATTTTTTTCCATGCCACTATTTGGTGGTTACTGTAGAGTCTCATGGTGTTTCAGGTGCCAAATTCATTCTTCTTGACCTAAGTTTTGTATTAGACATCAGATTCCACATGACCTCATAGTACTCCTACTTCTGAGTTCTTATTCTTTGCTAATGAAAAAGTTGTTGGGAAGTTTAGTGTCTTTTCTCATATAATGGATTAATTGGGGAAATAAGAAGCGGGTAGCCATTTCAATACTCATTCCCAACTGGATTTCTTACAATACAAGTGATTTTTAATACGATTACCCCAGAGGTAATGTTAGACTCCACAGGTTAAAGGCTCAATCCTGTGAGATTGTCCCCACTTCTGATACCGATCACAAATCCAGATTGTTACCTGCATTTCTGACTGACTTGCTTTAAATTCCATAAATCAGAGTTTCCCACCACTTTGGGTTCAATTAGTTTGTAGATTGATTTACAGAACTCACAAAACCAACTTACTCACTAGATAACCTATTTATTCCAGAAAGATAGAACTCAAGAACAGTAGTTGGAAGGTGTGTATAGGGAAGCTATGGGGAAAAGATGTGGAACTTCCATGCCACCCCCTCTCTGAGGAAACTACTCCTGGTATCTCCCTGACAGGGAGAGCATTCACCAACCTGGGGACACTGCACTTCATCCCTTTGGATACTACATAGGTTTGGTTGACCAAATCATTGGCCATTAATTCAGCCTCAAACTCCTCTCTCTTCCCTGTAGGTTCAGGGGGTTGGAACTGAAAGTTCCAAACTTCTAAATGCAAATTTGAATCTCCTTGCAAAGTCATCCTACTTTGCTTTGCGAAATCACCTTATCACATAAAAAATACTGTTCTCATTGCTTATGAAGTGCCAAGGATTTTTAGGAACTCTATGCCGGAAACTGAGATAAAGACTAAATATGTGTTTCTTACTAAAAATCACACTATCACAGGGGGGGAAATGCCACCATATACTTTATATTGTTTTCTATAATACTTCATACTATAGACTCTATCTTGGCTAAATTTGAAAATGGGATTTTAGAAACTGGAGAGATTTTAAGAATTTGGGAGCTTTTAGCACTGTGGTCTTGATTTGGAACCACTTTCACTGAAAAATTCTCATTGGATGGATTGGAGTTTTACATGAAATATAAAAGGAAGTTTGGTGTCCAAAGTATCATTTAAGAAGCTAGAAAAAAGACAGTTCACACATTGCTTTGATGACAATTCTCTGCAAATTCTTGAATTAGTTATTTTTAAAGTTTGTTTTTATATAGAAGTAAAACATAATAGTTGATAGTGTATTATATTACATTTAAAAGTAAAACATATGCACAATATGATGGAAAAGTTTTCTAATATACTAATATATCTAATTTATATTAGTAGATTAGTAGATATATTAATAGATATATTAGTAGATATACTATACATATTATATTATATACAGTACTGTATATATTATATATAATAGATATATTAGTAGATATACTATACATATTATATTATATGCAGTACTGTATATAGATTAGTAGATATATATATTAGTACTGTATAGCTATATTAGTAGATATACTATACATATTATATTATATACAGTACTGTATCTATATTAGTAGATATACTATACATATTATATTATATACAGTACTGTATATAATATAATATGTATAGTATATCTACAGTACTGTATATAATATAATATGTATAGTATATCTACTAATATATCTACTAATATGTACTATATAGCTCTGTACACCATTACTCTTTGGTTGACTTAATAAAAATAATGAGAATAGAAACGATCTGGAGTGTTAACAGTGCAAAATTTTAGGCAGCTTGAGTTTTAGAATATTTAACTGGAAAGAGGTTCATTTTATTTTGTAGTTACTGGACATTTACATAAAATTAATGAAAAATAAGTAGTGTTAATAGTGGTAACTAGTGTCATATTGTCCTTTCTCTGTAAGTTGAAATGTAAAATTACTAATCTATGTAGGGTGCCCATGTGGTTACTAAACCAATCTCTGTTTTACTATGGCAACTGAAGAGAGTCAACTTTTGAATATTACTAAGTTATTTAAAAGGCCAAAAAGGCATCTGCACTAAACTTTTTTTTAAGCCACTGGTTATTTTTCCAGACATCAATGAATGTGAAATTGGAGCACACAACTGCGACAGACATGCTGTATGTACCAACACGGCAGGAAGTTTCAAATGTAGCTGCAGCCCTGGGTGGATTGGAGATGGCATTAAGTGCACAGGTAAGTTAGAAAATAGAAATTGCTTCTCATGACCGCACAGATTATAAATGCAAGTGTTCATTCTATAAAGGCTAATTCAGTGCATGTATATTATTGGTTTTTAAATGTTACACTTACTGTTTATAATGATGTGGCCCTTCCCCTGAAGATCTGGATGAATGCTCCAATGGAACCCACATGTGCAGTCAGCATGCAGACTGTAGGAACACCATGGGCTCGTACCGCTGCCTCTGTAAGGAAGGATATACGGGCGACGGCTTCACATGTACAGGTAGGTTCATGCTGGTAAACAGTGTGAACAGAGGCCAGAGAAGCAAAGTGTTCCACATTTTCAGATATTCATGTTCATTCTTTCCTGAAGGCTGGGTCAGCTCTAGACCATTTTTAACAGAAAACTGTATCCTTGTGGAGTGAAAAATTTGAAGCCAGCTCACTTCAGGAGACCTCAGATGCTAGAAATATATTTATATAGATAGAAAGTGGATGACTGGATTTATAGGTATGTAGGTAGACAGATGGTTAGACAGATTCTATAGTTTTCTTTATAATCCTTGGCCTTTATACTTTTGTAAGAAATATACCTGTTTCTCACTGTTGACTTGTTTTCCATACCATACTCAAAAGAGTGAGCTTGCTGCAGGAAGTGATTTTAGGAAAAGGAATCAGATATTCAATAACCATCATCATCATGATTCCATATTGGTAGTAGTAAAATTTCATTATGACTTTTTAAGGAATTCACTCACTTCCAGATTTACAATGTTACTCATATTTCCTTCTTAACTGCAATGAATTACAATGAATTGCTATAAATTAGATATAAATGATTAGAAACATGAATATAAATTGAATATAGAGACTTATATGAGCATGTATACACAGACAGCACTTTTTATGTCAGTGGTATTGAATAAGACATTAAGGTGCATTTACTTGTTGGCCATTGGGCAGCATAACTCTCCATATGGCTTAAACATTCACTTATCCTGAATACTCTGCTCATAAGAAGTCATTCAGACTTAAAAGTGACTAAAACCCAGTAAATGATTTACCTGGAATCATTTTTTAAGTCACTGAAAGTTTTATTTAATTTAAAATTGTTTTGGCCTAATGCTTTATCGTCTTCAGCCTCCCTTTGCTTTTTTTTTTTGAGACTAGGTCTTGCTATTTTTGCCCATGGAACCGCAGGCTCATGTTGCCTGGGATACTACAGACTCAAGCAATCCCCAGCCTCAGCTTCTCAGGTAGCTGGCATTCCAGGCGCATGCCACCATGCCCAGCTCTATATTTTTTTGGAACTAAGTCTGTGTTGCCCTAGGGGGGGGACTCGAACCACGATCCCCAGACCCAACCGCAACTCCATAGGCTGCTGCTTATAGGCACACACCATCGTGCCCAGCTTCTCCCTTTACTATTTAGAATCACCCCACATGTCATTATTAGGCATATATGGTTCATGTGTCTGATACTTAATGGCTGTCATTATTAACAAGACCTGGCAGAGATTAAATGGACAGAGATTTTGGTCTCCCGCTAGAGTTGCTATTTTAGTTCTTTTGCTGCCCAGGTGAGCTGAGCCTACATTTGAGAAGCAGGCATCAATGAGTGGGTGTTATTTTCTGTCACAGATGTGTCCTCATGTTGATAAGCCTGCTCAAAAGAGTTATGAATGATTCATTGGACTATTCACGCATTGTACATCATTAAAGGATACTTGAGCATTCAGCATTCTGCATCTGAGCCCACCATATTCATTAGGTATTAGGTTAGCATTTAAAGAAGAAGAATAAATGATAGGTGTCAAATAGAAATTAAGATGAGATACCCTTGCATTCAAAAAGTAGAGAAGTATTAAAAATGTTGACCCTAGGGAACTGGAAAGCTCGTGAGAAGTAACTTGTCTTTCTTTCTGCTGTAGATCTTGATGAGTGCTCTGAGAATGTGAATCTGTGTGGCAACGGTCAGTGCCTGAATGTCCCCGGAGGATATCGCTGTGAATGCGACATGGGCTTTGTGCCCAGTGCTGATGGCAAAGCCTGTGAAGGTAACTGGGTAACTGATGGGGAAGCTGCTGGGGCTTTGCTGGCTCTGATGAGATTAGGTTATTTAAACATTCCTGGTTTTTTGTTTTGTTTTGTTTTATTTTAACTGAGATGTGTTTTGGCTTTACATCTAAGCTGGTCAATTCAGTTTATGGAAGGATTAGGTCTCCAGCTCAACCATTTCTCTTTACTCAGAGACCATCTCAGCATTCTGGCCACAAGCTGCACATCCAGTCTTGGCCAGATGGTCTGTAAGAGTAGACCCATTGATCGTAAGAGAGAGAATAACTACGTGTGGTGAAATCAATGCAACCTATTCATCCCCATTGCTAGAGGAAAATACTCAAAAGTGCCAGTTTCTGATAAAGTCCCACTAAAGGGTTTTCTTTAAAAAATGGAGACAGTTTGGTTTTTGGGAGAAGGGCTTTAAAATAACAGCAGAGTGGATTTTTTTTCTATATGCAGAACAATGTTTTGGATGTCTCACTTGTTCTCTATCTTAATTGAATATGGAACAATCTTTTGTAGATCCATTTAGCAGCAGACCCCTTAAGGATAATGCCAGAGGTCATGGTGTCTCTCAGCTCAAGGCTCTGTCTTTCTGACAAGTATTGATCAGACAAGTGAGTCCTGTGTAAGGACTGGCTTAAGATGGATCCCACTAGGAAACTTAAGAGTTTTATCTTTACCCACTCTTGTCAAAGTTAAGCACATTATTCCTCACTAAGAATTAGTGACTATAGTGAACTAAAGATTTCACTAGAAACAAACAGATGATAGTCATGAACAGAAGTTTAAATAAGACTCAGATTGTTTTAATAGTTATCACCTGTTAATAGGGCATTAACTCAAAGTTAGTCATCCAACTATGACATTATACTGATTCTCTCATATGGTTCTTTGTAAATACTTTTCTTTGTTATGGAACCATTGGGTATTCTTTATACAGTTTATATTAAATATGCAGAGTTAGATATAAAGTTCCTCTAAGGCAAGAAACCAGATGATTCTCTTGATCATGTGCCTAATGCCTTGTTTACTTTTGTCACTCCAAACATCCAAGGAAAACAGGTACTGTGCCACCTCTACTAACATAAACAGTCACAGAGAACCTTCGGCTCCTCCTAATGCTATAAGGGAAGGTTTTGTTTGTTTGCTCTTAATACAAATCAATGCTAGCAAAGTGGTCATGGCTATTTAAAGCCACTCTCAAGGCAGAAAATGTGCCCACATATCAATGCAGAAGGGAAGGAGAAAGTTCAAGTAAGGCAGAGACAGAGGCATGGAAGAAGCATCTTCCAAGAACAAACACACACAATAGTACTAGGGCTGCAGAGGATTTAAAACTGGTTCTAAAAGTTATGACAAAATCATCCAGAGCAAAAACAGTGAATATATGTGAATATACAGATTAAAAACAACCAAGAATGTTAGCCTAAGGTGATGTATTTGGCTTTATTTTATAAAAGTAATATGGAACTGCATGAAACACCATAAATTGCATATATATATATGTACACACACATGCATGCATATATATGTATATGTATATTATCTATGTTATGTATATTTTTATATACATGTATATATAAATGTGTGTATGTGTGTGTATATATGGCGTAGCCCATTACTTGGCATGTAATAGAGACTGAGAAAAAGTAAATTATCCCCAAGGTGAATTCTTCGTACATAGCAAGTCATTCTAAAAAATCTGTAGGAGAAACATCGATATTGGTGTCAGATAGTTTTCATTTCCTTAACAGCATCATTAGTTTAATTAGGTTAAGCAGTTTCTTTAGCAAAAAATGAACTTAATTTCTTTTCCCTCCACTTTTTATTTTTAATCTTTCCCCAAGATATTGATGAGTGCTCCCTTCCAAACATCTGTGTTTTTGGAACTTGCCACAACCTTCCAGGCCTGTTCAGCTGTGAGTGTGAGACAGGCTATGAACTGGACAGAAGTGGCGGGAACTGCACAGGTAAGGCATCCATTTGAGTCAATAGCTGCTACTGGGTGGTCCCTGAGATCTGGCTGTCATATACTTACTGGGTCACACAAAGAGGTTCACAGTCAACATAAGTGGGATGAAACACTAGATGTCAGCAAATCTATATCCTTAGACCTGGAACTGGTTAGATATAAAAATACATAGGAAAAGACTGAAGACAGTCAAAGGAGCAGACTTGGAATCAAGCTCCTCGATGGCAAAAAGGAATGTTCTAAGAGTACTCAGCTGTAAGACTTCCCAGGCATTCCTTTTCTCCTGGAGTACATTCCCAGAGTTTCCTTTCACAGGTTGTACTAGAAGATTATGGGTTTCTACTTGCACTTCTGTCTTGCAGTATCATTCCTTCCAACCCTGTCTGGTCACTCCTCATTGCAGAACTCTGCCACCTGCTTGTAGTGTGTAGATCATTCCCTTTGCCAGCAACAAACTCTCTAGAATATAAGAAGGAGAATCAGAAAAAGCCTTAGCACTTGGTGGAGTATCACTCTATTCACCATGGCACTTGAGCTAAGAGTTAGAATCCATTTGCAGTTCTCCATCCTATTGTATACGAGAAGACTGAAGAAATGAGCTCCAGTCTGTACCAGATTTCAGGGGGGGCAAAATGATTTTTCCAATCAGCCACCTAAGCAACCCATAACTTGGTGACTCTTCAGATTGTCACCACCACCAACCAGCATTACCATGCCCTGAAATTACTCATAGGCACACATTCTTCTCTTGGTTTTCATAGAAAGTGTTGTGACACCAACAGGTAGCATGGCCAAGCAGTCTAAGTTGCTGGATGAACAAAGTATTGTGAAGCCGGGCACAGTGGTTCATGCCTATAAGCTTCAGCCTATGAAGCGGCTGGGGTTAGGGATTGCAAATCGAGTCCCACTCGGGGCAACACAGCAAGACCTAGTCCCAAAAAATAGCTGGGCGTGGTGGTACATGCCTGTAATCCCAGCTACCTGGGAAGCTGAGGTTGAGGATTGCTTGAGTCTGTGGTACCTCGGGCAACAGGAGCCTGTGGTACCACAGGCAAAAATAGCGAGACCTCGTTTCAAAAAAGAGAAAGTATTGTGACACCAAGTCAGGTCTTGGGCATAAGCTCAGGAGGTTGCCTCTCCATGGTTCCTCTCCTCTCCTTGGTGCCCCCGATCACCCTCAGCATCATTCCATCTCACCTCATTTCTGTGGCTTTACCCTCTTCCTTTGCATTCATGTGCAACTGAGCAAAATCATTTTCTGCAATGGAACCTGCCAGAGGATTACCAGGTCCAAGGTGTGGGGGCAGGGAAAAGGCATGATTCCTAGAGAAGTACCACCTTCATTTCCTGTCTCTGCTCTCTGGATCTATTCATCTGTTCTTCAGAATTGTATGAAACAGACAAAAGGTTTATACAGGGATAGAATTTGCCAAAAACCCATGTCCTGAATATCTGGAATTCTATACATGTTTGTATGATAGAAACTGAAAAGGAAATAATCAACCCAGCACCAGTGAGATGAGAGGAGTGAGACTTAGTAGGCTTTAGAGGACTCTATGATGGGGCCTGTGTCTGTTTGCACCAGGGTAGGAAGGCAAGCACTGGGGGTGGAGAGTGGGGAACAGAAGTCCCCTGCTTCTGAAGGCTCCCTGTGACATCTTGCTCTAATTTGATAAAATAACAAACCACACATATTCAATATATTTACTTAAAACCTGTGTCTGAATTTTTGGTTGACCGAGGTCACACCAGTGTTTTACTTTCAGTTACATTGACTGGAATATTTTCCCTGGTTCCAAAATTGTATTTTCTCCTCATAACACATTTGAATGCTAAATGTGTTCCAGGGGAAAAAAGACCCAAGACTATGACATACTTCCTTCCTGAGGGATTTTGTTTCAGAAGAGGAAGACTCATTTTCTAACTGTAATTGCAACAAGTAACTCCTGAAGCTTCTTGTAGGGAACCAGTGGAAGGGTGCTACCGTTTTGTATTGATGCATACGCAGCGTTGGCACAGGTGATAATCCTGCTTCTTGCTGTTTAATTTTAGACATAAATGAATGTCAGGATCCAACCACATGTATCAGTGGGACCTGTATCAACACTCCAGGAAGCTATACCTGTGACTGTCCAGCTGACTTTGAGCTGAATCCAACTCGAGTGGGCTGTGTTGGTAAGATACTAAAGTCTTTTTAGTGAATCCTACTGTTTGTTATTTTTAAACTAGTCGTAATGTCCCATTCTCCAATGTTGAAAAGAGGTAATGTAAGTATTTAAACTTAGAATCCGATTTCTGCTTTTGGGTTTATTTTCTTGATTCTCAGTATATGTGTGTTTGGGGTACTTTTTTTTTAGCCTCCTAGTCATATCAGAGTATGGTTTTTAAGCAGTTTCTGAAATGAGTTTGAATTTTCAACCCTCATTTCAGAAGAATCTGCCTGATGCCTTTTTGTTTGTCTATGGTAAATAGATACCCGCTCTGGAAACTGCTATTTGGATATTCGACCTCGAGGAGACAATGGAGATACAGCCTGTAGCAATGAAATTGGAGTGGGTGTTTCCAAGGCTTCCTGCTGCTGTTCCCTGGGTAAAGCCTGGGGTACTCCTTGCGAGTTGTGCCCTGCTGTGAACACATGTAAGTGCACATCCTCCTATTTATTATTATTATTCTGAAGCCAGCTCTCCTTTCTAGACCTACAGAATAAAAACTCCATGGGGAGGGAGCTGCCACTAGTCTGCTCCTCAATCAGGAAAAGGTGATCTGTCCTCCCAGCCCTGGGGAGGAACCCCACTTCCAGCATGAGAATCAGAAAGCATCCTTGTGGCTTGTATTGAAAGACCAGGTGGGGCAGGTAATATCTCAGTTCTGAGGGAGAAGCAGATAATGTTATTGTAAAGATTTTCTAAGTTAGGTTACTTCCATCACATAGGACTGGGATAGATAGATGCATATATATGTTTCTGCCTATATATGTAGGTTTTTAAAAAGCCATTAACAGATTTGGAAAGAGCCCGATGATTATGAAAAACTGGTTCATGTAGGAAGTTACAGGGACGATTCGGCAGATCAAGGTCACTCTTAGTCATGTGTATGTATCACCCTGCTGGTGTGGGGTACTGAAGTGAATGTTTTTTGGATGAAACTCTTAGATGACAGAATTAATAGGGGGGACAGAAGATACCATAAAAAATTGTTTTTGAAGGTCAGAGGAATCAACATCACTCTCGGTAAAACAGAAGCAAGAAAGATCTTTAATTATTAAGAAGAGACATGGGAAATGAACCAAAACAGAATAGCTTTTCCTGAGGATCTGTTTGGACAAGAGACAAGCTGATTGACATTATTAAAAGCTGTAATTTCCAGGAATAAGACTGAACAAAACATAAAAAAAAAAGAGGAGTTTGTTAGAAAACAAAAAAAGAAAGAACATCTTTAAGAAGAAACAATAATGGAGAGAAAGAATAAATTAGGTCACAAGAGCGTAAGGCTGAGAGAGTAGATAGAGGACTCAAGTGAGGACAGGCGCTTTCTATGTGGCATGCAGCCAAAAACATGAAAATGACCACAGTATACTGAAAAGTGACCAGGGTATTCTTCAGAGGGTGGGGTAACAGCTAGATTCATGAAATGAATATTTTCAGTTGGCTCTATCAGTATTTCTCTCAAGGATACTATTTCTAGAAGTGTCTCATTCAAAGTAACTTAATTTACTTTTTCCTTTTCCCAGCTGATTATAAAAATCTGTGTCCTGGAGGAGAAGGTTTTCGCCCCAACCCCATCACTGTTATATTAGAAGGTAATTCTGTTTCTTTTATCATAGAGGCGCATATTTCGAACCTCCCTGGGTTATGTGTGAAGTTGAGAAAATGCTGTTCTTATTTTGATAGACATTGATGAGTGCCAGGAACTCCCAGGACTATGCCAAGGCGGGAAGTGTATCAACACCTTTGGCAGCTTCCAGTGCCGTTGTCCAACGGGTTACTACCTGAATGAAGACACGCGCGTGTGTGATGGTAAATGTCCCTTGGAGGATGATGAGTTCTTTCAGCCTTTGAGTACTAACATTAAACCCTAATATGCCACTACCAGGAAAATGCAAGGATTAGCCTTACAGCACAGTGCTCACAACCAGGAAAGCATGCCATATGGCACCGATATTACTGACACAATATCAATTCCAGCATGTCTCTACTCTCCCCTTTTTTCCTGAGAAAAGAGGAATTTCTCACTTTGGGACCATAGTCCCATTTATGATTGCAAGAAGTTTTCCATGCTCTTCAGAAAAACATTTTTATTAGCACGGCAAGGTCCAGTTCCACTGGCTTTGCGCTTCTAGGCTTCTCCTTTGTTCTTCACCACTTGTTCTCTGAATTGGGGCATTTGAACTTCACCTGCTAGGCAGTTCCTTTGACTCTGTGATGTGAGTGGTGACTTCTATTCACCCTGTGTCACTGGGAAGAGAGAATGTGGGCAATTATAATTTTCAGAACCCTTTGACCACAGGATGGCAGAGATGCTTTTATCTTCATAAAGATGTCACACAACTAGTCAGGGAAGAGATCTACATGAATCCTATGGGAGAATTTGCCTTTGACTCTTCAAAAAGACTTATTAGGTGAACTTGCAATGAAGACCTGATTAAGTATTAGTTGAACATTGCAGTATACCTGACACAACTCTCAGATCCATAGAGCCAACAAAGATCGGGATCAACTGCTGGATTTAAAAATGGAGAAGCTGTGAAGTCTTTGCCTTCTTGTTTCCCATTCTTCCCAGACTCTTGAAGCTGATCGCTGATGGCTCTAGGACCTGTTGTAGATTTTGCAAATATTCAAAGTATGTAATAGTATTTCTAAGACTATTTGAGTATTAGAATTTTTTCCACATTTCTGTACTCTAAGGATATTATAGATCACTTATTAGGAACTCTTATTAGAAAACAAGACTTCTTTTTCAAAAACACTCTTTCCTGAAAATGCACAGGTTAGCACAAACACTGATGACTAAAACATTTATTTGTCTTGTCAAAGTGCCCTGTGAATATTTCCTCCCCTAACAACATTTGCATTGACACTAAGTATCAGACCATTTCAAGGAGTGACAGTCCCTATTCACATACCACTTTTTCTCTTTGGTTTATAGATGTGAATGAATGTGAAACTCCTGGAATCTGCGGTCCAGGGACCTGTTACAACACTGTAGGCAACTACACCTGCATTTGCCCTCCAGACTACATGCAAGTGAATGGGGGCAACAATTGCATGGGTGAGCCCAAGCTTTTTTCTGTATTCCACTTTTGATCCTTGTCTGCAAAGAGAAAAATAGCTGATGAGTTCAGCCATTAGTCTTTACTGTTGTGTTACAGACCTTTAATGCTGCCACCCGTTTTCCATCTTTCTGAGAGCTTCCATGCCTTTAAGCCATAAGCTCGGTCATTTTTCCACCATCTCTTGTGGGTGATTGGGAGTTTTCTTAAAAATGTAATGTTGGAAAATCCCAGACAACGGTTTAATAGTACTTCTTTTGTTTGACTTTGGGTGTATCTTTATACAATTATATTTACAGCACTGACCTACACTATTAAAACATCATGAGTTGGAAATGAGAACATTTCTGCCAAATAGCAGTGGAGAATTGTTACTAGGAGACTGGGCAGAGAGTCATGTAAAGTTTATTAATGCTACAGCTACATAATGACTTAGTTTTGTGGCACAAAATACCAGGGAAGACATTTCTCAAAGTCTGTTTTCTTGTAGCAGCATAGGTAGAGGAAAGGTCATATAAAGAACAGACTTTTCCTGCTCTTACCAAAGTCAGGTCACCATCTAACTCAAAAGAAACTTGTTCCTTGAGTGTCCCCTAAGAACATGTTATGAGTCACCCATGTGATCACCAATCCCTTTCCTCCTCCTTGCTTCTAGATATGAGAAGAAGTTTGTGCTACAGAAACTACTACGCTGACAACCAGACCTGTGATGGAGAGCTGTTGTTCAACATGACCAAGAAGATGTGCTGTTGTTCCTACAACATTGGCCGGGCCTGGAATAAGCCTTGTGAACAGTGTCCCATCCCAAGCACAGGTGAAACAAGGCTTGATAAATTACCCATAAATCATTAGTGAGGCAAGTTTTAGCAAGGACAAGAAAGGTGCATTGATTATTTTCATAAGGAAATATGAGCTCACAAAAAAACCGAATGTTTAAATTCACAGTTGATTCTGATTCTGAAAATTGAATCAGAATTTAAGGCAGTTCAGAAAGATGCAAATATGACATTAGAATGCCTAGGGCTGGTAGTAAACAAGGGTAAGAAGCATTGAGCAAGGCATGAGGCAAATACACAAAATCCAAGCTGGGAATCCAAGTTGCCAAAATGAACACAAAATTTGGCTCCAAACTTTCTAGCAATTTGTATAAAAAGGAAGACATGGTCAAGTCTCAGAATCTCAGTGCAAATTCAACACTAAAGGAAAGCACAACTCTTCTTGGTATTGAGTTAAGAGAAATTTCTTGTTATATCCTCATAGAGAGAAATCTTTCTCTAGGTTTAAGTCTAAAGTACATTATTGAAGTAAATGAAGTGAGGAATTTTCTGTGCTATTCTTATATCACATGGAAGATGATATATACTGTATGTACATCACAATGACATTGTTTACTGATGTTATGATTTAGATGGAATGGACCATCAGGCAAGTTATCCACCACAATATTCAGTAACACTTGTTCCATCCCTTCTGCCCCCAAGAATGTGTTAAATATTTAATCTGTTGTCTGGTTCTTACTGACAACATGCATGACACAGATGATTTTTCATTAGTAAAAATATACTATTTCATCCATTGTTTATTCCAGAAATAATATAATAGCCACCACTTAGATTATTGAGTTACCTACATTCTGCAAGATAGCTCTAGACCTGGAGTTACTGCCTCTTACTGTAGGACCCACATCTGCTATCAAGGTTTAGCTGAGTATTTTGACAGAGATTGTAAAGTCTGCAAAACCCAGAAATATCCACTAGACCTTAAGAAGAAGTTTGCTGTCCTCTGATCTTGATTAGTGTTCAAATATTTTTCTCTAAGATGACAATCAGTTAAAAAAAAAAAAGAATTCTGGGTATTACACATACTAGGTGTGTGTGTGTACATAAAAAAGTATATGAGTGCGTCTACGTATTTTGTTTTTAGTTATATTGAAAAATGCATTTGTTATTTTCATGAAATGTTTTATTACAAAATATACACAAAACAAATTTTTCTTGTTAACTTTTACAAAGATAGGTAGACATCTAAGTTACGTGTTTTTCTTAATCTCAATACATCTTTGCACTTTCTTCCCCTTGGAGAACCCTTTGGAGATCCCTGGTATGGATTGCCATTTACTTTCAGAAATGGTTGTCTGAGTTTTAAGAATCTGCATGCTTTTAATATAAAATGCAAGATTCTGTTTTCATGTTGAATTCTGGCCAAATTCAGTCATGCTTTTCAGCAGCTCTGAAATCTGTACACATTTTAGGAGTCCCTGAAATTTCTCCGGATGACCAATGTCAGCTGGCATGATATTTGTTGGAAGTGAACTCTTGCGGATTAAAAAAATAAAATACTAGAAGAAGAACGTGTTAAATGTGTATTAAAATTCTTCCAGAAACCTTTTACTAATTTTCACTGAATTTGACTAATAAGGTAATGTCCTTGAGTATGCCCTATCAATTGCAGTCCTCATCTGGACTTAGAGAATCTCAGTGTCAGAATAGACTTCAGATGGCATCTGAGTTCATCCTTTATTATCAATTTTGATTCATTCAGTCAGGAGAGAGGACAGATGGTGGAAGAAGAAAGAGATAGTATAAGAAATGTACCAAAAGGAATATTGGTCCAGAAATTGAAGTGATGATGTAAATTAGTTGTTTGACCTGAATTAGTCATTAATAAGCCCAGTGTCAGAAATTTGGCTAGATTGGGATCCCCTAGTCAGCTGAGGAAAGGACTTGTCAGTATTCCACAAGCCTAGGTCCCTTAAAGCAGAATGGAACAAGCACTCTTGCTAGCCTCCAGTTTCATCTTCATATAAACCCAAGTCATATTGGTGAGTGCAAGCAAATGAATCACATGTGTTGTAAAGAATCTGGGAAGATCACCTTAACTCGAGGTTACTTTTCCTTCAGTGTTTGTCTTAAGGACAAGGTTACAACACCGTTGAAATTTTCAAATTTGTTTTTATTTTAAGTTCTTCAAAATACAGGTAAATACATTTCAAGTCTATTTGCAAAGTAATTGTTTCACCTGAATCATTGCTTAATGCTGACTGTTCCTTAACTTCCACCCTGCAGATGAGTTTGCTATACTCTGTGGAAGTCAAAGACCAGGCTTTGTCATCGACATTTACACAGGCCTACCTGTTGGTGAGTTATGATTCAATCAGAATTTTCTGTTGTTGCCTTTGTCTTAAGAAAGTGTAGTACTGTAAATTTTTAAAAAATAGATATACCTTATGATCCAGCTATTCTATGCCTATGTATTTATCTAAAAGCACTAATGCAAAGGGATAGGTACACATTAGGGAAACAACCTAAGTGTCCAAAGACAGATGAGTGGATTGGGAAACTGGTTTATATATATCTATATCTATCTCTCTCTATATATAAAACATTTTACATATATATTTATAGTGAAGTACTACTCAGCTATAAAAAAGATAAATTCTTGGTTTTTAGACAACAGGGGTAGAACTGGAGGAATAATACTAAGTAAAGTAAGTCAGAAAGATAGACAAGTTGTTACTTCTATGTGGAATATAGAAAAACAATAAAAAAGATTGGACAAAGCCAAAACCATGCCAAACCCAAATTTTCTGTGTAATTGAGATTCCTGGATGATGAAGGGGCATGTAGAGAGAGAACTGTGGAGAGAGCACAATGGACATTGTTGGAGGACCAAAGCTGCCTTGATGTGGATGTGATGTAGTAACCTACACCTGAAAGGTGTGATCCTATACCTCTGATTTATATACACAATGTTACCTCAGTTTAAAAAAGAAAAAAGAGAAAGAAAAGGATGTGTGTAACATTATTTTCTTGTTTTTTTTTTTTTCTGCAGAGAAAAGTTATTAAATAATACCACTTAGTGTTATTGAAACACTGATTCTTCATTTGAAAGAAACAGTACAAACCCTGTGTAGCTCTACCTAATTGCAGCAGCATTTTTGTTGCTTATGTTTAAGAGGACTGGAAGGTTTTTCATAAAATTATAGTCAAACTAATTAAACCAACCCTAGGCATCAACAACATCTACAAAGAGAGAGAGAGATTCTGGGAGTAGGGCCAGTTGACATTTGATTTGACTATGATTCCCTCTTCCTTCCGATTATCACACCAATCCTTACATATAGGTGGTTCATGTAAAGTCTTTTAGGTGGGTCATTTTTATCTCACATGGAATGTCCTCAGCTCATCTGTTTTGAGAATTTCAAATGGGAAACTTTAAAAAATTCTTTCCAAACTGAGGTCCTTCTGGTAATTGGAGCACAGACCATTACAGCACTGGAGATGCTTGTGCAAGATGCAGAACTATTACACAGTACTCGACCAACAGAGGCCATGCCTCTGTGGTTTGAAACCAAGTAAGATAAAAGTCAATGGAAAGCTGACGCACTCTTGGTGTGATTTATAAGCATCCTTAGATGCCCCTCCTGGGTTTGAACAACTGTTTCTAGTAGCAAACATCACCACTTGCTTCGTTCCACGTTCTTCCTAATAAGTAAACTGAAATCCACATCAGCCTTTCCAATGACCTTGTTTAAGAAAACAAGGGTCTGGTCCAGCAATCAGCCGGCTCCCTTAGTGCCAAATCCATATGGCTCCACATTCTCGTCAACGTCCAAAGAAACTTCATGGTTTGGAAAGAAAAACTGTTAAATGACATTGGCATGAAACACCTGGCCCTGGTTGCTTTGTTTTTCCTCTGCCCCAAACAAATCTTTTCATCTCCCTAGAATCCCAGATACAATGATAAGTGGTATTTAATATAATTGTTCTCTACAGATAGACCAGGCGGTGCCCCAGAAAGGCTGTGGCAGGCAAAGAAAAGAAATAGAATTAGCATTGCCCACCAGAAGAGATGCAGAGGTCTTCAACATCAGTGGTCCAAATGCCTTGCCTTACAGTTGAGGAAGGGACTCAGCCGAGGTCACCTAACTAATTAATAACAGAGCTGAGCCCAAACTCCAGTCCTGACTCACAGCTTGCTTTGCCTCTAGCTCTTGAGAACTGGAAATGTGATAGTTAGCAATATACTTATTGTTACTAAATTCCACCATGACAAAATATTTAGATGACTGAGAAACTTTGTTTTATTTAAGTTTTATACTCTCCTTCTAAAGGGTCTTAAGATTGTTGGCACATATAGCCCATTCATATGGGGTTAAAACTATAGCAAGTTTATTAATCTTGTCTTAAAATATAAACTTCTCCAAGTTGAAGTTCAAATGAAATCCAGACAGGAAAAGAAAATATCATTTTTAATATATTCTCTTGGTATTTTTTGCCTTACAATGGCTAGATATTTGACCCAGTCTGTTATTATTAAACTTGATAATATATCACTTTTTTAAAACAAATGAATGTGAAGATAGTATTTCATGTTTTAAGCCATGCTAGAAGAATATCACCTGGATTGTTTTTCTGTTTGCTGATGATACACAGATGTGATGTCAGTTTGCATAACTTTTTAAAAATATGGATGACAAATGTGTGGATCCTCTAGAAACTCAAGTACCTATATTCTAAATAGCTGTATACCCTTTGAGATTCTAAGTTGTTTTTTTTTTCATGATAGAGATCAATTTGCCTTCAAACAAAATCAAACCTTTTTAAAAAGGGTCTAAAATGAATCAATGGCCCATTACCTTTCTCCTTTAAAACATGTTGATTTTAGTGTGTGATTCTTCTAAATAAGCTCCACTGATAGCCTTCACTTAAGTCTGTGGCCATCTTATTACAACTAATGGAAGTACCATGCAGAGGCTCCTGGTAATAAAGCATCTGAATAATAGTAACAGAAGCCTAGTGGACAGGAGAGACTTGTGATGTAGACCTCCCAGCTGCCAATGCATTTTGTGCTAATGGTTGATGGCAGCAGCCTTGAGGATAGCCATTGTTTTGGCAATGGTTCTGGAAAGACTGTGTCTGACTAGTATGAGAAAACCTAAGGCAGACCGGACAGCCTGTTTGTGAATTCCAGGCGTTGGATCCTCACTCTCCTTGCATTTGAAGCTTTTGGCATGTTTCGTTCTCTGACTTGGCCTCAGTTGTATCATCTACGTAGTGAGGACAGTCTTGCTATGATGACAGGATGGCTATGATGATTCAGTGAATGAGTTCAGGTGGAATGTCTGAAAAGCACACCAGGCAGATAGCAAGGGAGACACTCTTGATACTGTCATTATTATTCTCTCAGAGGATGCTGAATGAAGAGTTTAGAGCAGGTCAGGCAGAGGATAGACCAACCAGGCCAAGGAGGAGGTGACACCTACTCACTAGTCTCCCTCACCAGGTGGCCCTGCCTGCTTAGCTTGGGCCCTGGCTCAGCTCTCAGGCCTGCTCAATTCTGTTTTCATGCTCACCAAGATTTAACAAACTTTGCTTGACATGTAATAGTTGTGAGGTAGCAGTCAAGGGACCAATATTAAACAGTGGTGTATCAGCTCTGCCCAGCTCCTGACCTTTGGAAGCTGTGATCAAGTACAAGCATCTTTCTCAGTGCTTGTGTTCACAGCCCAGGCCAGCTTGCATTCATTCCAAAGCCCTTAAAGGAGGAAATAGCATTTGAAAGTCAGCCTTGGCCATGACCACGGGTTCCTCCAGTTCTTCACTAGCCAACTTTTCCCTTCCATGACCACGGGTTCCTCCAGTTCTTCACTAGCCAACTTTTCCCTTCCTCACCAAACCCCACAGAACGCTTTGAGTGAAGAGACTTTGCTCCCAGTCAGCAGCCTCCTTTAAATCTCTCATCTGACTCACAATGCTCAGTGAGTTCGAAGATGGTGCCTAAAGCTGATGTTGTGAAACAAAACCAAAAACATTTTACTAACTCCAGATGCACACCTGAATACCTGGAAAGTGGTTTCATTATTTGGATTTGCTCTTCATTGATGTCCTGCATATCATCACCTCCCCAAAACACATAGCACCCCAACATGTACGCCTGTGCTTACAGATGTACACTTATGTAATTTTGGACCTTCCATGGTATCTTGGGCTAGAAGCCACTGACATTTCTCCCAGCTTGCCCCCCACAGGAATAATATGCCTTGGTATCATTCACATGTGGCTGCTCTCTTTCTAGATATTGATGAGTGCCGGGAGATCCCAGGAGTCTGTGAAAATGGAGTATGTATCAACATGGTTGGCAGTTTCCGGTGTGAATGTCCAGTGGGCTTCTTCTATAATGACAAGTTGTTGGTGTGTGAAGGTAAGAGATGATGCCAGTCTATGGTGCCTAGAAATGAGCCAACTAACGCATGACTTTCCCACACACCCTTGACAGATTCTGCAGCATTGTAATTTCAGAAATCCATCAAGAGCATGAAATAGTGAAGGGCCCAGTGTGTTGGAACAACATGAAATCTCATGGAAAAAAAAATTCACTGACTCCCAGTGGGGGGCAAGGGGGAGGGGAGGCAGGATGTACATTTCTCAGTCCTCTCTCTACACACACAATGTATTAGATTTCCCATTTGATATGCAAAAGCCTTGAGTTCCTGGGTGTGTCATATAGACTGCTTTTGTTTCATGTCGCTGAAAGTGAGCATGAAGGGTGAGCAGCCCTCTTGAGTTGAATCTTAAAATCAGTGTTTTCCTTCCAAATGGGGCCTTTGCTACTCCCAAGTGAAAACAAGGTTAATGCAAATATTCCAAATGCATGAGAGAATTCCAAATGGCAAGTACAGCAAATTCGATTTTATATGAAGAATGTTGGCATGCACGCAAATGGTACTTTTTTCATTTTCAAATTACCTCCCCTGCCATGTGTGTGTACTATGATTCTGTGCGTTCTTTGCAGCACTTCATTTTTCCCCTACATCTGGGGAAGATAGTGTTCTTTCACATTTTAGTAAAAGAGACATTACTGGTTATTAAATATACCATGTGCTCTAGCATAGCTGAAATAATTTGTGATTTAATATTTAAACCTGGGGCCTCGAGTGGAGTTTTTGTTCACGTCAAGACAGATTACTACCCCTCGGAGCATGTATTAGAGCACATATGTCAACATTTTAATGTTAAAAAAAACTTTCCCTCCTAAACTAGAGACAATGTCTAGGCCATGGGTAAAGTTATAGTCCTAAGCACATGCTTGTTAAGTTCTCCTCACCAGGCTCCCTATTACTGCGGCCACATTGGCACATATTCCATATTCTGCCTGTTGTGGGGGTTGGGGGACAATGTGGAGGGGGTGAGTATGATTCAGACCATTTCTAAGGAGAAAGTCATTTTGGGCATTGGTCCCTTCCCTGTGCTTTGAGAAGCCATCAAAGGTGAGGTATCTGGGGAGGAAGGTCAAGAGGGAGAAGGGGGAGCCCACAGCACAAACACAGCAGGCCCTTCTCTTCCGTTCAGAGATCCTTCTGATGACTGCCTTACCACAGGCATCTCTGATAGTTGCATTTGCTGAAGCAGCAACCCTTGGTCAGAACTGGTAGGCCAGGCCACCAGGTCAACCTAGATTTGGCTACACTCTTGAAGTTTAAGGCCTACAGCTGTGCCAGTGCAAGGTGCCTGATGTCAGTTCACCATTTGATATCTATTGCAATGACAAAGTGCTTCAGTTTTTGGTCTCTTCTTAAGATATCCATCTTCTGCATGAATGCTGAATCCATGGTCAGCTGCTTCCCAGTACACTCTTACCATCAGAAAATGAAGGCTGATTTAATACATGCCTCAGTAAACTGAAATTAAAATGGATTCCAGAAGTGATTTAAGACCATTACTGCATCTTCTCTCCCCAAGTATGCAATGTAATCAGATTGCGGCATCTGAGGCAGCACAAACATGCTTCTCTGTGACACTCTTTGGTGTCTCCACTGACAAAATCTGTGTTCCAGATTTCTATATTCTCTTAGTTAGGAACAGGTACAAAGGGACACCTGTGCTCAGATGTTAACTGTAGCACCATTTATAATTGCAAGGACATGGAAATAATGCAAATGTCCCAAACAGATGAATGGATGAAAAAGATGTGGTATATATATACAACGGAATATTACTCATCAATTAAAAATGAAAAATTTGATGATATTATGATAACATGGATGCATCTAGAAGAACTCATATGAGCAGAAACAAGTCAGAAAGAAAAAGACAGAAACCAAATGGTTTCACCAATATATGGACAACCAAATGAAAATACACAACTGGGGAGGGAGTGGTGGGGCAGCTGGAGCAACCAGGGAGGGACCCCCAGGGATTACAATGATGTGAAATATATGTATATATAAATAAATAATTTTTTTTAATTAAAAGCAAAAAGAACAGGGTAGACATGGTGGGTATGCATTGCTGGTGCGGCAAGTATTCCTGGTGGTGCATAGAACCACCAGACAGACTGGCTTCTGCTCTGGTGTCTTGTTACACAGAGGGGTCCATCCACCTTGTATCAGACAGAGACTCCCACTGCCTGACAGTTAACCCCAAGGTTTTATTCCCACCACAAAAGTACACACCAAGGCTTAGGCTGATGTATTGCCGCCCCCTTGTGGGAACTTCTTTGGCTGAGCCAGCTTCCCTGCAAACCCCAGCTCTGTGCAGGCCACCTCCAGGCTGTTACAGGCCATTCCCTGCACCCGACTCTGAATTAGAGTGTTTGACGGCAGCAGGGACAAGGATTCGCACCTTGGTATGACCTGGGTTGGGCAGTAACTTTTGCAATATCATCTATTTGATTAACATTGGGTATCCGTTTAAAAAAAGAAAAAAGAAAAAAAAAAAAAGGAAGCAGCCGGTCTAGTAAGTGTAGACAAAGCTCTGGAGCGCAGATATGCATGAACAAATATCCATGAGAAGAGCTGGGTTGTTTTCAGTCATTTTATGTCCAACATCTCACATTAAGTTTCCTTGATTTGACTGCACGAGCCTCCCTAGCACTGCTATCTGTAACAAGGAATGCTGGTATCCCCTGGCCGTTACTTGGACATGTAGAGTCTCAGGCCTTTCTCCGGATTTGCTGAGGCAAAAATCTGTCTTTCCATATGATCTCATGGCATGTGTATGTACACTCTAGGTTTGAAGATGCTTTACTCTACAGGGCTTGCAGCTTTCCAGGTAAACACAACCTGGTGGAATCGGTAGGCGCATGTTCACCTATTGAGTCCTCCCATCTAGGAAGAATTTTAGTAAAGTGAAAACAGTAGAAACTTGTCTGTTCCATAAAACTGATCAAACAAGGGAAAGTAAATCTAAGTTATGCAAAAGACTTCCTGAAGTTGAGGCCACTTTTGTTCTCCTTAGAATTCATTCTCTTCTGCTTGTAGATATCGATGAGTGTCAGAATGGCCCTGTTTGCCAGCGCAACGCGGAGTGCATCAACACCGCAGGCAGTTACCGCTGTGACTGTAAACCCGGCTACCGCTTCACTTCCACTGGGCAGTGCAACGGTGAGTAGCTCCCCCACGGGACAGTGGTATGTATGCTGGGTAGTTCCCCAAGGGGCAGTTTTATAGTAAGTGGTTCCCCAAGAGGAAGTGTTATGGTTTGTAGCTCTGCAAGGGACAGTACGATGGGGAGTGGTTCCCCAAGGCTGGGAGTGCCCCTCACTGTGCTGTTTCCAAGCTCCTGGATCCTGGGTGTGTTTTGAGATGGTTAGGTTCAGACACCCCTGAATTGAGATTTAAACAACAGAATTTTAGTGACTAAACTGGAAATAGAGGAAAAATTTTGAAGGAAAACCATAGAAATCACTACATCCTTAACTGCACCCCCCCCCCACATTGGGTGTATTTTCAAACATGAAGTAAACCATGAACAAATGAACAAGCACAGATTTGATATTTATCTTTCTACTGCTTGCTGCAAACACCCACTCCCACAGATACACACATCCACTAGCAAAGATTTAGAACCAAGTGCTTTTTTCTCTTTTCATGTAGTCACCTTAGATAAGTGAGGTTGTCACCCATACCACAGGACTAGTCAGTGATGTTCTCCTGCGCTGGCACAGATTCAACCACGTCTGCTGGGCAGAAAGAACCATATTATTCTTCTTTCTGAACATCTTTCAAATGGAAGATTGCTCACCAAGGGCAGCAAATACTAACATCCTTTTATTAGTCACCTACAGTGAAGTGAGAAACTGTCCCCTAGTGCTTAGATATTTTTGTAGTTCATTTTCATCAGGTGTACAGGCAGAGGAGACATTTCCTCTTAACCCTCCCCTCTTGACCCTTTTCCATGGTCAGACAAATTAATATCAGAAAGATTGGTAAGAGGAAAAGAACTCATCTAATTATATATATAAAGAATCCACATGCTACAGATTCCAGAGTATATAGGGCAAACCAAGGTGTTTTTTTTCCTCTGGAGCTAAGGAGCCTGGGTCTTGAGAGAGAGGGGGGGGGAAGAGAGAGAGAGAGAGAGAGAGAGAGAGAGAGAGAGGGAGAGAGAGAGAGAGAGAGAACGCTTGTGATGCCAGAACCCAGCAGCTCTGTCACAAGATATGTGTCCTGCCAAATAGATTTCCCTGATAAAATGTTTATTTCTGGAGGTAAACCCAGATCGAGGTATCACCCTAAACTTTTTTTTTTCTAGGCAAGTAAATGACCGATGGTAGTTTCTCTTGAAACTTCCAGGGCCCCCACTGTCCTTAGCTTGAAATGACCCGTTTACCAAGCTGGCTCAGGTTGGGAGTCCTGTTCTAGACATCTTGGGACATCCCTATGTGGCAGAAATAAGAAGGATCAGGCAGAAATTAGAAGGATAATCCTTCTAATTATCTAATCAATAATAAAGTTATTAATACTTGATGGTATCTTGTGGCCAGTGGTATCAAAGCACTAGTGGGGGAACCCCCAGAAAGAAAATTATGCCTTAGAATGATTTTCAAATAAGTTTTTTCATAACTACAAATCATTGTATATTTAGCAAGGACATCAGGAATAATGTGTTCTTGTGCTTACAGATTGTTTCACAGGGAGTTTCCTGGACATTTTATGCATTTGTGAATGAAACAACACAAGAGAACATGGTCAAATTTTCCTTAGATTTCCTTGCCTACCAATGATTAAGTGGTAGGAAATGTGCTGCTCTCTGTAGGGTATTTTGCATTGTTTTATGAGACCTTGGTGGGAAGAGGGTGTAATAACAGAACAAAACCTCACTTTGAGAACCAAGATTTGTTTTGTTGAGTTTGAAGGAACATATGCAAGTGTTTAGAATTTTGTCAACAGAACAGTTATTATCCACATATAAAAAAGGAGGGGAGGGAGGGAATAGGAAAAGTGGGGACGTCTCTAGTGAAACTTGGCGTACATATCACTTCCCTGCATTTTGCTCTTAATTTATATTTCTTTGAAACTGGGTGAAATAATTCCAATCAAAATAAAGAATTGTTGATCATGTAGAATATGTTATTTCACATTTCATGCTCAGGCAAAAAGTGGGATGAGCTATTTATACATCAAGACAAGACGTCCCGCCAGGGCCTGCTGTGGCTTAAGCCCTGTCATATTTTCTTGTAGAACATTAGCATAAATAAAAATTACCCAGTGATAAATACTCTGAGTGACTGTTGTTTGCAGCCAAAATTCAATTTCCCTCATTCATTAAAAGCTTCAGAAGAAAGGAAATAGACTTGAGTTTTATAATTATCCATCTCTGGGGTTGAAGACTTTACCCTGGAAATGTCTTCCTTTATATCTTTCTCTAAAAGTCTTTTAAAATATCTTGAGACCAGGAATGGTGGCGCATGCCTATAAGCGGCAGCTAAGGAAGCTGTGGCCTGGACCAGGGATCGTGGTTCGAGTCCTGCTGGGGGCATGTAGCGAGATGGTGCATGATGGGCATGATGGTGCATGCCTGTAACCCCAGCTACCTGGGAAGCTGAGGCTGGGGATTGCTTGAGTCTGTGGTACCCTCGGCAATGTGAGCCTGGGGTTTCACAGGCAAAAATAGTGAGACCTAGTCTCAAAAAAAAAAAAAATCTTGAGTTGCTATCCTATACATCATATTTTTATATATATTACAGCATGAGAACTCATATTTAATTTTCTTTCTATCATAAGATTTATTTCAATTTGTAAGTAGTTCATTTCAAGTTCAAGTTAGAGTTGACCATAATACCTACAGTATGTTACTGAAAAATCTGAATGCTGTGTCCAGGATGCCAGTCTGCCCTCAGAAACCATGCAGTTAGAGCAGATCTGGTCCCCTCTGAACTGTCTGAAGCACGAAATGAGAGCCAGGTTCTTCCCAACCACTTCCTCATCATCTCCTGTCTCTTTCCTGTGTGACTTTCTCTCCAGTAACCAGTTTAAACCTCTTATTACAACCTCAGACATCATCTCCTAGGAGCACAAATCTTGGTGCTTATAGAACCTGATTTGTTGGTTTCATGACAAAGTGAGTTTCACAATTTGTCCTCTAGAATGGTTGCTTTCTATTTCACCAATAGAATCTGAAACTACTCCATGTTTCATGTTTCAAAAATCATAATGGAATAGGCAATGGAGGGAAGAAAATTCCTAATTGGAACCCCTTTATAAGAACAGCCTTACTTTTCCCCATTTCCTCTGGGCCACAAGGAGAAGAAAGCCCCAGTCTCTCACACTTCCCAGTGCTACCAGAGGATGTCCCAGGTGTGGTCACATGTGCCCATCCCCAATTGCTGTCTTCCGAACTGGCAAACAGCAAGTCTGGAATATTCCCCTGAAAGCAAGGTGCTACTATGTTCCATAGCATCCACATCTGTGGAGGTGTTTGGCTATTTGCTTTCTTTTGTGACAATAAAAAATTTATGATGACACAGTTCTCTTTAAATTACATTTACCCTCAGTATAGTATCTTAAAAGTTTTAAAAATTTGAATCAGTGACAAAAGTAGGATCATAATCATACCATTTGTGGAGTCATGTAGTAAATTCTGCCCCCAAGATAATCAGATTTCAGAGAGCAACTCTCATTCACTTGATGCTAAATATAATTTAGAGCTGTAAGACTGGCAGAAATTAAGTGAGAGGTTTTATCGTGGGTTCAAAATGAATCAAAATAAAAGTTGCTGGGACTGGCAAGGGCTGAAGGGAGCCCCCCCCCCCCCCCCGTGTAGACCTGAAGACATGGTTAAGATGGAACAAAAGGCAAAACAATCAAATGAAATTTGAAATTTGAAATGAAATGTGTTGTCAGTCAAGAAAAGCTATCATAGTAATGGAATTTATTTCACTTTGATACAAATTTCCAGAGGAAACCTTCATGGATCCATAACTTGAGGTACCAAAACTTCACTAGACAAACGATTTGAATTAATTCCACAATCTATGTTGATGCTTAGGTGATAATCAAATGGATTATTTCTCAAGTTGGCTATTCCTTCCAAATTCTATATCTAAATTTTTCCATATCTCAGAATATTTTTTGGGTACTTGCCCTATTTTCCATTGCATCCTATATTGTGGATATACTCTGAACAATAAATAAGGGTAAGTTTTACCAACTTTGAGACAAAAATATAATTTCACCCTCTGTTTCCCTGGCTTAGCTTAGAGTGAGAATCTTAAGAACAAAGTTATTCATTCTGATTTTGTCTTCTAAGCTTCCACCTTACAATGCTTTTTATCTACAGATCGCAATGAATGTCAAGAAATTCCCAATATATGCAGCCATGGGCAGTGTATTGACACCGTTGGGAGCTTTTATTGCCTCTGCCACACTGGTTTTAAAACGAATGCTGACCAAACCATGTGTTTGGGTGAGTATGTGATTATCATTTCAATTTTCCTTCATATTCTATTACAAAATTCATTTGCATCTCAATCTATATTAAGAGAGTTCAAACCAACTCTTTTGGTAGTTGTTTATGAAATGAAAATCCTAACAAACTAGTCACATTAACATCTTTTGATATTTAATCTTTGGGAATCTGAATATAATAAATCCTTTCCTTGAGATTAATTTGGCCATCAAGTCAGGAAAAGTTTGACTTAGTGACAAATTGAGAAACATGCAGACAAAAAATTAAGTTATTTTAATGGTGGTGGTCTATTACTCTTTTATAATAGTATGTGGGTTTGCCCTGTTGGAATAGAGTACAACTTTTGAGTGTTTAAGGATGAGCACTTTTGAGAAGGGACTATAGTTTGTACCAGAGCATCGAAGGGAAATTTACAAATCCTATAAAGGCAGAAAGGAAACCTAAAGAAATATTTTCCTGGGTGAAAAGAGCTCAAGATTTTAAATCTTCCTTGGTTTCGGTACTGAATCAGGATGTTAATTTAGAGTAAACTTCGAATATGTAATTAATCATTTTCTCTCTTTTCCTTCTTTCCTTTTCTACTTCAAAGCATTATCCATTAAGTCTTTTGGGGACTTCATGAATATGAATCAGTTTCACAACTGGAAAAAGAACAATCAGTTGAATAATGTTTAAAGTGCTTGCCTTTGGCTATAATTGGCCTCATCCATTAGCGAACACTCCCATAAAATTTTGTCTTCTTCAGAGCAGATAACAAGTCATAAATTGAAGGAGTGTAACCAGTCCTCTTCATCACTGTGTGTTATCCTCTTCATAACCAGTGACACTGGCCCTGTGCTTTCTCCCCCTCCCATCAAACTCTCTGCATCCCATCCTCCCCATCAAAGAACTTGCCCTATTGAAGAACTTGACTGGTTTGACTAAAAATGAATCAAAACCAAAGCTTGTGATTGCTGGCAACTTGACTCCTGTATAGAACCTTCAGCCTCAGTGCACATACTGGAGACCCTTTGGGGTTAGACGTTGCTTCCTGATATAGTATCACATATAATTGATCCTCATGTCAAAATTTGAAAACAAAGGGAATCCTGAGACTAAACCCTATGTTTGGTTAAGCAGGGGTGACCTTCCTCTCCCCCTCCCTCCCTTTGCCCTGGTGTCCTCATTCTGCCTCATGCTCACAAACCAGCAACACGAACTCTTTCATTCCAATTATTTCCTTCTTAATATAATGTACATCTACTCTTTGTCAGAGAGATATTGATTGCTATCCCAAGGCACAAAGCCAGATTAGATGACAAAATAGCTTTCCATGGGAGTCAGAGAAAAGTCAATAAAAAGACAGTAATTCAAGAGTGAGTGTATGAGAAGTCAGGCTGAGTTCCTGCTTCTCCAGATAGCTGAGGAGAGGATGCAAGTCACCGTGGGGCATGGCCATGGCTCTTAGGGATGGACTGGGGAAAGCAGAGGATGTCTCCTCCCAAGTCAGATGTATTTTGTTGCTTATTTAGGGGATAATATGAGGTGACTAACTGCTTCTATGGGAACTGGAGTGGGACTTATAAAGGCTGAGGTTTGCCAAGCTTGCAGCAAATCAAGATTCAGATACATACAGAATTTTCCATTTGCAAGTGAAAATGTCTGAGAAAAGTGACAAGGGTGGAGAATTTTATAAGTACATAGAATGAAATAATTCATGACATTAGCTTGCCTCTTTCCATAAACCAGTCAAGGAAAGCAGTTGCTGCCTGAACTTCAGAACCTCACCTCTTCCTGGTTTCTGACCAGGAGCTGTCCTTGTTGCTCATCATGGTGATGATCATGAAGATCTCAGTCAGCTGATGACACGTGTGAACCTAAAACATCCTTTCATCTGGTAACCATGTGAACTCTTCTCCCATTAGTAACCCTGTTTTGCTATAACCTTTGTTGCTACTAGATATTGATGAGTGTGAAAGAGATGCCTGTGGGAATGGAACTTGCCGAAACACAATTGGCTCCTTCAACTGCCGCTGCAACCATGGTTTCATCCTTTCTCACAATAATGACTGTATAGGTATGTGTGCAAAATAGAAAACCCCCAAAGGAAGTCACTTTATTGTGTGTTCTTTGCAATTAGCTTCATTTCCAGTGTGCCAGCTGGCTATCATTCTTTATTACATGCCTCCTTGTGCATGGCAGTTGGTTAAAAGACTTGTCAAATAGACTGTGCTAGTTAAATGCCAAACATAATAATACAGCCATTAGTTTTATTAAAATGCTCATTAGCAACTATAAGTTTTATGTCTACTATGCTGTGAATTCAATAAATGTCAAAATATATTGAATTGTTCAGTTTTAAGATATACAGAAGCAATTCTTTGTAAACAAATTGCAGAACTTGGGCAGAATGTATAGATGGTTTACTGTAAATTACCTCTCTTAAGAGAGTAAATAATTGAATTTATAAAATCCTCTTGGCCAGGCATGGTGATGCATGCCTGTGAGTGGTAGCCTAGGGAGCTGCGGCCAGGGCCAGGGTTCGCATGTAGTGAGACCTAGTTCCAAAGAAATATAGCTGGATGTGGTAGCACACACCTGTAATCCCAGCTACCTTGGGAAGCTGAGATTGGGGATTGCTTGAGTCTGTGGTACCCCGGGCAACATGAGCCTGCGGTTCCACCGGCAAAAAGAGCAAGACCTAGTCTATAAATAAACAAACAAAGAAACAAATAAATAAATAAATAAATAAATAAATAACAAATAAATTAAATCCTCTTTATGAATCAAGTAGTGTTATTCAAAAGCCAGGATAATAAACCAAATTTTGTATTGTGCTAGAAGCTAAGTTGATATATTTCTAACGACAAGAATATTTAATAATCTCAGCTCTTTTGTGTATTGCTGTTTCAGTGTTAGTCTTTAAAAATAAATTCTAAAGAAAGATCAAAACAAAACTGACTTAATTCTAATATAAATGGTCAATCTGTAATCAGTAGAAATTATGTAAGCTCATTATATTATTCAGGTATTAAAACCAGGTCTGTTACAAACTAGATCTTCATTGAAATGTCTTAAATTTGGCTGAGCTGCAAAGGTCACCAAAATTCACAATAAGAATTTTTCCTCTTAAAAAGTTTTGATCATAACTGGAATGACATTTTCTTTGGACTATAGCAAAGGGTTTTTTTTCTTTTTTTGCCAGATGTTGATGAATGTGCCACTGGAAATGGGAACCTTTGCAGAAATGGCCAGTGTATCAATACAGTGGGGTCCTTCCAGTGTCAGTGCAATGAAGGCTATGAAGTGGCACCAGATGGGAGAACCTGTGTGGGTGAGTTCTGCAGAGACTGACTACTCACTCAAAGAGCCCTGTAGTCTCTATCACAATCCATGCTTCTGGAGGAATTCAGTGTAAAATTATACCAATCATGCATATAGATTATACCTACACACACTCTTAACATGGTATGTATAAAATTGACTCTAATATTTATATTTATATGTGTGTATGTATACATCTACAATCATGTTATACCACTTTTCCCTCTGATCTTTTAAAATTGTTACTGTGTTAATAGAAAACTGTGAAACTTAAATTTAACAGTAAAATGTTCAATAAACAATTATAATTTTTTTCATATATCTTTTCTTCAAAATATCATTGTGATAAACTCTTACAAAAAATTTTGAGTGCCCTCTAAAATCTTCATATGAAGCCAGGCTTGTTGGTGTGTGCCTGTAATCCCAGGTACCTGGGAGGCTTGATTCTGAAGAATCACTTGACTCTGAAGAATCATGTGATTCTGCAGGTTCAAGACTACCCCGGAAAACGTAGTGAGACCTAGTATCTAAAAAAAAAAACACACAAAACTTCATACCCATCAGCTTTTCATATGCCACACTTTTCTTGAATTATATAGTGTATAATTTGTGGTAGATCAAATAAAATAACAAAATACAGCTGTTAGATAACAAACATCCAAAAGCTGATAAAGTTTGTTTTTTTATTGAGTTGTTAATTTTTCTCTAAGATAGAGGCTTGTGGACTTTAGCTTCATGTATTTCTTTGATCCCAGTTTCTTAACATGTTAATTGCTTGATGAAAATTATGTCAATGGGAACCTTTTCTTTCCTTTCCCCTTTTCTTCACAGATATCAACGAATGTGCACTGGACCCTGGAAAATGTGCACCAGGCACCTGTCAAAACTTGGATGGGTCCTACAGATGCATCTGTCCACCTGGATACAGCTTACAAAATGACAAGTGTGAAGGTAGGAACATTGTTGGTTAATCTGAGTCAAAGCTTTTGTGAAGGTGTGATGGTATCTTCATTTTGGAGCACTTCATACCAGAAACAATCCAAGAGCAGAGAAGTGACTTTTGACTCTATGCTTAGGTGCTGAGACCAGAACTGCTAATTCCCACTAATCACTAGTGAAGTTATTTTGCTCTGTGTGTGGGGGTGGTCACATGACCCAGATTCTTTTCCATTCACTTTCATGCAACCTGTAAAAAATCCTGGAGTGCGTGTTTTTAAATGCTGATAGGTTGCAAGTGAAAATATCTTCTTGATATGGTTAGAATTTTTAAGTGATCACATTCAAGGATAAATGAATGTGACTATATATGTCTATGTTGTTTGGACCTATAGAAATACTATTATAAATCAATTCTCAGTGAATTTTATAGTATTCATTCCTCAGTACTTATTTTATTGCATTAAATGCAGAACATTAGTTGCCAGAATTTCATAAATAACTAGGGTTGAAAGGATTTTTAAAAGTGCCATCTAGTCTGCTTCCCACTTCAAAACATCTAATCCATAATTAGTACAAATTTCTCTACTTTTAACATCATCAAGATATTTTATTATATATCTAATTGAAATCATCGTAAGTTAATAATATTCTAGATGGAAACATTTCATCAAAATTAGGCTTCAGTGCAAGTAATTATTTTACTCTGTTAAATATTGGCTTTCCGTAGTCCATGACTAGAGCAATATTTCCCTAAAATGATTAGACTGGAAATGTAAAGGAAAAAATTACCTCTCAAGTAATCATCAGTGTGCTCATTCTACAATCTCTGTCCTCATGCTTATGAAGTCATCACCTATGGATCAATTCATGCCATAGAGAAGGAATCATAGCAATGACAACGACAACCAAAAATAAATATTTGAGCATTTTACAAAAGTTGGCTCTTCTTTTAAGAAACACTTGAATATGCAAGTACAGGGACTATGAAAATGGACTAATTCAATCATCAACAGTTTAAATTTATTAACAGGTCACAGGAAACATGATGCAATTTAAGTTTAACAATAAGATGGAGTGGTAAAGAAGCAGCTTTGCATTATACAGAAAGATAATCAGTTTGCATTACACATTTCTAGAATATCTATTATGTGGTATTTACAAAATCATGTCAAGATAATGGAGTTAATTTCCTAAATTCCCCTTAGTTAGACTTCATGGAAATAAACTTGCATCATGTGAACACATTTGGGTATGGGTAGAACTCTGTGTAAATATAGGACAATAAGAGCCCTAAGATATTACGTGTATTGTTGAAAAAAAGTTCTTTTCATTAAAAATAACACATGGCTCAGAATCAAGACTCATCTCTTTTTCATAGTAAATGCCTGCTGAACGTCAGGGACAAGGTGGATGATCATGTGGAAAGAGTTACCATACTTTTTCCATAATCAGGATGATCATGTAATTTATTGAAGAAATCAAGAAAATTTTGAGAAGGCATTATTGATAATGGGCCAGGTCAACTGGCCCATGCCAGAACACTTCCAGGCAAACTAAGCTGTAAAGAGCTGGGTGCAGGGTTGTGAGAAAGGACAAATGAGAGAGATTAACACAGTTAAAGACTGGGCTATCAGGAGCATGGCTGGTAACAACTTTAAGGTAAATTACCAGGCTTTTTATAGGGTTTAGGGAAGGGGAAAAAAGGCAGGTAAGAATATTTTACGACTAATTAACTAGGGAAGACTAATAGCTAAGGTAATAAAATTTGGGGTAAAACATTAGTTTTTGTGAGATAATGGTGGGCAGGGGATTTACCCATACATTATTGGTAACATTCAAGGAATATTTTTTAAGGTAAACATTGGGCAAATGGAGAAGCTGCTCTTTGCTCTTTGGACATCTTTTATGCTATTATTATTATTATTAATTTTTTAAAATATCACACAGGATGAGTTTTGTCTAGTCTTAGCTGGCAGTCTCTGACACTAAACACATGGTTTATCTAAGGTATTAAATTCCTAGTATCTACCTGCTAAAAGAGAAACTGCAGCCTAGACAAGGAAGATATGTTTGTGTCAGCAGAAAAACTAAGATGCAAATGAGAGTTAGGAGCCTCATCGTCTGTGATATTTATAGTTTCTGCTGCATAGTATTGTGGGTGACCTCATAAAATTCATAATTTTAAGCCCTGGGAAATAACAAATTGGGCTTGAGGGCCTAGATTTCTCACTGAGTAACGTATTTTCTATACACTTGAAGTTTCAAAACTTCTGCTTGCTGTGCAGTGGAGAAGTCAGATTCAAGAGTCTGTTGTCTCCTAGCTTAGGATGATATGAAATTACTCTCATTTTTCTAATTAGTCAAACAATTCAGTCTAGCTAAAGAGTGTTTCTCATTGACCCCTTAGAAGACACTTGCTGATTGCATTTTTCTAAGAAATGTCAAAACTAATTTTTAACAAGTTATCACAGCCTAGAAGTTCACTCACAGCGTGATGATACAGGAAACCCTCTTCATTACTGGAGAGTTTCGAAACGCAGCAACACTTGGTCCTTCCACATTTTGAGTCTGGTAATCGATGGGGAGTCTCCATCGTATTTTGATTTTGGCACATGTAATTCTTTTAGATATTGATGAGTGTGTTGAAGAGCCAGAAATCTGCGCCTTGGGTACATGCAGTAACACAGAAGGCAGCTTCAAATGTCTGTGTCCAGACGGGTTCTCATTGTCCTCCACTGGAAGGAGGTGCCAAGGTAAGTGCCTTTGAAGGCTTTCAACTTTCATTACTCTGTGTTTATTTGTTGTGGTTTTATTTTTAAAACATGGCAAAGCTTTCTTAGTGTCAGAGAAGATGGAGAGTTTTCATTCATCCAGAGGTCTAATGATTACCATATGTCAGAAAATTCATTTCTACTTTTAAGGTTAAAAACTCATCCATCAACTTATGCTTGCTTGGACAACTGGCCACCAGTTCAGCTTAACTCTCCCCCTAAGAACACAAATGATCCTAGGTCACAGTAAGGGATCAACCAGGAGCCACTAATTGCAGCATAGCCCAAAGGAATGTCAGTTCTCTGCCTCTGAAGAGGAACCTTGTATGATTATGAACTCAGACCAAAAAGAAAACAAAAACAAAACAGATTCATTTATATACTTCCAGAATATAGTGCCTGATCCTGATCCTTTCATCACGAGTTTTCTAAATAAATTTGGATTTAACAGGATTCTTGCTGGTCACTAGGCCATTTTCAGGAATACTTGTAAATTAAAAAAAGAAAAGAAAAAGAAAAGGAATCTGAACTTAAGCATAATACAACGTGTACCAGAAAACTGTTTAGTTTTCCTAAGCAATGCAATTGTATGTCTATCTGTTTATACAAAATAGCTTAATGGATTCAAAATATACCTAAACATACACATCTCCCCCCATACACACAACCCCACCAACCCAGTGTTTTCTGTTGCCGTTTCATTGTTCAAGATTCCCCCCCACCCCCTTAATTAGTTTTGTTTTGTTGCCATATTACCAAATAAAAGTAAATGTGTATCATTTAAGATTTCAAAAATTAGATTTGGATCCTCATTTCTGCCATTTCTAACCTAGAACAAGTCACTCTTTTGGAAACCCAGTTTCCTCATTTTAAACAATGGCGATAACTTGCAAACCAATCCGAATATGTGATAGTTTCTGAGTTTTTACAGAATTTTTTATTGTTCTCCTGATAAATTTTTAACTTTTCAACCAATGACTTTATTACCTGATATTTAGAAGTGCAAAAGGAAAGAGCTGAGATTTCTCTATTGGTTTGTTCTTGTAGGTAACTATCGGAGGCTCACATGGATTTGGGGGTTGTGGATGGGCTGGTGCTGGCTCGATTCAAACAAGTATTTTACTTGTGTGGTTCAGAGCAGCCAGATATTTTCTAACTCCTGTTCTTTTGCTTTTGAATGCCTTTGGCTTGGCCTGACATTGGAAAGAAAGCAGTGAGAAACCAGGTGTGAATCTGCCTATGTGACAAGCCAGAGGAAATTCATAGGCTATTAATTCAATTTGCACTGGCCTGTCAAAGAGCAAGCTAACAGTGTAAGGAAGAATCAGCCCAGCTGTGAGTGACCCTGCCTCATGCTCAGCTCCAAGACACAGAGCCAGAATCAAGGAATGCAGCAGGGAGAGTGACTTTTGTAGTTCCGATGAAATTTCAAAGGTCATTAAGGGCTCTTTGCAGATGGTCTGGTAAATAGGCTTCCTAGAGCCCTAGTTAAAGTATATGGGTGAGTCCAAGTCTTCTTCCCAATGCAAGGCTTGATTAATAAACCACTTCTAGAGAATCCCCACAAGCAAATGTAAATCTCCCATAGAGGACAGATTTTGTTAAAGGGGGGGGGGGGTAGGGATTAAGAACTGGGTTTTCTCATAAGATAACACATTAGAAGAGAGACTTCTATTGTCCATGAAATGAGAAAATTCCACACAACCACAAATGATATTTTTGAAGGAACAAATTTCTTAGGACTCAGATCAACAGGACCAGGCACGGTGGCTGTAAGCTTCAGCCTATGAAGCGGCCAGGGCTAGGGATCGCGGTTCGAGTCCCGCCTGGGGCCCTTAGCGAGACCTAGTTCCAAAAAAAAAATAGCTGGGCGTGGTGGTGCGCGCCTGTAATCCCAACTACCTGGGAAGCTGAGGCTGGGATTGCTTGAGTCTGTGGTACCCTGCAGTTCCACGGGCAGAAATAGCGAGACCTAGTCTCAAAAAAAAAAAAAAAAGACTCAAATCAACAGATTCTAGTGCCTGAAGGGCACAGATGTAAATGAGCCTCACTTACAGAGTTCAATGAAGGCCATTTGCCACTTAAGCTTACCCTAAATTTCTGTGTTTGAACCTTTGTATAATGTCTAGATTTCTCTTCAGGGGTTGGGGTGGTAGAGTGTTGTGGGGGGATAAGATACAGGTCAAGTTAGTGATAAAATGAAAAGAGAATGAGAATTTTAATAGAATAGTATTACAATATGGATCTAAATTTAAAGGGACATTGCAAGCTAGAAGGTAAAGGAGAGAATTAAGTTTTAATCTATTTGTTGTGACATTTTTGGAAATAGTCCTTCAATTATATCTTAAGAAAAATGTAGGCATAAGTAATAAAAGCAGGACCAATAAGTACAAATACTGTATGTGATAATGAAATTGAAGAATTAAGCAAATCAAAACGTGTCCTCCAAAAAAACTATAAATTTTCCAATCTTAAAGATTCCCAGCAAATATTTTGGCAGCAGACATTCTACAGAAGAAGGACTGACTGGCTTTTATTGCTTCTGACCTTCGTTGTAGCTCCTTGAAGGTACCTGTTAGGTCCTAACTATAGAAGATGTGGAATTGGAATAGAAATTAGGGAGACAATTCATCTGAAAATTGGGGGCTCTGAAGAGTTGAACAAATTCATTGGGGAAGTGAACTGAATTTGACTTGTCAAGACTTGGTAAATATGATAGAGATGATTCTTTGGCACCTCAGTTATCCTTACATTGTCTCCTTTGTCCACTGTATCTTTTGTCGTGAAATAAAAGCTGGCAAAGTTGTCCTAACAGAAATACCTAGAAATACCTAGCTAACTACAATAATTTGCTTCCTGAAATAGAATAGCAATGACAGGACAGAGTAGACCTGGCCAGACATAAAAAAAAAAAAAAAGGGTATCATTGCAAAAATGCATCTGAAAGCATTTCCTTAAAACCTGCAGATTTTAGCCTCTGTGTAATTTGAGCAGAGTTTGCATACTTTGGAAGTCCAGACTGAGGGAAAGCATACTCCAAGTTCTTGAATGAGCTCACTTTTTAAAGTCCCTCAGTTTACTTTATAGGAAATGGAAAAGTCAGTTTCCAAAATTGTGTCCAACAATGTTGAAGAATATTATAAGAATTAGATCCCATCTTCTATATTGAGGAACACCAAGAAGCAACTTATATTAAAGAAATATACTCTTTGGAAGAACTATTATTCCCCTATCCAACCATCTCCCTGTCCTTTTTATCTTCCCTCTGTCAGATGAGCCAAACTCTGTGCAAGTATGTGCATAAATGTGTACTAAATCTTCAGAATTTTCATTTTCAATTTATAAGCAACAACTTTATGAGTAGCTGCTTCAGTGACCAACCACTGTGTTGTATTTTTACCATTCCACAAAACTGCCACTTTTTTATTTTCTCTACCCCTGTTTCCAGGGCTGAGATAAAGAGCAAGCATAACATCTCAAATACTAGAATTGGGAGGTCTGCCTTCACCTGTGGCCTTGCTGAGTGTCATCTAGTGCAGGTGCAAGCTGAGCTGTCAGTGAAGGGACCATGTGAACGATCTCTAAATGCTCCCATGCTAAAGTTGCTGGTGATGTCAGTTTTGAACTGTGATGGTGTTCAATTGTATTATCCATATCAGATTATTTTGGAAAATTGAGTAGAGTGAGAAGAAAAAGGTTAAAGCTTTACAGATGTGTGCTACAGCTTGTACTGCAAAAGTCATCTAGGACTTTATAAAGATCTCAGCAAAAATGACTATTTGGACTGGTATTATAGTGATGAGCAGAGAGCACACCTAACAGATTGCTTCTTACTTACTGTTATGCTATAGTGATTTAGTAGGAATGCAACTAAAGGCCTCTTGAATTTACACTATAGACTTGCGAATGAGCTACTGTTACGCAAAGTTTGAAGGAGGAAAGTGTTCAGCACCCAAATCCAGAAATCACTCCAAGCAGGAATGCTGCTGTGCCTTGAAAGGAGAAGGCTGGGGAGACCCCTGTGAGCTGTGCCCCACAGAACCTGATGGTATGTCAATTGTCTGCACTTCTCTGGGTCTTTCAAAGTGAAAATGGTGCAGGTAGTAAGCAAGGTGATGCACCTTCAAGAAAAGAAGACAACTTAGTTAATCTAAGTCTAACTAAAATGTTCACTATAATTATTTTACTTTAAGAGCCAGATAGTTATTTTCTTCTGAACTGCATCATGAGTGAGAGCTGCCTGAGGAGAAGGCACAGCAGCTCTGGGAGCCTGTGAACATCCTCTGGTTCAGGCCAGGGTTAATGCATTGCTTCCAAGATGTGCAGCATATGGCAATGTGGCCACAGTGCCACGCCTGGGGAGGGCTTGCAGCTAATTGCCCTCGGTCTGTCCCTCATGAGTGTTCCTCCCCATCACAGAGGCCTTCCGCCAGATCTGTCCCTATGGAAGTGGGATCATCGTGGGGCCAGATGACTCAGCAGTGGGTGAGTAGTCTGTGCTGCATTCTTAGCATTTCTCGTTTCCTTCTATTTAATGAATTGGTTGGTGTTAGTGAAGCACCATTGTTTCACATCCTCTTTAATTTTTTGGCTGTATGCAACTTCTCTCAGAGGTGATCGCTGTAGCTTTACCAGCGTAGTAGCCATTGTCCTCACCACAGTCAGCATTTATTATTGTTCTCCATCAACCTTTTTCTTGCCCATTCTCCACCTACACCAGTTTCTCCTATTCATCTTGAAATACTGGGTTCTCTTTTTTGTCTTTCATCTCGATACTGACTGTATTCTTATATTGTAATAGCAGATAGTTCATTGATTAGGCACTTAAATGATAATACTATACCTTTGCATTTAAAAAAATACCTTATTATTCACTCTTTTTTCTCCCTTGCTTCAGATATGGATGAGTGTAAAGAACCTGATGTCTGTAAACATGGGCAGTGCATCAACACAGATGGCTCCTATCGTTGCGAGTGTCCCTTTGGTTACATTTTGGAAGGGAATGAATGTGTGGGTGAGTAACTGGTTTTTCCCATTGGGGATTTTTCACTTTAGAAACTAATTTGTAATTAATCTCTATTAACTAATGCTGTACAGTGTTCACACTAGAGAATGGAGTGTCAAGATGGGACTCAAAGAAGTTTGTCCATTTTTTAATGTATCATTCATTTAGCAATATTTGCTGGGTTCCCTCTGTATATGTGGCACTGCACTGAGCTCTGTATCCATGGCACTGCTCTGGGCTCTGTGGTTATAGTTTGAACCCAGCTAACATTGGCCTTCTTTGCATGAACCTCACAGTCTAATGAGGAAGACAGATTTTGATTGGTTTGAAGAGATAGTGGGAAGGACAGCATTATACTGAAATTTAAAACTATATATACTGTTAATGGCTCAGGATTATTCTCTTAATCTGTGAAAAACAAGCTGTATCTAGATTTTGTGACATTTAGTATTATGAAAGTTAATGTACCTGCTGTAAATGCCTCTTCTTTTAACCCACTTATTAAACTTTCAAAGAATGACTTTTATGACTGACCTTTGAACTCCTAGTACCTTCTAACTGAATCCAAGTATTACATCAGTTCTAAGACGTCTAAAGCAATTCAGTGTAACCTGAATTGATAATGGCGCAAATGCTGAGGGTTTGTTTATCTGTGTGTATTAGAAATGTTCTTTCTATAAGGAATCAGAGTATGAACATTTCAGTTACAACCATGGGTGTGGGAACATGAGCAAATTCTTTTAACCTTCTAGGTAGGTCTTAGAATGCAATATTATGTAGATGAACCAAGTCATTGCTAATCATCCTTGAAAATCTAAAATGAGTGACATACTGTGATTTTCATCACCATCAAGATGTAGTATTCTCGTCAGGAAGGTGCAATTTTATAGCAGAAAAAAAGTCTTTGTGAAATTAAAAACTGTATATATTATTAGTTGTCAGTATATTCTCTTTGGAATCTTTCATTTGTAGTATTATGTTCATAAGAAATAAACCCTCTCACCCAAGATCTTTTAACCATACCCTGTTGCTTTCATTTTCTGACTTTAGAACCCAGCATAAGCCGTAACCCTTGTAGATAGCCCCTTCTACCCTGTGTATCTAAAAGAATGATAATATTTCTCAAAGATTTTCCTCTCCCAAAGGACATTCTCCCTAAGAGATGTGTCAGTACTGTCGAAATTCTAGTTGCATGGGTTAGGAGGTAGATACATTTCTCAGACCTCCTTGAAGAGCCTTGTTCTCTCTCCACAGTTGTTTAGAGAGATCATACCCTAAACCATTTCTCTCTTGCCTTTCTTTGGCCTAATGTCAACCATCTGCTTTCAACAAAATCAACAAAGTCTACTTGAATCTCAATGTTATCCAGTATATTAATTTTGCTTAACCTCCAGTCTCTGATTTTACCTAAGTTTAGTCTTTATTTTATATCTGGCAAAAATCCATCATGTGTAAGACTTCCTAAAGAATGATGTAATATATAGCCATACTGGAGATGTATTTCTAGCTTTAAATTAGTAAAACCTGTGACCTGTGAGAGAAGCCTGTTGTTAACTCTTTGAGTGCTATTCCCAGTAGATTTACTTCTTCTCAACATGGAAATTGGAAAAACTCACATTGTTGAGCACTCTACAGGCTAGAAATCCAGGTGCTATCACTGTTAGTGCCATAGCAACTTAGTAAGTCTAAACTCATGCTACAAATTTGAGGCAGTAAGACATATGTACACCTTTCTTACTAGGCAGAATGAGAATAAAATTGCAGATCAAAATACTCTGGTAGAACAAAAGAGTCCAAGCTCATTTTTTTCTCAATTCATTATGTGTTGAATACTCTCTTGGTCACTTACAGATACTGATGAATGTTCTGTGGGCAATCCTTGTGGAAATGGAACATGCAAGAATGTGATTGGAGGTTTTGAATGCACTTGTGAAGAGGGATTTGAACCTGGTCCAATGATGACTTGTGAAGGTAAGCTTATTTTTTTTAAGTTGATATTCCATTTTTTAAGAGTGGGAAAGAACAGGTTCAAAGTCTAGCATACATGACCATTATACTCATGAGACATTTAGCCATTAGTTAGGTGTTCTGCCCAGTGGTACAACAATAGGTTGATTATAGTTCTTAGTATGGCATACAACTCAGGGTGTATAGAATTGAGAAAAACTATTCGTGATGGGTCATTCCATCATTTCTTCTTTCTGGGCCTTTTCTCTGCAGGAATACCTGAGAAAAGATATAAGTAATTTATGGTACAAGATATAATGCATACCATGAAGCATTTTCATTAGTGTTTACCTACTGCTGATATTTGGATACAACATCTGTCTTGTTTGCTACCTTTTTTCTTATTTTCCACTTCCCTTTATTTTCTTTACTTCATCTGCCGTGGCTCACTTCTTTTTCTACACTTAGATACGTTTGCACACTGAAATAACCAACAGTACCCTGTAGCCATCTGGAGGCAATCACAGCATAAGGGGTTGTTCATATTCTATAAGCATCTTTAAGTGTGCTTGGTAGGATGTTTGGATACAAGGAGCAGAAAGAAGTGTCTAGAACTCTGCTTCTTGAAAGGCAGGCTCTGTCTAGTTGCATCAGTATCACCTGGGAACGTGAAATGGAAATTTTCAGACCTCATCCTAGACCTTTTGAATGAGAAACTCTAAAGAACTGGGCCCAGCAGCCTATGGGGTGATTCTGATACCATTTCTAGTTGAGAACCACTTGTCAAGAAAAGGATGAACACAAGGAGCATTAGAGGGCAAAGTTAGTATTACAGTCCAGGTTTCCATTAGAGGTATGACCCACCAATACCCAGTGTCAAAGTTGTTGGTGAATCTTTACAAACTGTGACTAAATCATTATCTAAGGTTCACCGATGTTCTCTGTCAGTATCACTGGATATGCACAATTATCATATGATCTTTAACTTTTTTTGATAATTACAAACTATGAAATCTGCAAGAATTTAAAATCTTTTTTTAATGTATCAATGGCAAAGCCCTCCCACCTGTTTAAGGCATAATGTGGGCATTGATGTGAACCAACTGCCTCTGTTAAGTGTAAAATAATTGAGAACCCTTTAGCTTGGATGTGAGAAGCACTGCTACTTCATAGAAACCTCTTTTATGTAGGGGAAAGGAGATGTGCATGATATTGGCAGAGTCTGCTTCTGTTCTGGCAATAATTGACCTTCCAGTTGTTTTAACCCAGTAGAGTAAAATCAATCACCACTTCCTGAGACTTCAGTGAGTAGCAAGTGGTCGATTGAGGCTTCAAAACCAGAGTTCCAGAAAAGTTCCCAAGTCTAAGGTGATTTCTCATCCACCTAAAGAAACATCAGTAACTATGCCAGGATAACTCTGCTGCACAGGGTGCTTGGTTATGTGGCTTATGGCAGTGATAAAATCCCTAGCTCATTCTATAATTCCCTGAAAATAAGAGACTGGTTGATGTTCATAACAATGGTTCATTTCAACTTTTGGTAGAAGTCAGTTCCTTTTTTTGGTGAATGTTCATCATCTGTTCTTTTCTTCCTGCCTTTTGTTGCGCAGATATAAACGAGTGTGCCCAGAATCCTCTGCTCTGTGCTTTCCGATGTGTAAACACTTACGGATCATATGAATGCAAATGTCCTGCCGGATACATTCTCAGAGAAGACAGGAGGATGTGCAAAGGTGAGATATCCATCTTCAGGATCATCTATGATGGGGGATTCTAGCTTTGTCTGGATGGGAGATGTTCCTTAAAACTTCCATTAGAAAAGGAGGAAGTCGCTGAACATGTGCAGGTTGTCATTGCTGCCTTTCCTCCTAAATTGTAGCTAGAAGCACCATCAAGACTGGTGAAAAGCTGCACCATGGTTCCTTTTTAGTTCATAATAGATTGTATGCCAACAGAAATCAGCCACACTGCAAGATTGAAGATACAAAGAAAAAAAGACATTGCCCTACATTCAGAAAGCCAGTATGAGGAGGTAGAGCTAGAGATAATAAATGATCATATTATAATGTGATTGAGATTCAAGACTGAGAACACAAAGGAAGGAATAAAAGTATTTTTAAAAAATTTCCTCACTAAGAGGTAGTATACCCTAGCTGAAGGGTGATGCATGGAATCTACTTTAGCTAAACAATTTCCATTAAAAATGTTTCCTGCACACCAGTGATTGTCAAAGCACAGGACTAGACTCTATTACACATGTTGGGTAAATCATGGGGCTCATCTGTAAAGAGCTCTGGATGCTCCGACAAGATCTAACAGGATTAGACCCTGTTCTTTCAGTTGAAGTAGAATTTTTCTCAAAAGAGAGAAAGAGAACTACATGTGAGGGCTTCTTACCACATGCAGAATAAAGTCCCAGTATCTTTATATAAAGGGAAAGATGACAAGGGAAATGCAATAGGACTGAGTAAAGAATGAAGATGACCTACTTACTCCAGAAAAAAGTAAATGAAGGAGGGAAGGGCCATTAGAGAAAAAGATACGTATGGATGCTTTTCTTTTTCTGAAAGGTTAAAGGTTTCATCATTGAATGATCAATATAATAGTATGTGATATTTTATGATATTAAATATACTATGTATTATATTGCAGTAATTATTGACTGATGGAAGTTTCAGTCTATTGATATATTGTGATTACAGTGTTACAGTTTTCATTACATCATAAAAGCTTTATACAAGGGCATTATGTTCAAATCATGAAAAAGAATAAGAAATCTTGCTTCCTGCATTTGAAGAGGTGATCATTTAGTTAAGGAATTTCTTTTTTTCCCCAAATTAATTTATTATTGTGGTAAAACACACATAACATGTAGCTGCTTAGCCATTTTTAAGTGTGCAAGGTGGTTAACCACAGGCACGTTAGTGTGCAATGGAGTTCTAGAATCTTTTCATCCGAAGAGCAATTTCTTCATCAAGTCAGAGTTGGTTAGAAGATTCCTCATTCCTAGGAGGCCAGCACCCAACAACGCAAAAAGTTATCACTGGAATCACATACGTTAAAACTAGTTGCTGTAATACCACTTGATATTTAAGGTAAAACATCCTTGATGTAAATTTGTGGCTGTGCGTTCTTGGCAGATGAGGATGAGTGTGAAGCAGGCAAGCATGATTGCGCTGAGAAGCAAATGGAGTGCAAGAATCTCATTGGCCTGTACATGTGCATCTGTGGGCCTGGCTATCAGCGCACGCCAGATGGGGAACGCTGCGTCGGTGAGTGACCCCGTGCATGAGCGGTGAGGGATCCGAAGGGACGAAAGGAAGAAGGACAGAAAGGGGCTGACCTGAGCCCTGGGGTTTGTATTGTTTTTGGCCACAGCTGCGCCCTGACCGTATGTCAGGACTTCTTCATGTGGGGGTTTCCAGGGTCCAGATTGCCTTCCAATTCCATCAGCACCGGATAGCTCCCTCTGCCTTGGGCCCATTTTGTCACTGGAACTGGAAGGCCAGGTGGATGTGTGAGGGTGTGTGCCAGTCATCACTGTTAGATGCATTAGCAATGGACAGTGGCACTGCCTCCCAGGAAGGCTGATGGGCAACTTCCCTAGATGGGGGAAGGGGCACTCTTACATCTGTTTTGATTTTGAGACCCCAGTGAAGAGGTTCCAAGTAACATACTACATTTTAAAAATATAAAGAATCCATCCCTGCACCATGTGGTCAGATAACTTCTGTTGCCTCTGGTCCTTCAATGAACCCCCATAGACGAGAATGAATGCCAGACCAAGCCTGGGATCTGCGAGAACGGGCGCTGTCTGAACACAGTGGGGAGCTTCACCTGTGAGTGCAATGATGGCTTCACACCCAGCCCCACGCAGGACGAGTGCCTGGGTGAGTCTGCAGGCTGCCCTCGTACCCCAACTTCCACACTAGGGTGCCTGGAAGCAGATTTCTTATTTGAATGATAGCGACTGATGAAGATTCGAGGAAGTTTTAAAAATGCTCATAGTTTGGAGCTGACTCAGTAACTGTGATCATCTGCCGGGCTTAGCACCACCACTGCAGCTAAATCCTTCCCATATAATTGTATGCCTGAATCATTTGTTTGGAATTTCTTTCTTGGCTGCCTGTGTAAGCCCTTGGTGGTCAAGGTCGGTCTCCCTGTGCTTCTCTGCTCCTGTCTCTGCAGCATGACCTCGAGCCCATGTTGCTGGGAGCAGAGGTGGGACCTTGTCTAGGCCAATGCCTTTCTGCCTAACCTACTGAATTTCTTGTCTTATTTGTTTCCCTCAGATGTCATCCTTTCTCTCTTACTGCTGCTTCCAGCTTTCCCTTCTCGCTCCTTCTCACTCAGGGTAAAGTGTTACAGCCTTTTTTTGTTTGTTTGTTTTTTATATCTGACCAAATTCTTAATACCTTCCTATGCTCATAAAATCCCCTAAAATCCTGTGTTTAATCTAATGACCCTTCTAGACAACCGGGAAGGATACTGCTTCACAGAGGTCCTCCAGAACATGTGCCAGATCGGCTCCAGCAACCGGAACCCCGTCACCAAGTCCGAGTGCTGCTGCGATGGGGGCAGAGGCTGGGGTCCGCTCTGTGAGATCTGTCCTTTCCAGGGCACTGTGGCTTTCAAAAAACTCTGCCCCCACGGCCGAGGATTTATGACCAACGGAGCAGGTACTTCCCATGGTCCAGCAATATTTACAAGGAATCATGTTTGTTTTACCTTTTGTTTGTCATGTCTATTTACTCATTTGTTTTGTTTGCTTGTTTTACGAGAAACATGAGAATACCAACCCTGCAATATGGGTCTCGGCTAAGTTAGTGTGGAGGCTGACAAAAATTCTTTGTTATGGTGCTTTAAGATATGGACAGCCGTGTTGCTGGTGTCCATCTCATGAAGTTGTGTATATGTGTGTGCTGGCCTTTAGTTTAGAGAGAATCCTCAGTGTCTAACAGGTATTTGTTATGAATCAGTTTTTGATTAATCAGCATATAGCTCTCTAGTGAGGCCTTGGAAAGATCACTACATACCTAAACTAGTCCGCGATAAACTACATTCTTGAACCCATAAAATTGGCAAAACCGTATTGCATGAGAAAATTATAAACAACACTGAAATTCTGGCCATTAATGATACATTTGTTTCTGGAAAGTAAAATCAGTTCTAACTTGACAGCAATGAGGCCATCGGAATGTCTGAGACAACTTTAAAAATGTCTGCTGGACCTATGCTTAACAGCAAGAACTGCAGCTTTTTTTTACTGTGACTTTTTGAGGTCCTTGAAGGGAACTGGAAGTGGGGGGAGAAGGGGAGAGAAGGTGATTCAGTAGCATTTGTGCTCATGTTGGAAAGATGTGCCCGAAGGTGGGATAACAGAACTGAATATGGTAAGAGAACCAGATAGAGTTGATGGAATGACCAAAAGCAACTGGTGATTCTTTGGAGGGTGTAAGAACGAGGTGGCAGAAAAGGTGTGTTTCTTATATTCAGGGAGTTTGTGTTGAATTGCATTTTAGAGTAAACTTGAAAACCATCAGGACAATAATAGCTACTACTGTAAAATGGTTAGTTGGCAGTTCCAAGCTGGGAACTCACTTGAAAATGTACCCCCAGAGTGTATGAGTTACGTGGGTCAAGATGCAGGAGTCAATGGTCTGAGGCTGGACAGTGCACACTGACCAAGTCTCTCCCTGTGGTGGGCCCCAACTAAGGGTCCCTTTTTAGCAGGTTGCAAAAACCCAGCCCAATGGCCCACCCCCCAGCTCAGATGCCATCCTCACCAAAGGAGATAAGTCCCCAGTATTCTGCAGGTTGATATGTCTCAGAATTTACTTTAAACATAACAAAAAGAAGGGGAAATAATTCTTACTTTGGATATACAATATATTTAAAAATATGGAGTTTCCTCGTCAAAAGGATCCACCACTATGATTTGTTTATAGGAGGTCAGCAGGAGGCCAGCTTGATGGTATGAGATGGAGACAGAGCTGAATATGTCTTGATGAGGTGGTTGTTCTATGAACCCAGAGGAAAAAAGTAATGTAAATTTGGAAGGCCGGTAATTTGCAAAGTTTTCTTCTAGCCTGATTATTCATTTATTCTTCAGTAGTTACCATCACATAAGAAATTCATGCTGCCATCTCTGATTTAATTTCATAGGTCCCTGATAAAGTAACACAACTTACTAGTTATTTATACTGATACTGTCCCTCCATGTTGATGTTGCCCATTTTACATCTTTCTTACTATAATTTCTTACTATTATATTTATTTAAATTACAGATATTGACGAGTGCAAGGTTATTCATGATGTTTGCCGAAATGGGGAATGTGTCAATGATAGAGGTTCATATCACTGCATTTGTAAAACTGGTTACACTCCAGATATAACTGGAACTGCCTGTGTGGGTAAGTGCTCAATTTTTGATATTTATTCCCTCATGAAAATTGTAGATGTTAGAAAATAAAATAAAATCCTCAGAGTAAAAATATAAGAAACCTGTGCAATTGCATGGGAAAACACAAGACAGCAAGCAAAGACTATAGAATTTACTTTTTCTTTCCTTGGAACTAAAATTCTTTGTGAGACCCTACAGGTATTGAACAACAAGTCTTTAGTTTTAGAAGGGCTGTCACACTCTCTCTTTTATCATAGATCTGAACGAATGTAACCAGGCCCCCAAGCCCTGCAATTTTATTTGCAAAAACACAGAAGGGAGTTACCAGTGCTCCTGTCCGAAAGGTTATATTCTGCAAGAGGATGGAAGAAGCTGCAAAGGTAAAGTAAGAATGTGTCCTCACCCATCTTCTGGGGACCTCACTGCATGCAGTAGATCTTTAAGAAATCCTTAAATGAGAGGTGAAGCAGCATCTCTTCAAGAAAGAGCTGCTTCTTTGGGATGATTGCCTCTCAGGGCTCTCCCTGCCTCTGGTGCTGCTTGGAGGGAGGCGTAGGCCAGGAGGGCACAGAGGGCTTGGTGTAGCAGCAATCCCAGCAGCTCGCTGCCCCACAGGCATCCATGAGAACTTCAGAGACAACAGGGCTTGTCCACCAGTCTTGGGCTGGGCTGATCCTTAAATAATAACTTCCTTTCTGCACTCTGGTGATTTTTTTTTGTAGTCAAGCTACTCAATTATATCCTCCAGCAGAGTGCTTCCTCATGCTTCCTCAATACCATGAACCTAGAGGAAGTTATGGCTGATTAAGTCAACATTTTGTTTAGTTTTTGTTCTACCAGGGGCCATTCCTGCCCTCTAGGAGCTTATCAGAAACATAACCATTACAAAGTATTAAGAAACAGCAAAACTCTATGTCAAAAAAAAATCCCTTCCCACAAGAAGTTAATCTTTGCAAAATTTGTTCGGTGTAAATTTACTCTTGTAAACATCTTCCCCAATAATAAAAATTTCATTTACTGGGTGGCTAACACAAAATAGTCATACTTAAGGACCATTTGAAAAATGAGGAACTTAGAGAAGGAAAGGTAGATCTGCTGGCACCAGAGTTAGCTCATAAAGGTTCAAAATAGATAAAGGAAAGTCAGAGGAGTGAAGTGGTGAGGTACAGTGGAAGTGGAAAGCAGAGAGAGGCAGGGCTGCCTGTTCCTGAGGCTGCCAGAAAGGGAAGAGGGAGGAGACAGGTGATACAGGGTGACCTTACAAGCCATGGCCTAAAGCTTTTTTCTGCAGCTCAAATCCTGTGATTCCGTAATTTGGACAGAAAGGGTCCAGATAAGAGGAGAGAAGGTAAAAGGCATTCTTGTTGGCAACAGTACTCTGGGAAGCAATGATGCTGTCTTAAACACAGAAAAGGGAGTCCTTCTGCTTGACAGGAAGCACACGGTTGTTACTAATGCAGAAACCAGGAAAGTACAAGTAGCCACCCCCTGGTAGTGGAAAGAGCACAAGATTGGCTCCATTTTGAGAGAAGTCAGCACTGGGGGAAATATAGGGAAATCTTTTCAGTTTAGATCCACTCCAGATGTTACTCTAGCCAGAAATTGGCTCTGGTCTGCAGTTCTGAGTATAGTTCTGTGTGCAGCAAGAAAAGGTCACAAGAAAGGAAGTGATAGGGGAGAGATAGTGGGAAGCAAGGAAGAAAGGAAGGAGGGAGGAAAAGAAATAAGGAAGGAAAGAGGTGGGGAAGGAAGAAAAGAGTGTTATTAAATATACAGCCTCCCCTTATTTTTTAAAGAGTAGGTCTTGCTATGTTACCCAGGGTTCTCTTGAACCCATGGACTCAAGTGATGCCTAGCCTCAACCTCCCAGGTAGCTGGAATTACAGGTGCGCACCACCATGCACCTGTATTAATTAAAGTTCAACTATATGCTGAAATTTTCTTTGCATCTTTTGATGGTTTTTTCTTCTTGATGCTTTTAACTAGAAGTGAAGGTAATAATAAGCCCAGAAGCCGCAGCAGTAAAGAAGGGGCAAGTGCAAGGGTAGGATAACAGTAGTGTTGGAGAAATATTATATACAGGTTCTGAGAGTGCTATTAGTTTATCAGAATGAGTCTTTTTCTGTCCTTCACTTCATTTCTAGTTATACCATTTTGTTTTATCCAAAGGAGAACTTCTAAACAAGAAGCCTTTTTTTTTTAATTTTTTTTTTTTTTGCTGAGTGGACCACCTCATTTGAGTAAATGAAAAAAGAGCAAGAGCAAGCAGAAAGGTTTCAGTGAACCAATGAATTTCCTGCCTCAATATTTTTCTATATTTCAACTTGAATAGATAGATATTTTCAATGTGCTGGAAATGTTGAATCTTAAAATCTTTTAATTTTTTAATTTATATAACTTTTTTTTTTTTTTTGAGACTAGGTCTTGCTATTTTTGCCCGTGGAACTGCAGGCTGTCATTGCCTGGGGTACCACAGGCTCAAGCAATCCCCAGTCTCAGCTTCCCAGGTAGCTGGGATTACAGGCACGCACTACCCCGTCCAGCTATTTTTTTGGAACTAGGTCTTGCTACAGGCCCCAGGCGGGACTCGAACCACGATCCCTAGCCCTGGCCGCTTCATAGGCTGAAGCTTACAGGCACGAGCCACCATGCCCAGCCTTATTATAACTTATTTAAAAGTGTATCATTTCTTTGAGACCCCTTTCTTGAAGAATTACTGAATTCCTCTAAAAGAATTGAGTTTTCCTCAAATCCCTCAAAGAGCTATGGGGTCTAAATTTTACAATCTAACTTATGAACCCATTTAATCTTTAAACCCTTGTCTCCTGAATTCTCCCAGCCATTTCCTGTGATTCTGTTCTGGCCAGGGCCATTTGAAAGGTGGAAATCAAAACTTCTTCCTTTGGTGGTTTCTCTGTTCCTGTCCTGTCACTTAGCCTGAAAGCCCGTCTTGCATTTCCTTACAGATCTTGATGAGTGTGCAACTAAGCAGCACAACTGCCAGTTTCTGTGTGTTAACACCATTGGTGGCTTCACCTGTAAATGTCCTCCTGGATTTACCCAACACCACACTGCCTGCATCGGTGAGTGGGAAGGGAAATCCCTCTGTGGAAGGTAGCTATCCTGCGAGGGGTGGTTTTCTAGTTTCTCTTTTGTTGAAGTAAGACAAACATTCAAGACATGTGTGAGTACCTGTGGATATATAAGTGTGTGCATGGTTCACAGAGGTGTGTAAAAAGTACTAGCCTTATTTGCCTCTTGTAAGGGAATCATTCCTTCTCTCTAACAACATAAAGAGAGTCATTTAATCCCTGTTCACGCCCCTTCTTCTTGTAGACAACAATGAATGCACTTCTGATATCAACCTGTGTGGATCTAAGGGCGTTTGCCAGAACACTCCTGGAAGTTTCACCTGTGAATGCCAGCGGGGATTCTCCCTAGACCAGAGTGGTGCCAGTTGTGAAGGTGAGTAGATTCCTTGGTTTCACCCAGTTAACAGGATCTTGTGAAGGCATCTAGGTAACTATGAACACCTTCACTATTCCTTTATGAGATATCAGAGCTGAACATGGGGCAGCACCCAGATGAAGACAGGAAATATTTTGTCCATCTTGTATAGGTCCCATATCTTAGAGATCCATCATCTCTATAACATGCATGATCCTGTGTATAACATACTCTTTCTGAGTTATATCAAGACTTTTGCTCAGTCATTAATGTAATCTAATAGGAAAGGACTATGTCAGGGTACCCAGGAAAGCACCCTGTACCTCTTGGGGTGCTTCTGGGCTGGCGCATAATCAAGCAAACCTCAGACATACTGATAAAAGAAAAGCTCAAAAAGAAGTATAACAACATGTATAACCCCTGGATACATGGGAGACACCCACCGTGACTGTTTAACTCACCCCTTGGCTTCAGATTCCATCTTTAAAAGGGTAGCTAAAACAGAAGGACTGTGGAGGTGGGAAAAAAAGGATGGTCACTCACAGAGGTTACAGGCAAGGCACAGTAGATAAATGTGTGCAGATTTAAACTCTGTCTCTTAGACAAAACATAAGAGATTAGGTTGCTCTGGTACACACCCTTCCAGAAGGTTACCTGGAAGTATCTCTTCAGGGGCACCCTTCATGCAATCTCCAGAATCCTTCCATGACATCAACCTTTTGCTAAAAATAATTCTCTGTTTATTAGATGCAGAGGATACCCCAAACTGGATGAAGTATGTGAGGAATAACTTCTGATAATGTGCAATGTGACATTGAAATTATTTTTTTAGGATTTTATTTTGCTATTGACATCTCTTGGGTACCAATAGGCAATGTAATTAATTCACACAGCTGTCTCATAGAGTGTTCCTGCCTTTGTTTCTTCACCATTTTTATTTGTAGACTTTACTGGGGACATCTGACTGTCCTTGGATGTAAACTCTATAGGGTAGCTATTTTTGAAGTTTTAGTGGTAGAATAATGTTGTAGAGGTCAGATTTCTCTCTCATTAAAATTATCTTGCACTTGGCATGAACATGAATGTTGCTTTGGAGAATGCCCAAGACAGTTGTTGCTGTAGCTTAAGGACAGCTCTGCTCTGCCTTTTCAGATGTGGATGAATGTGAAGGAAACCATCGCTGCCAGCATGGCTGCCAGAACATCATTGGGGGCTACAGGTGCAGCTGCCCGCAGGGGTACCTCCAGCACTATCAGTGGAACCAGTGTGTGGGTAAGTAGCTGTTCCTTCTTAACAAGAGGAGTTGCTGTGATGAGCTGAAATCCTGCTTTGTTTCTGAAAACTTCAGACTTGCTGTTGCAGCAACAGATACGCATTTAAAATTGTCCTTGCCTGGTTGGAACCAGAGGGAAATATAACCACTGCAAAATAGCAAACTGAGAAAAAAAAATAATAAAGGGGACTTGGAGGGCCTCTGAAATGAAATGCCTCAAGAATTTCTTGATTCCCCAAATCCCCCCTCAAACCCCCCACACCCACACCCAAGAGCCCTTTTACTCATAAGCCCACACAGGGTTTTGTTTGTCTCAGGGGCCAACAAAGTCCCACCTCTCTGACTAATAACAGCAACGAGTCCTTGGCTGTTAAGGGTGACTCAGTTCCTGGATTCACAAAAGTGGTTCCATTCAGCTCTGCCATCTTGGGGGCAGAGTTCAAGCAGCAGACACAGCAGGATTTTTGTTTTGTTTTGTTTTTGAAACCAGGTCTCGCTATTTTTGCCCATGGAACAGCAGTTTGCCCACGCAACTCCTGTTGCACGGGGTACCACAGACTCAAGCAATCCCCAACCTCAACTTCCCAGGTAGCTGGGATTACAGGCACACGCCACCATGCCCAGCTATTTTTTGGGACTAGGTCTCGCTGTGTTGCCCCAAGTGGGACTTGAACTGCGATCCCTAGCCCCAGCTGCTTTATAGGCTGAAGCTTACAGGCACAAGCCACCATCCTGGCTTCACAGCAGGTTTTTGCAAAATTGCTAAATTATTTTTTTTTAAGTAAGGAAGACCCACAGACTCATTAAGTTGAAATTACTCTTTTATTTATTTATTTATTTATTTTGAGACTAGGTCTCGCTATTTTTGCCCGTGGAACCTCAGGCTCACATTGCCCAGGGTACCAGAGACTCAAGCAATCCCCAGCCTCAGCTTCCCAAGTAGCTGGGATTACAGGCATGCGCCACCACGCCCAGCTATTTTTTGGGACTACATCTCGCTACGGCCCCCCGGCGGGAATTGACCACGATCCCTGGCCCTGACCGTGGCTTCCTAGGCTGCCACCTACAGGCATGTGCCACCATGTCTGGCCTGAAATTACCATTTTTGATAAGTAATGTCATTGAAAAATAGAGCCATGCATAGCAGAGACTCTAAACATTGTCAGTTTGGAGTCACCCCAGATCCATCTTGTCAAAATCCCATGTTGTGCTGATGAAGACCCAGAGGCCTGGGTAGAAAGGCCACCTGCCCTTAGACAGTTCTTCCCTATCAGGAACCAGAACCCAAGGCTATGATCATCCTACTCATAGTGTCTTTCAGGGGCCGAGTCACTCAGTAAGCCTCTGCAGAGCATAGCTGCATGCTTGGAGCTGAGTGTCTTGTACTGGGTACAGAACCCTTCTTAGTTAAGAGACAAAAAAGAATGACTCTGCATTGCAATACTTCACTGTACTCCAAAAACACATTTGGTGTGTTTTCATTTATTGAAATTGTGCCTCTTCATCTGGTTTGATTCTTTACAAGGCACAGATTTGCACAGCTGAGCAGGGTTGGCTAAAATGACCCCAGAGCTTGAGAAGTTTAGACTTCATAATTTGCTGACCAGCTGTCTGCTTTTAATGGAAATGCCTTAGTTCACTATCAGTTCAGGAAGTTCTTGGATTTTAGTCACCAGTGTCTGCCACTGGTCACAGAACTTCCACAGTGAACTTCATTATTCAATATATAGAATATGAGCCTGTCTACTATTGTTACATAGGTACCTTAAATGAATGTGGAACTGTCGAGAAAGATCTAAACGAGGTGAGAACTCCTAGACCTGGCTCTCTGCTTCCTACCTTCAATCAGGAATAGTAAAGATGACCAGGTCCAGGAGTGGATGTCCCCATTTACCTGCAGATTCTGCTCTGGCTCCATGAAGATCATCCGCTGGCTGAGAGTTCTACAAGAATAAGTTGACTGAAAAGTAGAAAGAGGTTGGGCAGTTCTTGATACCCAAGAGATCCCAGTCAAAACTAGGTTCTTAATAGGAATTATAGTTGCTGGGAACGAGTGTTGCCTGGAGCCGGAATGGCTTCCCTAGAACAGTGCTCAGTGTGGCTGGTCTCCTGAGCCTGTCCTCCCTAGATCTTCAGTCCAGGTCAGCCAGATGTTCACTCTTAGAAGATGGACTTGAAGGATGAGGGGACACAGGTTCCACTGGTTTTTAGAAAACCAACTTGCTGGTGGAGTCGACCCATTTTCACTAACTAGAGAAAGGAAAAGAAGGTCTACCTACATTTTGGGGCCTTGTTGTAGCATAACTTACATAGACTGTTCAAACGTGGTGCCGGAACCTTTGATTTTGGAGGAAGTGTGTGTGGGTTTTAGTTTGCTTTTAAAGAGTATTTTCCAGAGACTCTAATGCCATTTTAATAAAATTAGAATGATCTTTTTATGAAAAAACAAAATCCTCACAAATTTAACTACCAACTAAAAGGATAAAACAAAGATTTGGGAATGTGGACAAATTCTTTGTGTAGCTGTTTACTGCAGGGTTTATGGGATGAGAAAGGTTAGGAAAAGTACATGACATGTTAAACAAATTGTGGTGTTTGTATATTGATAAAAAGGAGTACACAAACAGGCAATTTTTAAGCTGTAAATATTGAACCACTGCCAATTTCTTATCTTAATCCATGCTATATCAACCACACCTCTCCAGTGAAGATAAGCTTTATTGGAAACTTTTTTAGGTTCTTGGAGAGGAAAAAACTAGAAAGGAACATGAAAGAGGAGAGAATTCTTTTTTTTTTTTTTAAGAAACTAGGTCTCTCTATGTTGCCCATGGTTATCTCGAACCCAAACTCAAGTGATCCCCAGCCTCAGCCTCCCAGGTAACTGGGATTATAGGCATGCGCCACCATGCCCAAAAAGAATTCTTCTTGAGTAGAGTAGATATTTATAACACAGATAGATCTTCAAAGCTACAAAGAACCTTAGAGATGATCTAGTCTGACCTTTTCCCCAGCCAACATGGTCATCTTGGTTTGACTTGAATACTCCCTAGAAGGGTACACGCTTTCTCCAACAGGTGTTTGTAAATACCTTCAAGCCCTTTGCAGTGCCCCTTTATACAGAATAAACTTTTTTTTCCCTCTGACTTATAATTATTGTTCCTATTTCTGTCCCCTGTAACAAAACTGAATAAATCTAAGCTTCATGTTGACAGGTCTTCCCGCATGTATACTCCTGCCCCATTAGAGTACCCACTCTAGAGTACCCACTGGACACAGCCCCCAAGCCCTGCCTAAAGCACCAGCCTCAGGGGGTCCGTTTAGATCGGTTCCCCAGAGTCAAGAGCAGATGGCAAGTCTGTAGCTGAATGGAGGGGCAGGGAGAAGACAACCAGCCTCAATTATTCTGGGGTGCCCATGGCTTCCATTGGTCCTTATCACATACCTTATCTTTAACTGAAGAGGAAGAGAACATAGATGATGGTATGTTTAACCTCTTCTGTTCTAAGAACCCTGGAACCAAAGTGACTTTGGGTGGATACTTTAGAGTCCTTGGGTAAAAAGGGTCTGCATAGATGTACCTGTAAGTAGGGATGATCCACAGTTGACTGCTGCATCCATGCTTCATACATAAGAAAGAAGGCGGGAAGGCAGGCAATACGCATGTGTGATTATATTGTGTTGTGTTGTATTATTATTAAATAATGCAAGCACTCTGCCCCTACCCTATCTACCCATCTATTTTTTAATTAAACAAAAAGAACTTAAAAGTAGACATTTTCTTTGGAAAAAAAACATTTTCTATATAAATGTAGTTACCTGGGCAAATAAGGTAAATCAGTTTCAAGTACCAGTTTCAGTGTGGGTGAGTTTCCTGAGGTTGTGGCATAAGCTCATTTGAATGCACATCTAGGTGGGCTTCTCTCAGCAAACAAAGTGAATCCTAGGGGTTTGGCACTTGGGATCTGGCTCGGTGTCTCTGTCTTGCTGCCACTGCTGGGAGATCTCAGAGGAGCTTTCTGAGACTCCCTTTTATCATCTGTAAAACAGGGATTATAATGCTTACCTCCCTTGGTTGCTAGGAAGATTCAATAAATGAGGTTAAGCACAGAGTGGCCTATCTTTTGTGCAGTAGGTGTTTAATAAATATCAATCACTTTTCCCTCCTTCCTTCCACTGGAAGTAGTTGCCAAATTTGCTGAGTGAAGAGGCCAATCTACTTGCATTCAAATGAGGATATGCCTGGAAATGGGCTACAGTAAATAAAAAATATCTAAGCTTGCTTCCAATATGCCCTGCAGAGGCAGGTCTTTAGAAATAGATTAGAATTTTTTTTAAGTATAAATCAGAAAAAATGAGAAACTTCAGGTTTTTTCCCTTCAAGTTGATTTTTTAAAGTTAGACTTCTTTTTCCTGCTATTACCACCAGATTTGGCAGTTCCCTGTGGGTAGCTGATCCGGCAGCATCTGTCTCTCTTGTGGGCTTTTCCCAATTATTGCTAGTGAAGTCTGTCCTAATTCTCTTCCTGCCATTAGTTTTAGACACTGCCCAGCCCCTCTGGGCAGGAGGCTGGTTTGGATCGGGGCACCATTTGCAGATGGGAGCAGACATACCAGAAGGCACTATTCATCCCCAGGACAAGCACCTGGGGGCTTTTGCAAAATTTTGAAAAGGAAGTACAAGTGGGGCGGACACTTCCTGTAAGATGTCAGCCCTTGCCAGCCCTCCACTTACTCTGCGAGGAGGACTGGAAAGTAGCTGCCTCCAGGAATGTGGTTGGTCTCTGCTTTGGAGAGTCAGCTCAATTCTGGGCACTTGGGAAGCAAAAATTCAGAGATCTGCAGGATTCCTTCCCTCCTCCCCTGAACCCTGAACCTTAGCTACTTACCTGCCCTGGGATCTTCACGAGAGGTTGATAGAGTAGAACATTCTAGTGTTGTCTTCAGATAAGAACTGGAGTCTGTTGGCCCTCAGAATGACCCCTCTGTTGTGCTCCATCTGGCACACTTAACCAACACCTTTGCAGCACAGCAAGAGGCCACATCCTTCCCATAACTTTCCCTCCTATTTCTCCCCTTACCCTCACTTCCCTCCAAGCTCTGCCTACCTCACCTTCCTGAAAGCAGTTGCCTGACCCAGATGCCTCAGAGAGAACTCTGTGGGTATCACACCTGTGTTTTTGGTTTCCCTGCAGATGAGAACGAATGCGTGAGTGCTCACATCTGTGGAGGTGCCTCCTGCCACAACACTCTGGGGAGCTACAAGTGCATGTGTCCTGCTGGCTTCCAGTTTGAACAGTTCAGTGGCGGGTGCCAAGACATCAATGAGTGTGGCTCTTCGCAGGCCCCATGCAGTTATGGCTGTTCCAACACTGAAGGCGGTTACCTGTGTGGCTGTCCTCCGGGTTACTTCCGCATAGGCCAAGGGTAAGCTCTGATCCCCCTGGTCAGGCCTAAGTGGGCATCTCTTGCAATGTAGTTACAGATCTCTTACTCACAATGACCCGCCCTGGGAGAGGAAAAAATCATGCTATTTGTAATACTGCTCATTATCCCATTTAGCCCCAAAATCTTAGGGGCTAAGTCCCTTATTGAAAGGGACTTCTAGATCTCTGCAAATTCCTAGCACATCAAGTGAAATGGTGACTCTCCCTCATAACTACCTCTCTCTATGACTTCCATATCTCACACTCTTTTCAAATATCTAGTGGGAAGGTGAGTCATCTCGCAGGAAATTGGGGGCTGTACATGGCAGAGGGTGCATCTGCATTGTGATGGTCCATCTTCTCTTGGGACAAGAAGGATTCTATCTTGGGTTCTTCTCATTTAGATCCTTTTGGGTAAAGGAAAACGATGTCTTTTCTTGCAGTTTTATATTTCAGACTGAAATCAATACTAAAAATTACCAGGAAAATATGAAACATGAGAGCTGAAATAATTGTGTTTTCCAGGTAGACTGCTTCACCACATTGCAGTTGTGAAGATAAGTCAGGGAATACTTTTATTTTACTTTAGTGGTTAAAAGTTTAGTGATAGGTTTTCAAATTTTAGCTCTTGTTCCCTGCTGAATTAATCTGGACCTGGATTATCAATTCAGTTTTGGCTCTCTGGTGAAGGATCTCAAAATTTTTAATGAGGAACACACAGACACTAAATACATGTAAACACATTTTCTCACTGCCCTCACATGTGAAATTACATTTTCATACACATATACATACTGTAATAGCAAATTATTCATCTAGTCATCTTTGATTTCTTGGCGTAAAAGTTAGGGAATTCATTTTAGACCTATATTGATTTGAAGGTGAAAGAATGTTTATGGGAAGCACAAAGAATACCAGTCATGGGACACGAATTCTCAAGATATTTGTGTTTGGCTCCCTACAGACTCATTCTTTATAAATTTAATGCCAGAAACCATTTCCCAGCAAAAATTGTGACACCCCAATCTGGCATCTGGCCAGGGAGACTTTGTAGTCACATTTCTTGTAAGTGGTGTTCCAAGGATAAAAAATACTAGAAAGGAGTTTTGAGAAAGGAACCAAAGTCTACAAATTTTAAACTTGCCTTCTAATGATTTAATTATTAGGCGTATATCATGCACACACACACATACACACACACAGAGGAAGAGTATTTGTCATTTCATCTCTTTTTTTCCTATGCATTTTGCATTGCAATATAAAAGAAGAGGAAAGGAACTCCAGAAAGTGGACTCTGGCAGGATAGCAAAAAAATACTAAGAACATGTAAATTGCTGCAAAAAAAGAAATTCTGTTCAATGGCATCTCACTTTGAATCCTAAGAATATAAAGGAAAATGGCTTTGCAAGGGCAGGCCAACTATGATAGAAAATAAAGGTAAATCGTTTTTTCTCGTTGTGCCACATTAGTTGAAATCTGCCTGCTTTTTACAGTGTTAGCTTAGCTCTGAATAACCATGGTGGGCCCTGCCCCCAAATAAAGATTCCTTTAGGAACAGTTGGATATTTCAACACATTTTGAAAGAGGAGCCTGGTAAATGCATTCCAAATGGCCTCTGAAATAGTAAGCAGAGTAACAAACCAAGGTGCTTGTGAAACATGTGAGCCTCCTTCCATAACTTGGCTTTGATAGCTGAAAGGCAAAGAAAAACAGCTGAACGAGGCCTCTCTTGGGCATGAGTTTATTTACCCAGCCTCACATGAGTCAGAGACAGTGGTCCTAGTGGTTTTGAATGACTTGAAATAATTTCCCACAGTCGGGCAAGCTCTTACACATGTCTTTTATACACCACATACCTTCACAATTTATTACTAAACCAACCTCAGTTGTCACCTAGAGCTTTCTTCCTAGGTTCAATAGCTTCAGCCAAACAATTGGAAAGAGTTCTCCGAGCTGGAGTCACCAAGGGTGGTGACAGTGGTGACGACAGTGGTGGTGGCAGTAAAATGGGAAAAGGGCAAAGAACTGGAAAGTGTGTCTCACACCTTTCTCACTCCCCTGGAGTCTGTTTCATAGAAAGGAGGCCATTGTATTTAATGTCCCAAGTACAGGCTCTCCCTCATCCCCAGTTCTCTTATTTCCACTCCACATAGCCCCGAGCACCAGCACAGCAAAATGCCTGTCACATTAGCTGTGGGAAGTGAAGGGGCAAATAAATATACAAAGCAGATTTCTGAGCAGTAGAAAGGAATCAGTGAACTTAGGGCTTTGGGAAGTTGAAAAACACAGAGGATTTCAGTGTGGCTTTGAGAATCTGCCATCATCCAGTGGGCAGATCATCAGAGGCAGAATGTCACTCACTATCCAAGATGCAGCCTTCATCAAACTGTCCCCCCACTTCTCTTATCTCCAGGTTCTAATGAACAACCTCTGTGCTCCCCTTCCACCACAGGCACTGTGTTTCTGGAATGGGCATGGGCCGAGGCGGTCCGGAGCCACCTGCCAGCAGTGAAATGGATGACAATTCACTCTCTCCAGAGGCATGTTACGAGTGTAAGATCAACGGCTACCCCAAACGGGGCCGGAGACGGAGAAGCACAAACGAAACAGATGCCTCTGACATCGAGGTGGGTCAGAAGGTGGTTTCTCTCGGTGTCTCCTATTGCAGAATGGCCTTCCAGATGCCTGTGGTTTCCTCTGAGGATGCTCCAAAGTGTGAAAAAGCTCCCTGGGGAGAAAATCCAGACATTCCCTGAGCTCTGGGCCACATTTTATGAGAGTCTGTGGGACATTCTTGAGTTTCTTGCCACTTTCAGGGAGTGGCCATTTGAAGGTTTTCACATACTTGCTCATTTCCTCTGTCTCGCCAGAAAGAAAGTCAAACACCCACCCGAAGTCTGCTGAAAGGACAAGGTCTGAGATCCAGGACAGCAAGTGGGCAGAATAGTGAAGTGACATAGTGCTCTCTGCACGGGACGCCAAGTTCTGTAAGCTAGAGGCTCCTCTACTGAAAAGAGCCATGTGGAGTGTGAGCGAACTTGGACTCTAGACAAAAACAACATGGAGCTCAAGGAGCCTGGTTTTCTTTGCCTTTAGTCAACTCAGAAACACACAGATCTTCCCCTGGACCTCTGGCTCAGGGCCCGGAGAGTCCAGCACATGTGGTCCCAGAGAGGCCAGCAAGAAGCCAGGTGAAAAGCATGGAATATTAGCAGATCATCAGAGTCAGGAAGTAGGTTCATAGGTGTGTCCTTCAGAGGGGATGGTTTTGCGTCAGAGAAGAAAATTGAAATAGACTGGTTCTTTCTTAGCATCCGTGCTGCAACCCATCCTCTGTGGTTTGGGAAATGAGATAAGTCTTTGGAAAGAAAATCATCTAAAACAGTGTTTCTCAAACTCAAGTGTGCATCTGAATCATCCAGAGGCTTGTTAAAATGGATTGCTGGGAACCCCCCACCTCCGGGGGTTTCTATTCAGTAGAAGCTGCATCTGTAACAGATTCCCAGGTGATGCTGCTACGACCGGTGCAGGGACCACAAGTTGGGGTCCACTGCATTAGACAACCTCCAGATACAAGTGATTTCAGCTTGACTTTCTTCCTGACATAGCTTCATGTTTTCAATATTCTGAACATGTGCCAATTTAACGTTTGTGGTTAATGTATTTCATGAGTATGCGTTTTCAGCAAAGTATCTGCAGTGTGAGCAGCAAGGTGTATTACTTGTGAGATTTGAGTGGCTTTTTCTGCAATGTGGGACCTAAGTAGCTTCATTTACACTCTATTTAACACACTGTCATGTGTCTTTTCCTAGGACCAGTCTGAAACGGAAGCCAACGTGAGTCTTGCAAGTTGGGACATCGAGAAGACAGCCACGTTCGCTTTCAATATTTCCCACATCAGTAACAAGGTCCGAATCCTAGAACTGCTTCCAGCCCTGACCACTCTGACGAATCACAACAGATACTTGATTGAATCTGGGAATGAAAATGGCTTTTTTAAAATCAACCAAAGGGAAGGGATCAGCTACCTGCACTTCACAAAGAAGAAGCCAGTGGCTGGAACCTATTCATTACAAATCAGTAGTACTCCACTTTATAAAAAGAAAGAACTTAATCAGCTAGAAGACAAATATGACAAAGACTACCTCAGTGGTGAACTGGGTGATAATCTGAAGATGAAAATTCAGATTTTACTTCATTAATTCACCATCCAGAGACCAAATAATTGAAAAAAAAAAAAAAAGCAACAACACAAAGATAGATAGGTAAAACTGAATTTTCCCCTGTCAGAATTTTCATATCATAGGTGCAATCTTTCACCAGGTAAATTTCTATAAAGCACTATTCTTGTATTACAAAAGCAAGGTACAGGTGACTGCCCTAGTTCAAAACAACCACTTTCTCAGGCTTCCCATGTGTATAGCTAAGCTACCTTGTCATAGGTGTTGACTCTTGAAAACTGGGATTTGTATTTCCATTGGGGGTTGACCGTTCATACTGAGGTGCCGTGCTACTAGGAGACATACAGGAATGTGCTTTCCATTGATGGACTGTTCTATTTTTTTCAAATTTTTAAACTTTTCTTCTCCAAATACAAGTACTAGGTTGGTCATTTATAATATCTATTTGGTGCTAGAATATTCTCAAACTAGATTTATAAATGCACTGTAATATTTACACAACTTAGAAACCAAATGACAAGTATCCAATTCAAATACTTCACTAATTTCAATCAACCAAAGTTAGTTCAGTAGCTTCTCTCAGTTATGAGTATAATGCATTACATGTAAATTAAGTGTGTGTATACTGTAATCGTGCTCTTTTTATCATTGAAACATTTATAAACTAGAATAATGATGCCCTTCATGGGAGGGTTTGTAATGGTGCTTATTAAGACCAAAGACTTGTTCAGTGTAAACACCAAGAGGTAATGAAATTTCTGTGACTGGCCCACACACACCTGGAGGTCTGGGAGGACCAGGAAGCAGCCTCAGCCACCAGACGACCAGCAGCGCCTCCTTCATCACACCTGTACAGTATGCAAGATCACCCTCGGTCATGACTGTCAACAAGGGGTCCATGTCATAAATGTCACAATAAAACAGTCTTCTTCTTTTTTTTAGTTTATCCCCTTGTGACTTTGTGTTCTTGCATGGATATGGGGTTACAGGGACCATTCTGGAGGCTGAATGAGTTCTCCCAAATGTATATGACCTTGGGTCTGGCCAAATTGTGGCCAAATGTATAACCACTAGGAGAAAATTTAAAGTATTTGAGTCAGTCTCTTGTTTTATTCATTAAAGATAGTGGGGTCATTTCTCAACAATAAAATATTTAGATTGTAGCATCATTTCTAAAATTTGGTCTAATTAATCCTGTGACTTTTAAATTACTAGATTCAAGTATTTTAAAGTATCAAGTTCAGTCATTGTCTTAGAGCACATGCATTTCATTATGAAAGATTTATCATGCCCCCTCCCCTCCAATATATACACAGTGCTGGCAAGCCTTAGGTGTTCCATCATTACACCCCCCCCCCCACATCTGTTGTTAGTCAGAGCTAGTCTAATTACTAAGGGATAATTCCAAATTGAATCCAATAGAATGTTATAACTGTTTTCTGAATGTCATAATTTGAAAATGCTGTCTTAAGTACAATATTGAATATTTAGCAGTTAAACTCATTCAATGGATTTGATATCATATCCATTTTTTAAAATATTTTTTTAAATCCCCAAGGGCAGTAAACTAAAAGGGTAGTAAAAATAAAGGTGAAATAAGATTGCAGCATGAAGGGAAAAGAAATCATGCAGAACATAGGCAAGTCTTCTCTCAAAGTCTCTAAAAAATTAGGCTGAATGAGATGGACTAGGTATGCTCCATAATGTTCTAGAAGGCAAAACCTTCATTGGTGTAAAGCCCACTTCATCGCACACTTCCCCAACTCATGAGTTACCCATGAATTTCCTTGTAACATAGCGGACTCCCTGTCACTAAGCATAATGGCAGCCAGTGGTTCAGGATAGCTTCATCCACCTAACAGTCCGTGAAAGTATTGAGATATTTTGACATCCAAAAGAATCTTGGTCTTAATAGGCACTCCATAGGGATGATCTCAGTGACTATTTTGGAAGGGTTTTTTACATTGGTGAAGAAGTTAAAACATGACTCAAAATTTCCTTCCAACTCTGCACCTATGATACTATGACAAATACACAGAAATTGTTAGAGTAGAATAGATAGCATAGGGTAAAGAGTTTACAAATGGAAAGTGTCTTTGATAATTTGACCAGAAATGCATTATATTCAATAATGGATTTTCTTTATAACAAACAACAGAAGAAAATAGAGTTGGCACATAAGTAGATCACTTTGATATTTTTAATAGTCTCAATCTGGATTGTATTTATTCCAGAGCCAACAATTTTCAACAGCATATTTTCCATGTTTCTGACTGTAACAAAAAATTTTCCTCATTGTTCCATTGTAAATATTCTTCTTGTCAGGACCCTTTTTATTCCTGAGATTTAAACCTGTACCTTTTAGTTGTCTGTGACCTTTCAATGGTTGGCGAACGGGTTTGTAAATCTCTCAGAAGCTTGAAAATGTCTCTACACCCCCAGCCCATTTCATTTGCCAATAATTATTTTGTAAGTAGGGTTGAAATGAACTCAGCTGGCCTTGTGAAATGTTTAAACTTGCACAAACAACTACATTTTTGTTCAACAAATAGCACTTTACTCAGCCAAAATTGCTTTGGATGCTGCCATTACAAATACTGTTAAACTTCAGAAATCATGTTTGTAAATTAGATGAGCCAAAATAAAGGACAATTAGGTTGATGCTCTACTAGTATATTTAAAAGTTATCTATCTAAAAACTGAGATGTTAAAATAATAGTCAGCTTTGTATATAACACAGAATCTGTCTTATGCTAATTTCAGCTGTAGTTCTTAGAGATACATGATTAATGTAATGATTACATGGTTAAGGACATTGTTTTTAGCACAGTTCATACGAAATAAAAGAACATTGTTTTTATGTACTAGGGATTATTTTTAAGAGAGACTAGTTTTTACGGTTGAAGATGGAGTTTTTTTTACCCCATTGCCAGTTTTACATAACACTCTCAAAAAAAATTAAAAGATCAAACTAATTTCCTTTATTATGTTTTTTGAAAATCCAATGTGAGCTCAACGTTTCTTGTTAAGAAAGGAGTCTCAGAATTATCCCAAATTTAAGGCTGGAGAGAAACAAGAAAGCTGTGAATTTGATTTTGTAAGTGTTCACAACTGGGTTCACTTACAGGATTGAATTTCAATGAAAGATTCTGACATCCTCACAAAGGTCTGTAAACATGAGGGTCTTTTACATTTGACACCTGATGTACATTTGGCAAGAGCTGGCACTATTATAAAATCTGTTAATGTCAATTAACTGCTAATGATTCCAAAATGGATTTTTTTTTTTGTCAACAAAGTCAACAAAGCTCTGTTTAGCACATAAGTGGTTTTACCTCCTTCGTCCAAACATGACTTATGAGCACTGCTTCTCTTTTACTTTGGACAGTGGAAGGTGCATCCTGTTAAACTGTGCTAGGTCAGAGCAGGTAAGCGGGTAAATTTCCCACTAGCTCAACTCTGCTCTCTAGCTGTTGTTCATTTTGTTCCACACAAGATAATATTTGTTATTTTTGCCCCCGCAGCTCTCCATTTCATAAACAAAAGTAGCATTATCTTTCTCCTCTCCCTTTTGCCCCACTTGGGTTCATTATAAGTCAGCCAGAAGGTATCACACTCAGGATGTCTAGCAGCCTTAGCTAAGCTAGAAGTTCAGCATTACAGAGGTAGACACTTGAGCAGAAAGCAGCTGCTCTCTTTAGTGGTGGCTACGTAGTCCCTTACCTGGCCCCGTATGTTCTCTGTAGCTGTGCTGGCAGTTTCACAAATCAGAAGAGGTCTGTTTCACTTAACATTAATTCATATTACATAAAATTCTCTCTGGAAGAAGAATTAGATCAAAGCTACAAGAGTAAGCATTTTCTCCTTTGAAAAACATGCTGATAATTACACATCTTGTCAATTGACATGAATAGGGCACTGCCTGTGTGGTTGTATCTACCTGGTGAGCTCTGGGTACCGTCAGTGACTCCGCTGTGTAAAAGGCCCTACCTGTTGGGAAAGATCAGTGGGACTGAATCAGAATTTCAAAGGCTTCACAGACAGGGCTGGATTTGCATCTGTGTGTTTTGTTACAACATGAATCAGCCTGATGTGCTATTGGTCATTCTGTTTTCAGTTATGACAAGCTTATCCCCTTTCTGGGGACAAATGACTCCAGATCACACCCACCCTGTCCACTCATTGGCCTTACACACACCTGGAGAAGACTTGGGAGCCAGGGACACACTCCCATAAAGAGGCTGATGCTTTTAGTCGCAAGTTCTTCCAGCAGGAGTCATGATTCTTGGTTCACAGAATTTTAGCCTCTTCGATCTGGTAAAGAAAGTTGACTGAGAGTCCAGGCTAAGGTTCTGAGGCCTTGAGAAGAATCTGGTCTGTGTCCTTATGCTATAGAAAATTAGAGATCACAAGGCTGCATTCAAGTCTTGATTCCCTTGCTGAGTCAGCTGGCCCAAGGCAACTTGATATCTCTGAGTCTTGTTTTTCTCATCAGTATATGGGGTTATAATAACACTTTCCCTACATCCTCACAGGGTCAGTGTGACTCCTCCCCACCTTTTTTTAATCTAACGCCTTAATCTAACTTTAACAATTTCTTTTAAAAAGCACTTAGACCAGTATCCTTCTGAGTGTCACCCAATCCCGAATAATTGTCACCCTCTTTATCCACCAGTTCAGGTGTCTTAATGGCATAGATCCGAGGCTAAAATTCCCTGACCTTCTGCTCATACAGCATGGCCTCACTTTATGTGCATGCCAATCAAGGAAAAAATACAATCTCTAAAAGCAAAACAGGGAATGTAATGTTGCAAATTATATGTGTAACTCACTGATCTAAGAGCTAAGCTCTTTTCTCTTTGAGCAAACCAAGTGAAGACTGAGGAGCTAGAGCTACACCTTGCAGGCCCTCCAGCCTCTTTTTCACCACTCCTCCCCAATCAGTAATTGCTCCTCACGATGCTGTGACCCGTTGCTGCCTCCCCTGTGCCACGCATGGGGCAGATGGCAGAGTCTGCTTTGCCTATCTCCGCTGCCCAGCTGAGCACCTGACACTAAACAGACACTTAGTATGTGTTGAAATGATCAATGGTTGAAATTGGAGGAAGTACAGGTGAAAATAGGAAAGAAACAAATCAGAACTCATTTCTTTTTTCGGTGTCTTGGCTTCTCTTCTATTCCTTACTTTTACTGGCTTTTTTTTTCCCCCACAAATTCCACCTACATGAAGACAAAATAGAACCAGTTACCAAGCCTGCAGAAGCTTTACATAAGGGTGGCAGAGCAACCTTCTCCCTGTGGTGGGTCCCACACTGTTCTCTTTGGTGAGGACTTTACTAGATATGACTAGACTTTGCAGCCTCCTGAAAGAAGGGGCAGGGTGTATGGGTGCTCAGTTCACACAGACCTAGGGGACTGGGGCAGGTACAATTTTGTAGCAAGTTCATATTTGATATCAGCCAGGATCCATGCCTAGATCTTGATAAGTCACTAAAGACACATTCTAGCTTACCTGACCCAACATGATGCTGGAAATGGTTTTCAGTAGTGAGCTTACCTATAGAGTTAGATGCTTAGTTTCAAATGAAACTTACAAATGCCCCTGAAACCAGACATTTAAAAGATTGATACAACTTGGAGAAGATGAGCTAGAGAGTCTGGGCTTTGTCTGCTCATTTTATGTATTCATTACTGGCAAGAAAACACTTGTTGAAAATCATAGTTGAAAGGTTTTTCAGAGTTTGGCTGATCTGACAAATATGAGACAAATATAATTTATAAAGTTAAATATTGACACAAATTATAATCCCATGGCTTTTTAGTAAGGGTGCTGTAGACTTATATTGAAAAAGGAAGTTAAACATTTTCAAAATATTTATATTTGGCAGAAACTGACTGGATGCTCACCTATTTCATACTGAGCCCATGATAAAAATTACACCCCTGATCTCCCCTGGATTTAGGTTGGGCTCATATGATAGAATCTAAACACTGGAATTTCAGAAATGATAAAGGACATTTCCAGGAATTTCCACAACCAAACAAATACAAACACACAATTATCAACACTCACTTTTTTCACTGCAAAGAATCTGCATCAATGGTTCTCAACCTTGACCATACATAAAAGTGATTCACAAAGTTGTGAAAAAAAATCCCATCTCAAATCTGTACCCCATACTTTTAGCATTGAGGTTCAGCCACGTTCTGTTGTAAAAGGTATATATTTACACAGTGAAATACTATTCGGTGATCAAAAAGACAAACTCATCATTTATGGCAACAAGGATGGAACTAAAAGGAATTATGCCAGCTGAAATTAGTCAGAAAGAAAAAGATGGTCTCACATGGAATATAGAGAGACCAAACAAAAGGACAAGATAAAATTATCAAGCAGATAACAGAACCAAAGTATACAGCAAGGAAGGGAGAGAGGGGAAGGACAAAATTAGGGGAGGGAGGAGCACAAGAGATTATGGTGATAGTTCATGAGTAACATGGTGGTAGAGAACTTTGGTGTATACAAGGATGTAAGAAAAATATATAATCAATAAAAAAAGGAATATAAAAATTAAAAAGAAAAAAATTTCTCCAGGTTTCCAGGTGATTACAATTTGCAGCCCAGGCTGAGAACAGCTGCTCCAAATCTCCAAATCTTTAGGTCCACTAAAGTGAAAGTAAGGCAATCTGGAAAAATTCATTCATTCTAGGTAGTCACTGCTGACCTGTGGGACATGTGTTCACACACACAGGAGCTTCAATCATGACACTTCCCAACCCTGTCAACCATTTTCACTGCATTGGGGGCATAGCATCAGGAGAGAACAATGGAGCATCAGCAAGGCCTGGCTCACAGAAGAGGGTAGATGCCTTTTGCTCACACCAGCCATGGAGCAAGATTGTTATTCTTGCCTCTAGGCCAGTAGATAGTTCTCAGTCTCAATCCGAAATTCTCGTCTTGGCAAAATGTTGATGAACCACCCTAAAAATATCTAAATCAGAAATCAGTGAGCTCATTTACTAATATCGCTATTTGCAAAATTAGAAAATATAAATTGGTATTTTCAAACAAATCAGTTCTCTGGAATGAAAAGAAAAATTTCTTTTCAAGAAGCTACCAGTTTCTGCTAGTAGTGTGCAAGTTACACAGCACAGCAAGCTGTGCTGGCTCCAGGTTCACTCAGCTCAACCTTGAAGGGGGGGGGGGGGCTGGGTGGCGCCATTTCCCAGGAAACCACTGCGCATTCTGTTACCTACGACTCAGACCTTTACCAGCCTCCCAAGAAGTTCTCTAGTTCCGAAAACCACAACAGAAAAACCAAAGACAAAACAAAAACTACAGAAAATTGGGACATTGCTGCCAACGTAAGAGTCAGCAAATGGAATTTCCAAATATGTTTGGATCAGGGGATAAGGATACTCAGTTATATTTCTAGGCCCTGCAAGGGTGAGGGACTATCCAGTTAAAGATGACGGATAATGAATAAGATGTGAGAGGAAAAAAAAATCCCCAGTCAGTTTAAATGGCGTGGTACATTCAATGCCTGTTTTAACTTAAGGTGTATACAAGGAAGAGATTCACTTTCATTCAGGAAAAAAAAAATTCACTTTCTCTTTGTGCCTACTAACTAAATGTTAAATAAAAGTTGAACAATATCTACTTGGAGAACCCAAGTCATCAACCTGCCTGGAGCCACCATGTGTTGGGGAGCTGCCTTGAATTCCCTCAGACTTTAATGGACACAATGTAGCTGCCAGTCTTGTTAAAAGGCAGATCGTCATCTGATTTGTTTGGGATGTGAGATTCTGAATTCCTGACTTTTTTTCAATTTTTTTATTGATATAAAAATTTTTATTTTTTTTAATATTACTGAATGCCCCATAGTTCTCCCACCACCCTAATATCCATGAACCATCACCTTAATCCCTTGTGTTCATCCCTCCCCTGATTTTTCCCTCCCTTCTGGTCCCTTGTATTCCTCTACTCTGTTATCAGCTTGCTAGTTCTTATTTTTGTCTGTTTGTTTTGAGACTAGGTCTCGCTGTGTTGCCCAGGTTAGTCCCCATCCAGGATCAGACCTGAGTAGTCCAGATCCCGGATTGGATCTAGGATCCTGTGGACTCAGACGATTCCCCAGCCTCAGCCATCAGGTAGCTGGGATTACGGGCACACACCACCATGCCCAGTTATTTTTTTGAGACTAGGTCTGGCTATGTTGCCTGGGGCAGGTCTCCAACCTGCGAACTCAAGCAATTCCTGGCCTTGGCCTCCCTTCCTAGGCTGGGATCAAAGGCGCACACCACCGCATCTGGCCCTAGTTCTTAATTTCTAACAAGCATTCACATAATTCCTATACTGCTCCAGTGAAACTATTTACTAAAATTAAGTGGGAAGATCACAGTTTATAATTTACTGTATGAATTTTTAAAGCATTACTGAGTTCTGAATTCTGGTGGCCTGGAGAATCAAACCTTGCTGGTCTCCAGGTCCAGGTCCCCTGGGCAAACCACTCCCCACCTCTGCCAGCAGTGTCCTCCACTTAACGCTCCTGGTCTGTGACTGATTGGAGATTCACTTGCAAATCCATCAGTCACACCTCCCAGTCTGCTCTGTGCCAACTCCCTTTATACATGAAATGAAGGAAGATTCTGGAATGTCAGCTCATTACATACCTTGTTTCTGAAACCTCAGAATTCCCTAAATGAAATTCTTTTATCAGGGAAATGATTTTTAAAATATTTTACTATAGTTGTAGATATTATATATCCTGTTGAAGTGCTGTGTGCACGAAAATTTTTTAATGAAGTCTTATCTATTTATTTTTTTTCTTGAATACAGTTGTTTGAATACAACTTATGAAAACAAGTTGCCTTTTACTGGTTGTATAGTCATTATCATCAGAATACTTACTCTTTGGTCAAATATCCTTTATAAAGAGAGGGGTTTTTTTTTGTCAGAAGTTAGGAAGTATATTCATTTGTTTAAAAAAATGTATTCAAACTGAGAAAGGGCTTCAATAACCTAAGTCATGGAAGACAGAGATTTTTTTTTAAGATAAATGAAACTGTTGGCTTACCATGACTTCAGATAATCCATCATTCTTCATTGCTCTTACTGTTTAAATATGTGTCCTCCTTTTAAAAACACATTGACACAATTCTCAGTCTCAACATACCAATCTGATGAGATGACTGACCCTCATCAACTTGATATTTTATACTAGGCAAAAGTGCTTAGCAACATCTTCCAGTTGAGAGATTTCATCATACAACTCATGTCTACAGCTCGTTTATAACAATATGAAACAAAGTCCCCTCCAGAATGGCTTTTCTCACTCTCTAGTTCCAGAAAGCTGAATAATCAGCCCCCTCCCTTCCCCATCTGGCCTCTGTCTATTGGTCATAAACCACAAAAGCACCTTTATCCAAATAGAAACACCCATTTACTCACACACTGAGCAATAAGGACACACAAAAATACACTTTAATAGGGTGGGTCACTGGGAAGTCAGGGGAACTGAACCAGGAGAGGGTTGTGGGTAGAAAAGAATAAAGGGATGTGTGATGACCTGGGAGGGGATAGCATCAAAATACTAAGGAAGAAAAATCATTTGGTCAACATTTTAAAGCAAGATGGTTTTACTCTTTAAGGAATATTAAGACCTTCTATGTGCTTTGCATTTAACTAAGCTTCATGAAGAATCTAGAGGAGACTACAAGGTTGAGCACCTACTCAAGGGTTTTAAAATCTAATGACAAGATTAACACATGGAAAGCCAGCCTCAGCATGAAAGCACAGAAGCATGCATACACTGGAAGATACAGAAAATACGTGATCTCTACAATTTCACAAGCACTTTAGAAATTCACATTTCTCTCACAATCATCCTACAAAGTTTGATACTCTTGACCACCCTTATGGACAGAGAATCTGAGACCTGAAAGGATAAGGAATCTTCCCCCAACACCACACAGCTAACAAGGGGGCAGAGATGGGATTCAATTCTAAATTTATTTTAATTGTTTTGAGAAACAATTAAAGAGAAAATGTCAGTGATTTAACCTAATGCAAGTGTATTTCTTGCCCGGAGTCCACACATGTTCTTGGTTGACCCAATGGTATTGGAAGGTTGTTCTCCAGGTGGTGACTGATGAATCCAGGCCTCTTCCATTCTGAAATGCTGTTGTTTCCAACATCTGGCAACCAAAACAGTCAACAAAGAGGAAGAGTAAGTGATGATGGTAGAGTAGATACTGTAACAGCACCCTGCCCAAGAGCAATATAAATCACTTTTATTTGGTTGACCATAATTAATTACATACCCTCAGCAAGCAGGATGAGAAATGGAGTGATTGGGGTAGCTATATCCCAGAAAAAATCTTGACCTAATGGAAGGAGAGCAAATATCTCTGGCGATCAACTAGCTCCCTCTGGCACATGCTCTGAAACCACGAAATGGCCTCCTTCTGGCCCATATGAGGAAGAGCTAAATTACATGGTGCTCAACTGCAAATTCTGAAAGACCTTCAAAGGAGCGGGAAACCACATTGTTGGGGCAGAAAGAGGGGACTTGGGCACTGAGAAGTGGGTGTGAGGAAAGCATTTCTGGCTGAGAAGACCCAATGTGAACATGCACAGTTGGGGGGATAGTGACAGGCTCGCTATCCTGCCATGAGGTGTGAGGTGTGAGATGTCACATACAGTGGCATCTATCTTGGAGCAGAGGCACACTGGGGTGGGGCTCAGTTTGAGAAATAGACTTTACTAAGGGCTTCTCAGCTGCACAAATTCTGCCTTCCTATGGACTACTCACTGCATGTCAGTTCACTGAGTCCAGGGCCCATGCTTTGCAGTGGTGTTTCGCTGCTCAGAAAAAGTGAATTGAACATGTCCTATGATCAAGAGTGGGTTTCTGAAAATTGTACAGAGCAGTAAATAATCCAAGTTTTTCTGATTTCAGTGTCTAACAATGGAATTTTCATTACCTCAAAGGAGTTTTAAATTCCTTGAGTCTCATAACATTTCTCTTTTCTACAAAAGAAGCCCTAAAATTTGTTAAGGGAGTGCATAGTGGAGGTGGTGAAAAATCACTTCCATTAGAGGGGCTGGTGAATTTTCCTGGCGATGAGGCAGCAAAGTTGGGCTTTGACATGGCTAGAATAACCTGAACCAAGGCACTGAAGGGAGTAGATGGTGTCACGGGTTCTGGGTCATAAGGCTGTGGTCACAGATGGGCTAGAATACCTGCTGTGAATGGACTGGAACATAGCAGATGACTTTGAGAATCATAGGTCTGTTAACCTATTGAGCTTGTATAGGTTTGGCTGAGACACAAAAAGATGAAGGTGCTAGAACAAGTCAGAGAGTCTCTGAGACCACTTTCTTAAGTCCCTTTTCCCACCTCTCTCTTTGGGCATTTAGAATGGGGGCAGGAGCAATTTCTGTCCCACTCATTTGTTGAAAGAGTGAAAGCTTTTAGTCGTCCAACCAAGAGATCTCAGCAGGTTGGTAGTTTGGAACATGCACAGGAGGGAATGAATTCCAGAGGCAAGCTTGCAAGCTCAGTGACTAATGTGACTCCCTTTCCCCCGCAACAACATGAATTTAAAATTCCCATTTTGAAAGAACTGACACGGGACTTGAGGTTCAAAGCATCTTATAGCTAAACCTAGGGTTGAGGTCTCAAATATTGGAAAAGAGTTCCCAGCTCATAAAGCACTGCCATGTGAGCACACCCTCCTTGAGACAAAGGATGATAAATAACCCGATGAGCCTATGATCTGGCCACTGTGTGTTCCAAGGGAGGGGTGGCCTTCCTGACCTCCAGAAGGTGCCCCACGCCCTCTCCCTTCCCTTTCTCACAGGCTTCTGACACCCTAGGGAGTGCTGGAGGAGATGAGCTAGTGCTCAAGGCTCCCAAATCTTGTTGAGCTCCAGGCCACCCCATTCCCCAGCAAAGCCAAGGAAGAGAAAGGATGCTCTTACTTGGATCTGTGGCTGGAACCAGAGAGTCTCTGGAGAAGGGGCTAGCAAATTGGGTCAGACTTCTGTGCTGGGCTGGGAGATTCCTTGGAGTCCCTGGGTTTGTGTCAGCTACTCAATGATTCCACTTTCTTCTCCCAGCCTCTTGCCACCACCCTTCCCTTAGGGAGCACCGACTGCCAAGGGCGATGCTCTGCCCTCTGGCTGCTGCAGCACACATGCTTAATAATAATGAGGATGGTTTGTGGAGCCCTTAAAATGTGCCAGGTACAGCGCTAACCACAAGTGTAACTGCTTTGCCAGCCTGGGATACAAAATGAGCTCACACTCTCTCAAGCATGGACCTTTAATGCCTCAGCGCTCGTGTGATATCTCTGTAAGGACTCTAAAGTCCCAGGGAGGCTTCTTCTGTCCAGGAGACAGTGCAGATCAATATCACTTTAAGGCATTAAATGCAGAGTCTTGTCTGGTCTTCCAAGGCCTTATTCTCTTTGGCCATGGTTGCCTCTGACAGTGGGCACTGTTGGGATTCTGTAAAACCCCTCTGGAGCTAGCATCTCAGCAAAACTGATGATCTGATGTCCGAGGCAGACACCCTCAAGCAGGCGTTTCCAGCAATGAGACAAATTGGAAAGCACTGTGGTCCTCCACAGCTGTACCTGCTTAAGGTTCACTGTCCTTTGTCCATGTCAGCCTCAATCAGGGGTATCAAGCACAAAAGGCCAGACCACAGCTGTGTTTTTTATCCACAGTATTTTAAGTTCATAGGCAAAGTTACTTTCTCTGATTCAACTCCCCACTGTACAGTCTACTGAGCTCATTTTGTAAATGGCCAAGTAGGGACCACCTCTCTATATGTCATATTAATCCTGTTTCCTATCTCAGCATGACCACCATGTTTTCCAGGGAATCACCTTCCTTACTATTTGTGGAATATCTTTTTAAATTTTCAATCTTTTGCCCTTGGCATTATTTCACAAGTGAGGAATCAGGTGAGATGAGGTTAAGGGAAAGTCACACAGCTAATAAATGCTAGAACGGGGATTCAAATCCACGCTCTGAATCACAACATGGCGCTGCCCCGTCTTGCTCAAGTGTTCCTACTGGGGACAGTCTCCAAGTCCAAGTCAAGAAAAGTGGCATCTTAAGAATGTAAACCTGTTTCTTTGTGGAGTCTCTTGACACTGGGGAGGTCAGGCAGAGGCAGTTAAGTTGAAAGACTTATCTGATCTTGATAGGAGATGAACTCCTCAGGAGTGTTTAAGTAGCCAGGACATGCCATGCCTCATGCAGGGTGAGTGGGTGTTGGTCTGTCGTCTCATCCAGCACTTTCACCAGGCCAAAGGGTTAAGTTCAGAATTCCCAAGAGGGTAATGAAGAGAATCTACCAGTGTGGGGCCACCAGCTCGTCATCCTCACGTTTATTTCGGACCCCATGCTCAGCACGGGCTTCCTCTGCCATAGTCTCTTCTGCTCTGGTCCTGAAACTTTTTTGGACAGAAATACATGGGAAATGAGCTTTATCTGGTCTCACTTGAAAGTCATTGGGATTTATGAGTTTAACTTTTCCAGTATCTCCTCCAATCATCCTGCTCAATCTCAGTAAGTCCTCACCATGGTGAAACTCTATCTACTCCAAATTAGAAGTTCAGATAGGAAATATCTGAAAAGAAGTTATATTTGAGTCCCAAGCTACAATCAAACAGCTGGTGAAGAAATGAGTGGAGGCTATGGGTGATGACAGGGAAGGCATAAGTGAGTCTGAGAGACTTCTGTATTCTGGCTTGAGCATGGAGGAATATGATTAGAAAGAGAGCAGCAAGCACCAGTCAAAGTAGATCTGGGGCCAGAGCAGCCCATGTGGTTGATGCATGAGGAATATTTGGGTGAGGAGCAGCAGGCTCACGGCACCTCGCTTAGTCACCAACTAGCAGGGGAGGTAGCATCAGGATGCACTCTGGGTCCTGCCTCTTGATTAGCTCAGATGAGGTGTGTCTGCCCCTTAGATCAGGGTACAAGAGCCTTGAATCTCTTTTTTTTTTTTTTCAATCAGTTTATTTTCCTACATAGTTGTTAATTTTTGGACACTTAATTTCTCTCCTCAATTATAGTCCCTATAATTCTCCCACCACTATAGTTCCTGTGACCCATCACCATAATCCCTTGTGCTCTTCCCTCCCTGCTTTGCCCCCCACCTCTCCACTCTCCCACCCCCTTGTATGCTTCAGATCTATGACCAGCTTGCCAGTTTTGTCTTTTTCCTGACCCTTTGTTCAGTTTCTCTATATTCCACATATAAGTGAAACCATCCAATATTTATCTTTTTCCTTTAGACTTATTTCACTTAGCATAATCCCTTCCAGCTCCATTCATGTGGCCATAAATGGTATGAGTTTATCTTTTATGATCACCAAGTATTATTCCATTGTACCACATCTTAATCCATCCATCTGTTTGGGGGCATTTAAGTTGTTTGGGGGCATTTAGGTTGCTTCTTAGCTATTGTAAATAATGCTGCAATAAACATAGGAGTGCAAGTTTAAGAGGCTTGAATCTTTACCCCCAAACCCACTTAGGCTGGAAAGTCAATGCATTCCTCCAGATGTCTATGAATCCCTGAGGGTTTATATTATTACTATCTCCTCCACTACCCAAGTTTCTATTTTCTAGGGCATTGTGTCATTGATCCGGGCATGAAACAATGACCTCTCTCCAATTCCTAACATCTCTGCCCTCGTCCCCCCCAAAGCAGACTTTAAAGGATTACGATTTTGATAGGAAAGAGAACTCATCATGATGATGTAGAGTAGCTGCTCTATATGGGAATATTTTACTCATTATATAGCTTGTTTTGAGGTTTTTCAAAGAGTGAACACTTTTTTCATAAATATTTGCTCTTTTCTCTATGGGTAATGGTTTCTTTTTCTATTTTTAAAATAGAATCAACAGATATTAACCATAAATACAGCTAGCATTTATTGAGACTATGTCATGTTCCAGGCACTATAAAGAAATTTATGTGGAGTTATTCATTTTATCCTAATACCATCGCCATTTTACAGCCTAGGAAACTCTCTATTAAGAGATTTAGTGGCAAAGTACCTTCCCTAAGGACACCCAACTAATAAATAATGGGTTTGGGATTTGAGTCCAAGCAGTCTGACTTGAAACCTTCACTCCATCACTCATGTTTATATCTCACTCCTATTGAGAGCTCCAACATCACTACAGAGAGAGAGAAATATCTGTGGAAGTAAGGACGTAATCTGTGAGAAGCAGAAGATGAATGATGGGGGACAGAGTTGAGACTTGTTGGTTATCAAATGGTCAGTAGATTCTGAACACTGAAAGGGAATGACCCAGTCCATAGGGGATGATTTTCTTCTAGATGTCTAGATTTTGGACTTGATTAGAGCAAAACCAAGAAAATAACTACAGCTCCAGAGGACAGGAAGAGTAGCTTCTGCCTGAACCTGGAGAAACAGGGTGTGAGGAAGACCCAGGTACTGAGGAGGAGGCTCTGTCTTTCGGCCACACTGAAAATACAGGAAGGTCCTTGGCTACTTGCCTTTGATAGTGAGAAAAATGGGCCACAGATAGAAAAAGCAGTAGAAGAAAAATATTTGTCAGAAGTCTGAAGATATCTATGCCCTTTCGTGTCTCTTAATCTCCAATTTCTACTTTTTTTTCTCCACAAATATTTTCTTCCAATTGGATAACTGATATATCCTTAATGTTGAAAATTTGAAAAAAAAAAAAAACCAGAAAAGTATAAAAAAAAGAATATGGCAATCTCTCAAGAATCAGTGCAATATTTCATCAAATTAAATTTATGAATATATGGAATTGATTTATGAATATATGGACTTGATCTAGTGATAAAGGTTGCACAATAGATCAGTGGGAATAGGCAAAATATCATAAATGATGATGGGGTAACTAGACGTCCATTTGGCAAAAGAAGTTTAGTCTTTTCTTTTGAAAGCTATCTCTTACCCTGGTCATTAAAAAAAATCTGCAAGCATTAAATGCAAACTATATAAGTTATAGAAAACATATAGATTATCTCCATTTCCTTGAAGTAAGAAGGATTTCTTAAATAAGATATTAAAAGCACTAATCATATAGGAAAAGATTGATGTATCCAGTTATTATATATTCAAGAACTTCTATTTATAAATAAAAAAGCTTAAAGAGGCAAAAAAAAAAGAAGAAGACAACAGCTAAGAGAAGATTCGTAGCACATATGACTGTGAAGGAACTAGTCATGGGAATATACAGAGAACTTCATGATAAGTAAGAAAAAAAGATATACATGAAAGAGGGAACCTTAGGTTCACACAATACCTAGTGCATATTTTTTAGTAGCAGCATTACGCCTAGTAACCCCAAAGTGAAGACGGTCCAAATATCCATCACTGCTGAGTAGATAAATAAAATATGCTCTATGCATATAATGGAATATTATTTGACAATAAGAAAAATAAAGTACTGATAGATACATAATAAAATATAGGTAAACCACAAAAACAACACAAAGGATCACATATCATATTATTCCTTTATAAGAAATATTCAGAATAGAAAATTATAGGGATAGAATGAGACTTAGTAGTTAGCTCATTCTGGAGAGGGATGGGAGAAGTAGGAGTGACAGTTAAATGTTGCAACACTTCTTTTTGGGAGAATGAAATGTCCTAAAATTGAGTATGATCCTTACAAAAATTCCAGTAGCTTTCTTCAAGAAAATACAAGAAATATTACTGACATTTATATAGAACCAAAAAAAACCCTGAATAGCCAAGACAATTGAGGAGGAGGAAGAGGAAGAGGAGGAAGAGAGAGAGGAGGAGGAGGAAGAGGAGGAGGCAGCTTCCCAGATTTCTAATTATACTACAAAGCAATAGTAATTAAAACAGTATAGTATTGGAATAAAAGCAAACACACAGAGCAATGGAATAGAATTGAGACCCCACAAATAAAACCATATAATCATGGACAGTTAATTTGCAACGTAGGAGCTGAGAAAATACAATAGAGGGAAGTATCTACTCAAAAAAATGGTCTTTGGAAAATTGGAGAGCTACATTCAAAAGATTGAAACTAGACTACTTGTCTTATTCCATATACAAAAATTAATTCAAAGTGGATCAAAAACTTGTATGTAAGACAAGAAACCATAAAACACTCTGCCACACTGACTTCAGTGATGTGTTTGTGAAATCAATTACAAATTGCTTCCATATCTCTGACCCTCACCTGAACCTGTAGGTAATGTGTGACTAACGAACCTTTGGCCACGGGACATCATATCTCACAAGAAAGATGTTCCCATAACTAAACCAGCATGGCCTTCTATCTTTGCGTGTTGCCAAGCCAGCAGCAGGAACCTCCCCAGGCAAGATCAAGGTAGAGTCAGTGCTAGATGTCCCTCTGATTTCTGAGAAAATCCAAGATCCCCCATCAATCACTCCAAAGTGGTGATTAAGTTTAACAAGCATCAGCTTAAAGACTTTTGAACTATTTGAGCTGGGAATGGCAAGATTCTATACAGTCAATGTGAGGTATTGATGAGTATCTTGGGTCAGTACCCCACCAATGCCAAGGTACACAAGGTTCTAAGCTGACGTCTTGGCATGTGTACTTTGAGACTTTCCTGCCTTTGCTGCAGGCAGTGGCAAAGAATAGGAACCAAGTCACATATGAGGACCACTTGGAGGGACAAAGAGGAGAATGACAAAGACATGGGAGCACAGCTGTCCTCACTACCTAGAAAGAGAAAAATGACTGAAGAGGAGGTTGAAATTGTTCTGGGAGAACAGCAGAATAGCAATGGCTGCACCAACTGTGATATACATCCTATGTACATCCTATGCCTCTGAGCTCTAGAGATGCAGACCCCAAAATAAATCAGCAGATGGAAGCATGATCCTGCTACCGAGAGGCCACCATGCTTCAAAAGAAAAGACTGCTTTCTCCTTTAACATACAATCAAACAATACAAGCAAGCAAACAAATTTTAAATCATCAAATTTAAAAGCAAAAGAAACTATCAATTAACACAAAAATATACTCTATCAAATTGGAGAAAACTTCTACACCTCATGCTTCCAATAAAGGGCTAATATCTGAAGTCTACAAAGGGCTTATGCAACTCAACAAAAATAGAACAAATAGCCCCATCACAAAGTGGGCAGCAGACCTAAATAGATACTTCTCCAAGGAAGACATACAGAAGGCCAACAAACACATGGGGGAAAAGTGCTTATCATCACTTATTTTCAGGGAAATGCAAATCAAAACCACAATGAGATACCATCTCACATTTGTGAGAATGGCTCATATAAAAAAAAAATCAGAAACAAGTGTTGGCAGGGATATGAAGAAAAAGGAACCCACATACACTGTTGGTGGGAAAGCAGACAGATCCAGTCCCTGTGGAAAGCAATAAAGAGGTTTCACAAAGCATGAAAAATAGAACTAACATATGATCTAGCAATTTCTTTTCTGAGATCTACCTGAAGAATGCAAAAATACTCTTTGGAAGGGATATATTCAAACCTGTGTTTATGGTAACACTATTTACAACAGCCAAGCTACAGAGACAACCTAAGTGCCCAATGACAGATGAGCGGATAAAGAAGGTGTGGTGCATGCATACACTATGGAATGCTACTCAGTTATTTAAAAAAAAATAGATGAAATATTCCATTTGTCACAACGCAAGTGGAACTGGAAGGGATTACAGAAAGCAAAATAAGTCAAAAAGAGAAAAATATACAAGATGACCTCTGCACCTTGAGAATATAAAGGAATATAAAGACACAAACCAAAGAGACGAAACGAAACTAAAACAAACCCTAGATATCTGACTGTAGAATTAAAGCTACCAGAAGGGAAGGTGGAGGTTAGAAAGCAATGTGGGGCAGGATCCCAAAAGACTATGGTGGAAGATTATTTGGACTTGGGTGACTTGTGCTAGCATACATTTGTAGAGATGTGAACCTTAACCCCTAGAACACATACAACATTGCAAATCAACATTGCCTCAATATGTAAAATTTTTAAAAAAGGTAATGTAAGAAAAGATGATTGTGCTAATGATTGCATATTATATGCATATACAAAAATCATGAAGTTCCTACCTTCAGATGAGGAAAGACATGGCAAAAGGGGGTGAAATATTAATTAAGGGGCAATTACCAAAGGTATGCACAGGGTTAAAATAAGCACTGCAGCTCCCAAGGACTAACAACGGGAGGCCTTCACTACTGTAGGCCTGAAGGGAGCACTGCCACTACAGAACTTTAGGGGAGTTAATCAACATTAGAGAGCACATCAAGGAAGTCTGTCTTCCAGGCTTTCTCCATTCCCACTCTCCAAGCTCTATTTACAGTTTGCAAACCTGAAAACTGGTGGTGAGAGAGTTTGGCCTTGGTTTGTCAAGGGACACAGAGAAAAACATGAGAAA